>JACVVK020000254.1:280000-370000 GCA_018292915.2 Batillaria attramentaria
CCTGTCATGGAACCATCACAAGCCCCCCCCCCCCCCTCCCCCCCCAAAAAAAAAAACAACAACAACAACAACCAAAAAAAAAAAAAAAAAACACACCAAAGCTCCAAATTGCCATTTTTTATATACTCTACACACAAATTTGAAAAGGGGCAATAATATTCTACTATATTTAGCGTAGTTTTTACTACATGACCCGGAAGCTATCAGTGTACTGTAGCCAATATCCTCTTGTGCTTTTCTGCGCGTTTCGTCAAGCGTTGTCTTCACTGATTTTTTAAGTGAACTGATTCCAGCTGCGTGTGTCCATTGTTGGTTTTACAAAGTAGCAAAATCACTCGCTAACTGTAAATATTCTAACTGCACGCATTGGCGTCTTCCAGACGTCAACTAGACGATGATTAATGTATTTTCAATTCAGTTGAACTCATCCATTGAATCCTGTGCCACACAAAACCTTCGTTTTATTTGTAAAACTGGGTATGAGACTGCATGGAAACAGACAAGTTTACTGAGAGTTAAGTACCTAATGACTGAAAAGAGCGTTTGCGGCAGAATGTGGTTCTACATGTACAAGCACAATAATGTAACATACAAAACGAAAATCCGCCACGGTAAGCCGAGTCAATCACTTTACAGTCTGTCATGTTTTGTGATGCCACATATACATACTTTACCACTTTCCAAATATTGCAATTAAACTCTGCAGGTCAGTAAAAGTTGGCCCAGCCTCTGTTGCTTCACACGAGGTCTGCCAAAATACACGACTTTTTTGTTTAATAGACCCTCTACTATGAAGGCTGAAGTTCATTGATTGTGGGATGGAACAGCTGAACAGAACAGAGACGACTGGCTGGTGCGCAAATGTCATTGATTTCAATGAAAGGTGTTCTTCTTAGCGTATCATAGCAAATACTGGATTACATTAAACCTGTATAAAAAGGACAAACGTTCTGCCACAATCAAGGTGGGGTCATTTTTCTTTCGCGCGTGAGCATGCAGCTATTGCGTTCGATCTGGTGGTAATACCGACCGAAAGTCGCATCACAACAACCGTGTTGTCGCCATCCTCGCCAATTTTCCAGGTTCATACCTGACCATGCTGGATCAGGCCGTCTATAGTTGTCTCCAACGATGTCGGTAAAGCTTGAATTAATTCTTGATTTCGATGGATGTTGTTAACCGCAAACAAACAACAACAACAACAACAAACAAACTGCTTAGCCAAAGGAGATCAGCCTAGTTGTGTTCAGTTGTTACCGGTAATGTTCTGGTAATCAGCGGCCACCTGGTCAGCAAAGACCTTTAGGTGTGTATGTTGTCCTTGCTCAAGGTGATGACGTCGCTCTCCGATCTGCAGCGTGTGGTACGGCTTGATGTCGTTAGGGTTCTCATACTTGTCCAGACTTTCGTAGTCTGCCTCAGGGTCCTCAGCATCCTCTCTGTCTGAGGGGTTGGCTTCTTCCACGTTGACGTCTTCTACTGAAAACCGCCATGCCCATACACACACACACACACACACACACACACACACACACACACACACACACACACACACACACCATGTCGCCCCACGCTGTTGTTCTTTACCATATACCATAGAAAGACGGTTACAACAATGCAAGAGAGGACAAATTCAAATGAATGATTTGATTAAATGACTTGCCTAGTCAAATGAAAGTAGATGCCGTGGATATTATATATAATAATTGGGTACAAGGCCTTGGAAATTTCCAAGAATGCTTAATGTACTACTGCTACTACTACTACTACTACTACTAAATGATATTTGCAGCGCGTATTATTATCATTTCTTCAGAATAAACTCAGTACGCCGTTTATTCACCGACACTCACGCATATTTTACAAAGACAGACAGGCGTACACGGATGAAACTGACAAGTTGCACAGGATATTACCGGTAGTTTTTGAAAATATCAAGATTGTATCAAGATTGCTCCTAAAAATAGACACGAGGAGCACTTGACGAATTTACCATACCGTTTACTGTTGGAAGATCTGAACTCGGGATGTCACGTGATCCGCGTCGTCTGCATAAACAAAAAAAAAAAGTGATACTTATGGAAGTATTTGGAACACGAGGTGTACACGCCGTGAGATATAGCATCAGCCTCTCTCGGAAGTATATTTTGCTTGTCATCGTCAAATGTAACGCCCATACACTACATTAAATTTTTGTATTCTTCTTACAGCGCGGTGAGGTAGAATACCTGCCATGGCGTCCTCTTAGCTATGGAAGTACCGCTGTCGTTTTAACACTGCACCTGAAAATGTTTTATACACACGAGTGCCGAGCGGAAATCAAAGGTTCTGACGGTGAGACAAAATACCGAGTGGACTATTTCTGCTGTGGCTCACCGAATGATCAATGCCGACAGGAATATGCAAACTCCAATCAGAGCAGCAGCCCCAAGAACGCTGCCAATAATGATGGCGGTGTCTTGTGTGTCAGCTCTGGCCGTTACTGTGAACAGACTTCAATTTTAATGCCCCCTACCCCTCCCCCAACACACACACACACACACACACACACACACACACACACACACACACACTCACACACACACACACACACACACACACTCACACTCACACACACACACACACACACACACACACACAATGGGTAAGAGAAGTTGGTTGTTGCACTAAGAGTTAAGGAGTCATGGCGTTCAAGTGCTCTTTATATTACTATTATAAGAGAGGGTGGGTGGTGTGGGGTGGGTGTTTGGGGGTTTAACGTCCTTTTCCACCACATAGGGTGATATCAAAGACGAGGCAACGATGAAAAAGCCAGCACAAATATTTGGCCCCAGCCGGGATCGAACTCACGACCCGAGCATTAGAAGTCCAACGCTCTACAGTTCGACCACCCCGGCTCCCCCTATTATAAGGGGGAGAGAGAGAGAGAGAGGGGGGGGGATACTATAAAGAAAAGAAATAACCATAAAACAGATAAATGATAAGAATAACATTAATAATTAACGACAAATACTCTTTGACCACAACACATGCCTAACTAACCATAAACCTTAAAACAACAACAACTAGAAAGGCAAAAGCCTCCATGGCTCCCTTGTGACAAGGGTCAAGGTCATTCACAAGTGTATGTTTGTAAAGCTCTTATCACTGTTTGTTGTTTCAGAGAAAATGCCATGGTTAAAGTTTCCCAAAAACAGCCTGCATGGCCTTGACCTTGACTAAAAGTCATTGACCACAGGTATGTCAGTGAAGGTGTTGCCAATATCTATCATTACGCAAAGTTTGATGCTTCTGGTTCTTCTAGATTCCCAAAAAATGCAAATGTAAAAATTTCCAGACTGCTTTAATGACCTTGACCTTGGGTCAAGGTCATAAAATGGTTTGTGTGCATAGGTCTTTTCACTGTCTATCAGCACGCCAAGTTTGGCGCCTCTGCTATTTGTTATTTCTGAGAAAATGCCAATGTTAAGATTTCACAAAAATAGCTTGTATGGCCTTGACCTTGACACAAGGCCATTGAATACATGTCTATCTGTAAAGTTCTTATCAATGTCTATCATCATACAAAGTTTCAAACCTCTGGTCTTTGTAGATTCCGTGAAAATGCCAATGTAAACTTTTCAAACAGACAGCGTTAGTGACCTTGACCTTGAGTCAAGGTCATTCAAAATGATATGTTTTGAAAGGTCTTGTGGTTGTCTATCAGCATGCCAAGTTTGGTGTCTCTGCTCTTTGTAGTTTCTGAGAAAACGACAACGTTAAAGTTTTCTGGACACACACACACACACACACACACACACACACACACACACACACACACACACACACACACACACAGACAGACAGACAGACGACGGAGGGTTATTACATAGACTCCCATTGTTACACAAGGGAGCCAACAAAACTGGACAAACCATGAATGCCATAGTAAAAGGGAAAACAAATTATTTCAGTTCGAGAGAGTAAAGTTTTTTGTCAAATAAGGAGACTTTGGACAATGCCTAAATTCTGAACACCGCATATGCCTCAGCTTTGTACAAGTAGCATACAGAAAAAACATTGTACAAAATCTTACGCGCCGTGGTGCAGTTGTCTCCTTCAAATCCCTTCAGACATCCCAATAAACAGCGACCAGTGTCCATGTCACATGACCCGTCACCAGCACACTGACCACACGGCAGGGAACAGTTGAACGACCAGCGGGTCACACTGCATCCTGAAATGTAGTTGGTATAGTTCAGCTAAGTACCCGTGAACCACTGTGAAATACAGGTATTGGTTACAAGACTGATCACTAAAAGGCTTATTGGACACTGGTCGTCCTTGTATTTGTCTACAAGTACCATAATCCAACCCGCCTTGGCTAAAACACAAACGCAGAGAGAATGAATGATTGCCTTTATTTTACAAGGGAAAATGCTATCGGGCATTCAGACCCATGTTACAAATCTATTCTTGCTACATGCATGAAACAAAGAACGATTGCACCTACGTGGAAGTAAAGCAAATGCATACAAAGCTGTCGTCAGCTGAATACACAAACATGATCACCGAGAGAGAGAGAGAGAGAGAGAGAGAGAGAGAGAGAGAGAGAGAGCTTACTGTCACACAGATCTCCGCTATAACCGTCAGCACATCCAGCAGGACAGTGTCCGTTGTTCTTCTCACAGACGTCATTATTTGCACACTGACCACACGGTTTACACGACTCTCGTCCGAAAAAACCGTCAAGGCATTCTAGAAGAAATAACTGACCAGCTGAGCTGTGTCTCGAAATAGCAACAAAACAGGAAGAATAATTTTGCACCTGCATTGGTTTCTTTGGACAGGGCTTAGAGTCTATAACATCGGACATACTACACAGTATTAATATTATTATTATTTGAAATGGTTCGCTCTGTATGTATTGAACTGCCGTTCTAAACGTGGATACCTGTGCAAGCAAGCTATGTAGAAAAAAGCTACGCGAAAAAAAAGACAACAAACGAAAAACAAAATAAAAACGGAAACAAATCTGGACCCTTGCAGAATGGAGGAGACCATCTAGTGTCACAGAGACACGCGCCATTTTGTTTGCTGCAGTTCTTGTTCAAGCATCCACGTCCACATCCGGCTTCACAGCTTGTGCCGTAAAGGCCTGGCAGGCACCCTGGCGTGAAAAAGACCGAAACCAATTTTAGTAAAGCAAGCAAACGGTTCATTTCTATTTAATGCCAGATACGACAAAAATGCTTTCTACAAAAGATTCTGTGATCATTTTGTGGGCACGGGGACACACACACACACACACACACACACACACACACACACACACACACACGCACGCACGCACGCACGCACGCACGCACACACACACACACACACACACACACACACACACACACACACCAGTGAGCTTTGGTTTACGTGGCAAACTCGATGACACATAATTGTTTTATACAGTTTTGAAGCCTTGAAACTGAATTTCACTTCCGGGAAAACGAAACAATCTGAATTTGAACATAATATTACTACTATTCATTTAGTGTGATTTTTGCCCGTCGTAGTTTGTATCACTCACGATCACAATGTCCGTCCTCCTGCAAACATGGTCCGTCACAACCGCATGGTTTTGTACACATCTGTCCGTACCAACCCAACTCGCATCCTGCAGATTGATATTGCCAGCAGCCTAAATTGTTAGACTACAAGTCAATTTTACGCAGTCAAGCATTAAAATCTACTTGGAATGTATCCAGGGAAAAACGAGAAAATCCGTGGAATTTGTACGGTGAACTTGCGCTTTATCCATGCCGCTAACAGCTAGGGATGCGAACAGCTAAGCTAAACAACGTATACAAAAATAATGTGAAATTTATCAAGGTGTCTATACCGTTAAGACAGTATCCAGAGATGGAATCACAAGTTGTAGCCCCTCCATTTTCCATACAGTGGTAACTGCAGACTTGCGTACATCCTGCGTCGTATCTGTTTTGTGCACAACCTGTCAGAAAAAAAAAATTGTCCGCTTTCTGTTACCTTCTTTGGAATCGCCATTTTTCCCGCCTACAGTTGAACAAAATCTTCGCAAGGGAGTGTTTAGCCTGTATGACTGAAATCAAAACGGCTTGACGTTGGTCAGAGCAGCATACCTGGCTGTACTTGTCGTAAAACAGGTCCCCGCTGCACACTTTCATATGTCCATAATTTCCTTGGAAATGCGTGGAGCATAAACCGAAAACTGTCTATAACATGTATGTACTTACAGTGTATAATAATTAGCAAGGCGAGTTATTTGTAAACAAAAGTGAAACGGAATCTTGAAAGCTCTCAACCTGAATGCATTTCCATATCTATCACCGGTTAGTGGTCAAAGAGAAGTGCATCTTATGCACATGAATACAGGTTTCCAGCAATTTTCTTTGGAAATAATTTATTGTTAGTCATTTGTAGCCCAGTTCTCATTCATCAAACTGGCAAGCTACAAAAAGTAGGCCCGTGCCTCCTGAATTTTGTTACATTTTAATGGTGTCAAACAACAGAAAATGTTAACCGATGTCTTACCTACAGTTGGGACTCAACTTATAGCCATGCTAACTTCAAGATATCGCAATTACTAGTCGATATGTTTGTAAAATGCCAAGTAATTCATCTACTTTTGCAAAACAAAACACAACAAAAATCAGGCATTCATGGGTTAAGCGTAAACGAACCGTCAACACGAAGTTCACAAATCGTCAGGTACTGATGTACCGGCCTGGTAAGCTTGATGATGCGTCCTCTGACAGGTGGACTGAGGGTTATCATCTCTGGGTTGCCAATACAACTTTGGTTTTGAGGAAAGGTGAAGACGGGATTTGCGTCGACTGAGACATTGGCTTCTTGCATGTAGAGCTTGTTTTCGTCTGTGTTGAAAATACGTAACGACTGATAAACAAAATATCCACTTCAAAATGTACAAATCACGTAAATAGGGTGATGAAACTCTTAAAAGCCCAAAATCACAATTTTACTTGAAATCTTCAGACGACTAGAATCCACTTAATAATAATAATAATAATAATGAGTATTGTATAGGCGCTTTACCCAATTTCGTGAATCGGCTCAAAGCGCCGCGAACTGAACCCAACACGCACGCTCACGTGAAGCACACGCATTCTCTCACACACTGGACATAAACACATTACAATCACGTGGTGCGAAGGGTCAGCTCAGCTATTTAAATTTCGGAATTTAGAATTGCATGTATTTTTCAAATTTTGTGGGCTGAACATTTCCAAAGCAGAGGGGGAGGAAGCCGGAGTACCCGGAGAGAACCCCCGACGATCGGCCCGAATGAACGGTGCCACATACGAGAAGGAAAAATTCTTTGCCCCGAGTGGGACTCGAACCCCTGACCTCTCGCATTGGTGACAAGTCTCTTAACCACTAGACCACCGATAAACACTTCAAGCCACTATTATGCTATCGGCAGTGGTCCGGGGCCTAGTGGAGAAGGCCCACGCCTTGCGTAATACTGGCTTGAAGTGGCTCTTACTGCTGTACAGTGGCTTGTTCTGTTTAAACAGTCTTATCATATATATCAAGGAGGTGGTCGGGCTCGGCTCTTAACAGTTAAGAGAAAATGCTGTGAATTTTCCTACCTACCTTTACCTTGAAAAGTCAAACAAGAAAGAGACGAGAGTTCCCCGAGCCCACCCCCATTCCCTCCACGTGTCCCCTTCAGCTGTGCGTTGAAGTACTGACCAGGAGAGTAAACAATAATCCTGTGTATGTTGCGCGGCTGTCCCAGATCCACTTGCCAAAACGGGCAGGGGTCACCCTCAGCGGTAGAGACACAGTTAGGGTTTGGATCTTGTGTTGGGCGCCATACTTTCCCGTTGTTACCGTTGATGGCTCCATGACAGTCCAGTGATTCACCCAGTCTGTTATCTTTGAATTTCGAGCTCATGTTGCATTGTCTACCAGGCGTGGTCATGTCTACACCATAGAAAATGACACGGACGATAAATGAGTAAAGATTTTATTTATGCTGTCCCAACTCTTTGCCAGCTCCAGTGGTGTTCCTCCCGGGTCATCGGTGAAATTCACGGAGGGCTCGAAAACTGGGGCAATTTTTATGATGATGGAGATGAGGATGATGGTAAGATGACGCTATGGAGGTCCGTGTGCTTTGGGACTGCGGGACAGGGCCGCATTCCACGCTTCCTGTCATAAATATTCCGGCGTTAACCAGGCCCGGGAAGTACGTACCTGCTGTGCCGGCCGTGTAATCATCCACATCACTAAGGGGGCCGGTACGAATTGTTTACTTTGTACGTTAAATAAGTAAACTACATGATCTATATAATCATATCAAGTTCCATTGTAATCCGTAGACAGCCTGCGTAAACAATCAAGCAACCAAAACACAAAATAACAAGGAGGAACGGCCCCGTCATACAAAGTTGTTTCTCCAAACTTCATTTTATTTTGTCTTTCTCGTTATTGTTGCCGGTTCTCCCCTCTCCAAGTTCTACCAATGACAATCCTCTACGACCTCGACCGATTAGCCAGGTGACTGGGGGTGGGGCCGGGTGGGGGAAGAAGGGAGGGAGAGAGAGAGGCAGAGAGAGAGGGTGGGTGGGTGGGTGGGTGGGTGTTTAGGAGTTTTAACGTCCTTTTCCCCCACATAAGGGTGATATCAAAGACGGGGCAACGAGAAAAAAGGCCAGCACAAATATTTGGCCCCAGCGGCCAGGATTCGAACTCTCGGCCCAAGCATTGAAAGTCCAACGCTCTACCATTCGGCCATCCTGGCTCCCCAGAGAGAGAGAGAGAGAGAGAGAGAGAGAGAGAGACGTCAGTTCCGTGATCTAAACAACTGACGTCAGCCTCAGGCAGGTCGTCATACAGAGAGAGAGAGAGATGACGTCAATTCCGTGAAGTAAACTTTCGACGTCAGCCTCTAGCACTGAGATCGTCTGAGGATGCTTGTTCATGTCTTGTGATTTCCCTGTTGGCTTTGTGACTTCTCCGACTGAATTATTTTTCACATGAAATCTGGATGATCTAGAGGGCTGATGAAATGTCGGAAGCAGTGGCGATACTTGCAGATTTTGTCTGTGAACCAAACATTTGACGTCAGCCTCACGCTGCTCGTCTGACAGATGATACTTCTACATATCTTGTGATTTCCTTGTTGCTTTTGTGACTTCCGTGACTGAATTAATTTTGACATAAAATCTGGAAGATCTAGAGAGCTGATGAAACGTGGACTTAAGTGCCTTGGTTTGTACTTACGAAATTGCAAAATTGGAACTTTTTTGACCGGCGCTTCTCGCAGAAACGTGAAAAATGTGTTTATCTAAAAGCTCTGCTATTCTTAATACTAACGCTATAATAGTGCAGCAGTTCATGTCATATGCGCAGTTGTCACAAGTGACAAAAATACCGGAATGATGAGTAATTTGAAGGAGTCTTTTCATAGATATTTGGCCTTATATGCAAACCACCCCTACCTCGGAAATATTTTTCTTACACAAAACCTGTCAGAGCTACATAGCTGTGCTACGAAAACATGCAGTATAATTGGATGATCTTCCCAATTTCAGAAAATGAAGCCATTTGAACATTTTTTTCGAAAAAAATCGTAACATGACCGATTTTTGAAAATCGGCGATAACTCTTTTGAAAATGCAGTAGGCTAAAAATCGTGAAAAATAGGTCTGGAGAAGGTGAATTCCCATTTTATCTCAAAGTAAAAAGGCCTCCAACGAGGTGGTTTAGGAGATAGCCATCATTACATCCGTCCACACACACACACACACACACACACACACACACACACACACACACACACACACACACACACACACACGTCATTCCCGCCAAAAAGAACGCAGCAGCAAAGTGTGCACGTAAGGTGTCTATGACGCAGATTTCGTTACGTCACTGTGTGCGTGAAAGGTAGTATTGTGTGGAGAAACGTCACAGTCTTGTTTTGTATCACTGAAACTTGCTGCTGCGCGTAGCAAAATCTGCCCCGTCTCATAAAGTTGTTTCTCTATAGAGAAACAACTTAAAAACAACCACAAAAAGCAAAGAAATAAGCAACAAACAAAACAAACAACCGACGACAAAAACCTTCTGTATGATAATTGTTTTGTGTGCAGAATGGTTACAGAAAGAAAAGGCACAAAGTCATGACAAGTGTTGCTGCAGTACATTTTTGGCTCACTTGTGTAACAAAGTGAGTCTATGTAATAGCCCTCCGTCGTCTGTGTGTGTGTGTGTGTGTGTGTGTGTGTGTGTGTGTGTGTGTGTCTGTGTGTGTGTCCACAGTAAACCTTAACATTGGCTTTTTCTCAGAATCTACAAATAGCAGAGGCACCAAACTTGGCCTGCTGATAGACAGCCATGAGACCTTTCAAAACATACCATATTGATTGACCTTGACCCAAGGTCAAGGCCACTAAAGCCGTCTGTCTGCTAGTTTTCACTGGCATTTTCTCAGAATCTAGAAAAGCCAGAGACGTCAAACTTTGCATGATGATAGACATTGACAACACCTTTACTGACATATCTGTATTTAGTGAGTTTGAGTCAAGGTCAAGGCCATAAAAGCTCTTTAGCGGAAACCTTCCAAAACCTTAACATTGGCATTTTCTCAGAAACAATGAACAGCAGAGGCACCTAACTTGGCGTGCTGATAGACAGCCGTAAGACCTTTCAAAACATACCATATTGACTGGCCTGGATCCAAGGTCAAGGTCACCAAAGCTGTCTGTTTGGAAATTTTACATTGGCATTTTCTCAGAATCTAGAAAAGCCAGAGACATCAAACTTTGCATGATGATAGCCATTGACAACAACTTTACTGACATACCTGTATTCAGTGACTTTGAGTCAAGGTCAAGGCCATACAAGCTGTTTGCGGAAATGCTTCGAAAACCTTAACATGGGCATTTTCTCAGAAACAATAAATGGTAGAAGCATCAAACCTGGTTTGCTGATAGACAGCAGTAACACCTTCCAAGACATACCGTTTGAATGACCTTCACTGAAGGTCAAGGTCACTAAATCTGTCTCACTGGAAATTTACAATTGCCATTTTCTCAAAATCTAGGGACACCAGAGGCATCAAACTTTGCATGATGATAGACATTGACAAAACCTGTACTGGCATACTTGTATTCAATTTCCTTGAGTCAAGGTCAAGGCCACTCAAATTGTTTTGCGGAGACCTTAACGTTAGCATTTTCTTGGAAACAACAAATAGCAGAGGCACCAAGCAAGGCACAATGATAGACAGCAATGAGGCCTATGCAGACATAGCCTTTTTAATGACCTTGACTCAAGGTCAAGGTCAATACAGCTGTCTGTTGTGAATTTTACATTACCATTTGTACAGAAGCTGCAAAAACTAGAGCTATCAAACGTGGCATAAAGATAGTCATTGATACGCTCTTCACTTACAGATCTCATTTGAATGACCTTGACCCAAAGTCAAGGTGATACAAGCTGTCCTAGGAAAATTGTTATGTTGCCATTAACCATTTTCTTAGGAACTATGAACACAAGAGACATCTATCTTCAGGATAGACAGTGATAGCTTTACAAACATACTCTTTTGAATGACCTTGACCCATCTCACAAGTGAGCCAAGGAGGCTTTGCCCCTCTAGTTACTTACTAATTTGTTCAAATTGCTGTCCGCAAGATGGCGTCAGTATGAAAGCAGAAAATGTGGCTGAAATGACCAAGAACCACCGGCCTCTCGCCATACTGTTTGTCCTTCTATTGAGCTGATCCACCACACAGCAAGGAAACATAATTTTGTAGTTTGATTGGAGGGACATAAGAGGATCAGTTTAAAATGTTATCAGTTGCTCATGCATGAGTGTGTGTGTGTGTGTGTGTGTGTGTGTGTGTGTGTGTGTGTGTGTGTGTGTGTGTGTGTGTGTGCCAGGGCCAGCTTTAACACTTATGAGACAGATATCACACCAACTAACACAAACAGATAAACAGACAGACTCTCGCTGACAGATCGTTCAGAGCTGTTTTCCTTGTACCTATCATCACACGGCTTAGACACCTGAACAGTGACAGTGTCTGTAGTGCTTGCACTGAGCCGACAGAAGCGACTCGATGACGCCGCAACTACACTAAGCGCTCCGGTAGTGTAACAATGATCGTTCAATCTGAATGTCTGACCGCTCGTGTAAAGTGTAAAATTAATAATATTGTATCGAATTAAAAGCTGTACTAATCATCAAGAGTGTAATCTTCGAGCGTACAGGTGCACTCAAGAGGGAAACAGTTCCAAAACATGGCCGGTTTAGCAAAGATTGAATAAGCCCGAATTTCCACACTGTTCACACACAAGTTCCAAAGACTCACAAAGCCCGGGAGTAATTCAAGACAAATATGACATGGTTATGGAAACACAATACAAGGATAAAGCGATAAAAAGAATTACGGACACGGAAGACGAGGTAAAAGACGATGGTTTTTAATGTCCTCTCGTTCGAGCTCTCAGGAAAAACGACTTCACCAGCAGACAAAACTATTTTCGGAATTAACTAATCCTCCAGCCAACCCCCCACCCCCACCCCTCCACCCCCACCCCCTTAAGAAAAGAAACATAAATAAAAGAAATAAAAACAAAGAAGACATTCAGAGGTTAGCACTGCAAGTAGGTACATGCTCACAACACGCAAAGCATTTTTTTTTCTACATGACGTCGTTGCAGACGGGAAAAGACACGATAACTGAAGTATTGCGGAAAACGTAACGAGGAAAGAAAATCTGACAAAGTTCTTTCGAAAATTAGGTTATCACTGTAATATCAATGATATTTCCCTTGATCCTGGTTTGTGTAAACAATGTCAAGGAATTTGTCACTTAATGCACGCACACGGTAAAATCAGCTAGTCAACTAAAACACATAATGACAAAGGGTGTACTGAAAAAAATAGCAAATTATAACTATGGAAAAGCATTCACACAGACACAGACAAAATTTGATTCTAGAAACAGTGTCACGGACGCGTGACTGTTATTCTATGATAGTTATGTATTGTGTGGCTCACGTGCGTTATTTTCTATACGTGTCACACATCTAGCCCTTTGTAGAAGTTTCGCACGAAGAATTTGTGTATCTGATATGCTGACCCATTCGTTCCCCATGTCAAACTGAACAGGATACGCTTGTTTACGTGATAAAGTTGTATCCCGTGCAGTAGTCGCCTTGGCTGTCTTAAGACTGAGAGATTATAAAGTGTAGGCCGTAACACTGGCGTAGCTAGGACACTTCGTGACTATTTTGCGATCAGCGTCCGTGAGTCAAACATAGTCTGGCCTCCCAGATACCCGTCTATATCCTTCCGCACAACTAGACCCATGGGAGGCGCAAACACACAGGGCCACCTCGCAACAGACTCCCACGGCCTACGGTTCCTCCCGAGGAGCTCGCAGTCAGACATAGGCTATGACGCTGGAACTGTTCTGTTAAAAAGAAGAGAAAACTGTTTTATATATATATTGTAAATAGAAACTGTTTTCAAATAGCCATTCGATATTTATATTCACGCGAAGGAAAGCAACAAAAGTCACCATTACCACTATAAAATTAATGTCAAAAGTAACTTTATCCGCTTAGTTACACTGATCTAAAACAAAATACCCATACATTGACGTACCCCCCCCCCCCCACACACACACACACACTCTTCCGGAAATTTAAAAAAAATGTAGTATTGTTAGTACGAAGAAGACGAAGAATCTGAAAGCCATGCGAAAGACGACCATCCTACCATTTTCGCCGATTATTTTTTCGTCTTGTGTTTTTCATTTCCTTAGCAGCCTCTTGCCCTCTCCTTAAAAACAAAAACAAACAAACAAAAATGTAAACCAAATCAGAATAATTATGGTGTTTCGGAATCTTGCACACAATATATTATAATATACTTTTTTTTAAAGACGGAGAAAACAGGATGAAAGATACAACAAATCCAGTTATAGCAGTTTTACTGTTGTTTTTGAAATTCAACAGATTGATTAAGGATTGCTACCATTTGCGGGGAGCCGGGGTTGTCGAATGGTAGACCGTTGGACTTCCAATGCTCGGGTCGTAAGTTCGATCCCGGCTGGGACCAAATATTTGTGCTGGCCTTTCCATCGTTGCCTCGTCTTTGATATCACCCTGTGGTGGAAAAGGACGTCAAACCCCCAAACACCCACCCACCCTCTACCATTTGCAGATTGTTCTCGGCTGCTTTCGTGGCATCTATCGCCACACCACTTAGACACCTGGACTGAGACAGCGTTTGTAACGCTGGCACTGAGCCAGGAAAATGCATAATCGCGTCGATGACGGGACGACCACACTGAGCCGCTCCAGCAGTGTAACGTAATAATGATAATATAATAACAAGTATTATTATTACAGTAGTGTAACAACAGTCCTGAAATTTGATGTTCGGCCGTTCGCGCAAAAGTGTTAACAACATTGTATCGCAGTTAGAGCAGCACTTATCATCAAGATACAGCAGCTCAAAGGAAGACGCATCTTATCCTGTTGGATTACAAAGACTGAATCAGTGTTTCACCGTCAACGTGATCATTCTGCTTGTGAGAAATGTATCGTATGACTGTGAAGCCAGAGGTTGGGCGCCAGAAAATCATCATTATTATCATTAACAACATTAAAAGTAAAAGGTAATCACTGGTTTTGTCACTGTCTTGTTCTAGGGGAGCCGGGGTGGTCGAATGGTAGAGCGTTGGACTTCTAATGCCCGGGTCGTGAGTTCGATCCTGGCTGGGGCCAAATATTTGTGCTGGCTTTTTCATCGTTGCCCCGTCTTTGATATCGCCCTATGTGGTGGAAATGGACGTTAAACCCCCAAACACCCACCCACCCTGTCTTGTTCTAAGAAAAATTCCTGCTTACTTCCAAAACAAACAAACAAACAACAATAATTAAACAAAAAAAACAAAACAAAAAAAAACCCCTAAAACCCCATACTGGCGAATTTCTGGCCAAAAAGCGTAGCAAATGAGCGCGGCCATGATGACCTGCACCGTCAGAAGGGCTGGAACCGTGAGACCCATGGGTTCCTTCTCCTCAACGTCTGACGTCACTGCAAACCAACCAATCAAAAGCGATGAGTAAAAATCCTTCAATCGATTCAAACTAACATGACTGTTATAGTGAAATTTTCATTATCTCTGTATTGCGTGCTCGCGCGCGCGCGCGCGCGCGCGCGCACAGAGAGAGAGAGAGAGAGCAACTAACCGTTACAGAAGTCTCCTTCAAAGCCGTAGCGACACCCCCGAGGACACAGACCCGTTTGACTGCACATGTCAAACGCACGACACATGCCACACTTTTTACAAGACCCCTCTTTGAAGTAGCCCCAGGTACACTCTGAAAATGAATGAAGGACGAGATTAGAAACTCATGAAGACTAATATGTAACGGAATTAACATGTAGCCCACACGTCTGTAGCCACGCGCGCTGACTAAAACGAATAATTTACCGTGGCAACCGCACGCACTGCACGCTTTTTAACCTCCTGATCTCAGTATTAGACACATACTCCGACACACCACGTATGTGGTGGAAAAGGACGTTAAACTCCCAAACACCCTCCCACACACCCCCTGAGTTCAAAACAGATCTGTATCATAAATGTAAAATAGCTCTTTGTGTGTGTGTGTGTGTGTGTGTGTGTGTGTGTGTGTGTGTGTGTGTGTGTGTGTGTGTGTCTCTCTCTCTCTCTCTCTCTCTCTCTCTCTCTCTCTGTGAAATCTGAGGATCAAACAAAAAAGCACACCAAGACACTGATAAAAATTACAAACCACAACAGCAAGAAAAGAAGACAATTTGAATGTTACTCTCTGATTTCCGAGAGTAGAACCTGTATCCACTTTTCCTTGTCTCGATCGTCTCTGTCAAATCCAAAACTATACACCAGGGTTTCACTTTTTAACAAACTCCACCCCCCCCTCCACCCCCTTCCACAAAAGAGTAACATACCGGTACATTTAGGAGGAAACCAAAAGCGTTGACATGAGCAGGAGCCATCTTCGCGACATGTTTTGTTAAGACACCCCTCACCGCACTGGGTCAGACACGTCACTCCGGAGTAGCCAGATTTACATCCTTGAAAAAAGTGTCAAATAATCAAAGAAAACGCACACACACACACACACACATATATATATATATATATATATATATATATATATATATATATATATATATATATATAGAGAGAGAGAGAGAGAGAGAGAGAGAGAGAGAGAGAGAGGGGGGGGGGCGAGAAGGGGCGGGGGGTTTAGAACTCAAATGTCCTTTTCCACCACGTAAAGGCCGTTCTTAACTGGGCGAACCACCAGTCCGGCGAACTTGTTCGGCGAACTGTGTCTTGTATACGAACAGGGCGAGCAAGCACACGTACGTAGTTCCAGAGGTTCGGCCGAACTAGTTCTCTTTCTTAACCGACCGTTAATGATATGCATACGTCATCGCCCGAACAAGGCGGAAGTTGAGACAATCGTAAACAACTAAAATGGCCGCCTTCGTAGATCGAGACGACATGCGCACAACAGCTCTCCTCGAGCAACCAATCAGAGCGCAAGATCGGCCAAAGGATCGCGAGGGTTCCCACGACACGCTGTGCAGACCTCAAACCTAGTTCGGCGTACCTTTCGAACCAGGCGTACCTTTCGAAGTGTTTGGTCGGTTAAGAAACAACGTGGGCTAATCTAGTTCGCCGTACTCTTCGAATCTAGTTCGCGAACCAAAAGTTCGCCCGGTTAAGAACGGCCTTAAGGGTGATATCAAAGAGAAAACGACCAGCACAAATATTTGGCCCCAGCCGGGATTCGAACCCACGACCCGAGCGTTGGGAGCCCAACGCACTACCATTTGGCTATCCCGGCTCCGCGAGAGAGAGAGAGAGAGAGAGAGAGAGAGTCACCTGCAGTACATCCCCCATCATCCTGACGACATGTCCCAACCCCGATGCTATTAGGAAGACACGTGTCGCTACAGGTTTTGTTACACAAGTCGCCATACAGACCAGCCTTGCATCCTAAGACACAAAGTAAGCTCACGGTATCAAATGATTACTGAAGTATCGCAGAGACACCCCCCCCCCCCCCCCCCGCAAAAGTGGCAATTAAACGAAGAAATGAAGTGAAACAGATTTGACTGCTCTAGTATCTTGAAAGTATGGCCTTTTTATATGACTGGTTAACAAGAAGACACCGCACACCAGTAGGGGCCACTTCAAGCGGGCGAAGGACCTCTCTCTGGTCTTCGGCCTTATTCGCGTTTAATGAAGACTTAATGACACATGTTAATTAGAAGGCCAATACTTCAATTCCCTCGCGGTACATCAGCGAAGAACAAGTGCGCCATGCCGGAGTACGACAAGCAAACAACGTTAGGCCGATGTCACACGCGAGTGTTTCCAGTCAGAATAAACAACAACAACAACAACAACAACAATAATAATAATAATAATATAAGGCAGCCTATCCCCAGGGGAACAAGCTCTTAGCGCCTTACAATCTAAAAATGAAGTAAACACATAAAGCAGCACATTCTCTCAACGTTCACTACGCGAGAACAACTAATAAAGTAAAAGAGCACAGATTAAGAACAGATAACACAAGTAAGATGATAAAGGACAGGCAGAGACAATGAAAGCACGAATGAATCAAAACAAAGGCCGAACACACACACAGCCTAGGTAAAACAAAACACAAACGAGAAAAAGAACCACTGATAAGAACTAAAAAACAAAAGCATAGACTGGACAGCTTTCAGCGATGAGCCAGCGCAATGAACATGACGTTTCCGTGGCTCGCGGCGACAATAATGCCTTTATCTTCTTTTCCCCCACGGAGCGTGTTTGTTTTGTTTTTGTTTTTGTGAAGAAAAAAAAAAGTAAATGGTACTCTGTGTGTGTGTGTGTGTGTGTGTGTGTGTGTGTGAGAGAGAGAGAGAGAGGTGTGTGTGTGTGTGTGTGTGTGTGTGTGTGTGTGTGTGTGTGTGAGAGAGACAGAGGTGTGTGTGTGTGTGTGTGTGTGTGTGTGTGTGTGTGTGTGTGTGTGTGTGTGTGTTTGAGAGAGAGAGAGAGAGAGAGAGAGAGAGAGGTGTGTGTGTGTGTGTGTGTGTGTGTGTGAGAGAGAGAGAGAGAGAGAGAGAGGTGTGTGTGTGTGTGTGTGTGTGAGAGAGAGAGAGAGAGGTGTGTGTGTGTGTGTGTGTGTGTGTGTGTGTGTGTGTGTGTGTGTGTGAGAGAGAGAGAGAGAGAGAGAGAGATTTACCTGACATACACTTCCCATCATCCCGACGACATATAATGGTCCCATTGTCGTTAGGGAAACATTTGTCACTACATGGGATGTCACACGCGTATCCGTGGAAGCCAGCATTGCATCCTGTGAAATAATAATAATAATAATAATGACGACTTATAAGGCGCCTATACATGAAATGAAACAGGCTCTAAGCGCCGTACATCATAACTACATACACCACGTTCATACACACAGACTCATAGGGAACATTCAGTTCAACAATATCTCACAAGAAGCAGGTTGACACGGTGTGGAAGGGCAGAGTAAATCAGTAATCAGTTTTAAATAGGTAGGTTTTGAGGCAGCGTTTGAAGCTGGCACTGGACTCTGTGTGTCTAAGTGATTTAGGAAGTTGGTTCCAAAGAGCTGCAGCCTGAAGGAAAAGGATCTCTGGCCATATGTTTTAGTTCTTACTGAGGGGGTGCACAGAACTTTAGTGTCAGAGGAGCTACGTAACTGCCTGGATGGAGTGTAACAATGAAGGAGTTCAGAAAGATAGGAAGGACCAGTGCCAGAGAGAGACACATGACAAATGGACAAGAGCTTGTGCTTTACTCTGTCTCTGATGGGCAGCCAGTGGAGGGAGTGTAAGATTGGTGAAACATGATGAAAGCTCATGATTTATGCTTGTGATCTTTCACTAAGAATATCAAAAACAAAATTATAAGGATCAGTGAGGAATAGTCGAGGTCTGGTTGTATGTGGGCAGCGTAAAAAAAAGCTTTCTTGTGGGGACATCAGTAAAATAACTTCGCTTGGACAGCAAGAATAATATCATGTTCTCTGAAATGGTTTTGCATGTGTATTCCAAGTAAGCTGGTCGTCCACTCTGACACCTAAAAGTCGATGTTCATGGACTTGTTGATTAGCCTGACCGTTTAGAGCACGTTCGAGAGGGGGCGACATGGGTTGCTGAAACATCTAATGTGGCATCGTCGGTAAAAAGTGAGCATTTGACCTCTTGATGGGTGATATATAAGGGAAGGTCGTTAATAAAGATAGAAAATAGCAATGGGCCAAGTATAGACCCCTGAGGTACGCCGTGGATAATAACACCTTCCGAGGAGTTTCCAGCATTCGCTGAAACACACTGGTCCTTCTTTATCTAAATACAACCCTAAGTAAGCGACGGAGCGTGGGTGTAACTATGTGGTATGCGGAAAGTTTGTCAAGTAAAAGTTTGTGATTGACTAAATCAAACGCTTTGGTAAAGTCCAGATAAACAACACCAGTCATTTGCGACTTGTTGATGGCAGTAAGCCACGTGATGGTGAGATGAGCTAACGCCGTGTGACACGGCTGATTTTGTCGATTGCAATGGGTAGAATAAGTTATTGTTTTCTAGATAAAGATGTAAGTGCTTATGAATGTGTTTTTGAATCGGTTTAGAAAGGGGGGGTGAAGTGAGATTGGTCTAAATTTGTTAGGATGAGTTTGAGAGAGACAGACAGAAGGACGGACGGCCGGCCGGACGAGGTCACAAACTGTCACAACGATCTCCTTCAAGGCCGTCCTGGCATCCTCGTGGACAGTTTCCGCTGACCTTGTCACAAACATCACCTCCAAGACAGCTACCGCACTTCTTACAGGAGTCCCCGTAATATCTCGACTCACATTCTGCACAACAGATTATGGGAAAAGTTCCACAGAACTGATGATTAAAATGGGAACCTGCTGCCCAGCCTTTTAATCTTTTTCTTTACCATACGTCTAATTTGTAACTGCTTCATTGGAGAAAAAATTCTCTTCCCCAGTGCATTCGCAATGCATCTGATTTGCTTGATTTCAAAGCCAAACTGAAAACCTTCTTGTTCAGACTGTCCTACAGCTAGTTTCACCACAGATTTTGACCCATTTTGAGCCCTGTTGCAGGTGAAATGGCAGGATGTGTGTGTGTGTGTGTGTGTGTGTGTGTGTGTGTTGTGTTGTGTTGTGTCAGTATGTGTTGTATAGTCTTGTTTTATTAGTTTAGACGGTAATTGTGAAGAGCCCTGAGCTCACCTTGTGGTGATACTGTGCTATATACATGTATAATATAAGAATATTATTATTATTATTATTATTATTAAAAATCACCCTCGTAATGAATCGAAAGTGTGTTTTGCAAAAGTCAGAAATATTCATTTATTGATCGATGGGCAGTTCAGCTGCAAGAGGACGGAAGACAATGCGTGACACTGACACCCAACTGCATCTGTGCGTTACCTGTGCATTTAGAAGAGGTCCATCCAGTGAGACATGTACAACCGCCATCTTGTCTGTTACAGCTGCCATTCACACACCCCTTGGCACATTGGTCATGACATTTCTGTACTCCGTAATAGCCACGTTTGCACCCTATAAGAAGATTTCATAGTTTGTGTATGGACTATACTGAATTTCTTTCACATTTTTGTGCTTATACTGGATTTTCTGTCTTCGAAATGAAATATGTCTAGTATACAATAAAATTATATATACCAGCCCCACTTCACTCACTGACCATGTGTGTGTGTGTGTGTGTGTGTGTTCCGCCCAGGCCAAGGTATCCAGCAGTTCCTCCTTTCCATCCCCATCCCTCCATCCCCACATCCCATCCATATCCACCCCCACCCCCTACCCCGCTCCCCCTCCCTCCTGCCCGGACTATAGTGTATTCATGCAGTCCTTATCCCGAGAGACATGATAATTTTCAGCGAACACCAAGAAAATCGCTAGCCCAGACAGGCAGGAAACACACGGCAGCACTCACCGTTCTTGTTGAGACACGTGCCGTCGATAGAGTCACAAGTTGTCTCCCCTCCATTCTCCAGACACCCGGGACTACAGGACTGTCCACAGGTGGCGCCGTAAACGTTCTTTGCACATCCTGCCATTTTCGGGAACGAGTCCATTTGTTGTTGTTGTTAATTTTCAAAGAAGATAATTTAAAAAGAAGGAAAAGGTATTAAACGACATACTCTTGACATCGAACAGCACAGATAGTGTGTCCCTGTTTACAGTAATGATAATAATAAAATGGGTACTTAAAGGATGCCCTCCCTCTCGCGGGAGCTCAGGGCGCCTTACAAAGAACACACACTCACTCACCCAGAAACACACACAACATGCCTCCACACATACATTTAACTAAAAACACATGATGTGCAGCATCATACACGGGCTGCCCCTGGCTTACACACACACACACACACACACACATGACCAGCAGGATGATGATGTGGCAACAGTTATTGGTTGAAGGCTGTGAAGAGGTGGGTTTTCAAATTTGTTTTGAAAGATAGTTTTGTGTCTGAATATCTGATCGAAACTGGGAGATCATTCCAACAAGTCGGATTTACGCTGACCAAAGGTCTTTGTCTTGACATGAGGGACACGGAATTTCCGAGTGTCAGCAGCAGAACGAAGTTGTCTAGATGGAGTGTAAAGCTGAAGCAAAGAAGACAGATATGGAGGACAGGAGGAGGTGACACGGTTGTACGTAAGGGATGAAATCTTGTATTGAATTCTAGAGGACACAGGCAACCAGTGCAGAGTGCGAAGAAGGGGTGTGACGTGATCTGATTTCTTTGCTTTAAAAACTAAGCGAGCGGCAGGTCTGTCGTTCAGGAGGAACTGAGGGCAGCCAGCCAGGAGCGCATAGCTATAGCGCTGGGGAAAACAACAACAAACAAGGAGGAACGGCCCCGTCCTACAAAGTTGTTTCTCCAAACTTCATTATTATTTTGTCTGTTTTGTTGTTATTGTTGCCGGTTCTCCCCTCTCCAAGTTCTACCAATGACACTAGATCCTCTACGACCTCGACCGATTAGCCACGTGACTGGGGGTGGGGCCGGGTGGGGGAATAAGGGAGAGAGAGAGAGAGAGGCAGAGAGAGAGGGTGGGTGGATGGGTGTTCAGGAGTTTTACGTCCTTTTCCCCCACATAAGGGTGATATCAAAGACGGGGCAACGAGAAAAAGGCCAGCACAAATATTTGGCCCCAGCGGCCTGGATTCGAACTCTCGGCCGAAGGGCATTGAAAGTCCAACGCTCTACCATTCGGCCACCCTGGCTCCCCAGAGAGAGAGAGAGAGAGAGAGAGAGACGTCAGTTCCGTGAACTAAACATTTGACGTCAGCCTCAGGCAGGTCGTCATACAGACAGACAGAGATGACGTCAATTCCGTGAAGTAAACTTTTGACGTCAGCCTCTAGCACTGAGATCGTCTGAGGATGCTTGTTTATCTCCTGTGATTTCCCTGTTGGCTTTGTGACTTCTCCGACTGAATTATTTTTCACATGAAATCTGGAAGATCTAGAGGGCTGATGAAATGTCGGAAGCAGTGACGATACTTGCAGATTTTGTCTGTGAACCAAACATTTGACGTCAGCCTCACGCTGCTCGTCTGACAGATGATACTTCTACATATCTTGTGATTTCCTTGTTGCTTTTGTGACTTCCGTGACTGAATTAATTTTGACATAAAATCTGGAAGATCTAGAGAGCTGACGAAACGTGGACTTAAGTGCCTTGGATTGTACTTACGAAATTGCAAAATTGGAACTTTTTTGACCGGCGCTTCTCGCAGAAACGTGAAAAATGTGTTTATCTAAAAGCTCTGCTATTCTTAATACTAAAGCGATAATAGTGCAGTAGTTCATGTCATATGTGCAGTTGGCACAAGTGACAAAAATACCGGAATGATGAGTAATTTGAAGGAGTCTTTTCATAGATATTTGGCCTTATATGCAAACCACCCCTACCTCGGAAATATTTTTCTTTCACAAAACCTATCAGAGCTACAGAGCTGTGCTAAGAAAACAGGCAGTATAATTGGATGATCTTTCCAATTTCAGAAAATGAAGCCATTTGAACATTTTTTGCGAAAAAATTCGTAACATGACCGATTTTTTAAAACCGGCGATAACTCTTCTGAAAATGCAGTAGGCTAAAAATCGTGAAAAGTAGGTCTGGAGAAGGTGAATTCCCATTTTATCTCAAAGTAAAAAGGCCTCCAACGAGGTGGTTTAGGAGATAGCCATCATTACATCCGTCCACACACACACACACACACACACACACGTCTCACAACTCCCGCCAAAAAGAACGCAGCAGCATAGTGTGCACGTAAGGTGTCTATGACGCAGATTTCGTTACGTCACTGCGTGCGTGAAAGTAAGTATTGTGTGGAGAAACGTCACAGTCTTGTTTTGTATCACTGAAACTTGCTGCTGCGCGTAGCAAAATCTGCCCCATCTCATAAAGTTGTTTCTCTATAGAGGCTATAGAGAAACAACTTAAAAAAGATGGCCACCAGCCCAATATGTTGTTTCCATTCAATGACCTGCTGTAGTCACAGTCGTAGTCGTTGTGTCATGTATGCAGCCCGCGCGCACACGCCGGAACGCAAGCTCTCTGACATCAAGCATGCTGACATAAAGAAAGTACTGAAAACCCTTATCGTGCCTCTATGCACTTGCAAAAACCCAAACACATGAGGTCGTGTGAGCTCGCCTAGCTGGTTGACGTCACAACTTGTTGGCGTATGCGAGGTTCTACATGGGTGAATGAATTCTTGTAATAAAGTCGTTCCCCTTTGACAGAGTCACTTCCCGCAGACCTGACTGACAGACGATTGCTTACTGGTATCGGAGAAGAGACCCTCTCTCTCTCTCTCACACACACACACACATTATGCAAAGACCTTGGAATCAGAAAGACGCGTCACTCCTGCCCTCGTAAGAGAGACATATAGCGGGACAACGCGAAGAGCTGTCTGCCCGCATTAGCGCGCATCCTAGATCTGGCCCCTATAGTGACAGCATGGCGGAAAGTGGAAAGCACAAAAGCATGCAATTGTGTTCTGCGCCGAATTGTTCAAATAACAGACAAATATAAACGGGGAAATACTTCTTTTGGTATTCCTGTTGAAAAACAAACTTTTTTTTTTCGCTTTCTTGTCAAAAAAAAAAAAAAAAAAAGACCTCAAGTGGTACGTGTGCATGCAGTGTAAACTAACAGTAAACACACGCGGCTGACGCAGATACAGCGTAATTTTTTTCCCTGACAACTTTACAAATCACGGTGACTTAAATTGTGCTAGCGTCTACCTGCATCTAAATTCAGAACACACACACACACACACACACACACACACACACACACACACACACACACTCAGACAGAGAACAAAATCATCCGGCTGAACTTCATTCTAACCATTGTAAAACCATATCACAACATAGAATCTGCTGGATCGTCGGTCGCAGATATGATTAATGCTGAGTTAGCAGGAAGTATTCAGCGGATGCGTCCATCTTTGGATCTCTCGCACATTCGATCTTTCTGTGTTCCGTACTAGTTTTACTTGAACACATCGAACGAAATGCACTGCGTAGCCTACGTACAGCAGTGAAAGCCAAACTAGATCTTTCGTTCGTCCTCCGGAACTTTGAGAGTACTTATGTTTTCCATAGGCCTAAAACACATGCGAAATATATGGGGGGAGACCACCTGTCAGTCGCTGACATCTTCGTTTTTGTTTATTTTCTTAAAATGTTTTACGGCGGCTAGTGTAGGGTTGGGTCAAACAACTGCGTAGATCTGCGGGATGCGCGCTAATGCGCGCAGACAACTCTTACGCGTTGTCCCTCAAAGGGAGGTAAGTGAACTATCTTTATGTTTCCAAGATCTTTGCATTATGCTTCTGAGTGTGAGTCAGTGGCAAAAACGAAACCCACTGAAATTCCCGCTTTCCACATGACAAGTTGTAGAGACTCTTGCGAAAAGATACTGCATTTCGATGCAAAATAATTTCTAGACCATCCCAGAACATGCTGGTGCAGTAACGTCAGTAGATTACGTCACCTTGGAGAGATTTCGAGCCTTCCAGTAAGTTGAGTAAATGTTCTAGATCTGACCTGTTCAGTACGTAAGCAGCCCTGCACAGCGTTCTGGATTCTTCTTCTTTCATGAATTTGTTCTCCGCGCATATTCTGTTCATAAAGTATTGGAGTTGTAGTCTGTTGTATCCCGTATCATCTCTGCGAGTGCACGATGATGGCGACATAGCATAAGTAAAATACAACACCACGTCTCCAAACAGAGGAATTCGGAAAGAAAGTGGCGAGACACCCCCAAGAAAAAAACAGCATCACGTCAATCAAACATGACGCACTTACTTTACGTCAGTGCGCGTGCGTCTCTTCTTCGATGTTTGTGAGGCGTGTGGCTTGTAGAGGAAATGTGCTGTGAGTACAAATTTTCAAGTCAACTGACGATAACGGCTGCAGTGAATTTTTCTAATTTTTTTGTATATTTTTTATGGCACCCCAGGCTCATTATCTATGTATAGTAGGAGCGATTTTGAGATCTAAAGTGTGTTCACCAGCACTTTCATCAGGTACGGCTAACGCCAAAAGTATAAAAGCGACAACCTCCAAAATTCACTTAGTTGAGAGTCCGTATTCATGCTATCTATATCCAAAAAATGGAGTGGTTTAGGTAAATATTACGCCTTTAAACGCCAGAAAGCCTTTCTGAAAAGGGCGATAACTCGCAAATCATGTGTGCAATCATACCTGGATCGGGCCTTCTATTCAACAATCTTGATTCATTTAGAAACCCCAAATTTGAAATCGATCGGTTCAGTATTTTCGGAGAAATAGGCATCTGAACTGGGTTCACATGCAATGTCAACTCAGGCTCGGTTTACATGAAAACTATAAGAGCGACCATTTTCTAGTAGTGACTCTGTTCAGAGTCCGTATTCAAGCTATCTACTGCCAAAAAATTGAGTGATTTAAATAAATATTACGCCTGTACACGAAAGACAACCAACTTGTCTCAAAAGGGCGATAACTCCCAAATCACTTAAGCAATCATCACACGCTTGAATCGTCTAACGTAACATTTTGATATATTTGGATTCCCCAAATTTGAAGCCATTCGGTTGAGTATTTTCGAAGAAACGGGCCTGGACACAATTCACACACACACAGCCGCACAGCCGCACACACGCACACGCGCACACATCCGCACAGACGGCACTCACTGAGGAGGAGAAGTGCGTTCGGAACACCATACGCGTCAGCATCGATGACGCAAGTTTTCTTACGTCATTGTCAGAGTCACACTTGCAAAATCGTCTCTGCGGGAGATCGGCAGTGACGTGCGTTTGTACCACAGATGCTTGCCTATGAACGTGGAAATTTTAGCCCGTCCTATTATGTTGTTTCCATTACTATGGAAACAACATAAAAACAAAACCGCCGTCTTGACAATACTTAATGGAAAGATGAAAATGACGATGTTTATGGCTGGTATGCTTCTGGAAGCTAAGCGCCTTAAAAACGGAAAGGGGGGGGGGGGGGGGGGAGTGTCAGAGCCGCCCAAAAAGTAAAGACTATCTTGCAGCTAAATGGAGCGGGGGTGGCGGGGAGAGTGGCGGGGGGGGGGGGGGGGGGGGGCGGGGGTTACAATGATACAAACAGGTAAACAGTTTCAAACACTCTCACCCTGCATGCCTCTCCCTCTCTCTCTCTCTCTCTCTCTCTCAGACCTTGTGACAACGGGAACAGCACTTCGAGGAACAGTCTCTTTGTCACAGGCCCCAGGCTAGACTTGTTGAAATCATGTCTCTCTTACTCAGGGGCACAGCTATGGAATAATCTCCCATCCCATGTTCAGTCTACTGACTCCTCTCATATCTCTAAAGCTACAGTTTATGATTAGTTTTCAACGAACTAAGTACTAACCACTGCTTTATTAATTTTCTTACAGCTTTTTCATGATGCTTTTGATATTGGTAAATTCAATAGTCCCATTACATATGTTAACGTTTTACTGCTTAGTGTATAATCCCTTCGCTGTATAGTCTCACGTGCTGTAGCTACGTGCTGTATGTATGATACTGTGTGTAATCACATGTATGTCTGTGTGTGTGTGTGTGCGCGCGCGCGCGCGCGCGCGCGCGTGTGTGTGTGTGTGTAGCAAGGACAGACAGAGAGAGAGAGACCTGTGCATCTATGCTCTCATCCTTGGAAAATAAAGTTTAAGTCAGTCAGTCAGTCAGTCGCTCTCTCTCTGTCTCTCTCTCTCTTGATACAGGCGCTTTATCCTAAACATTTGGCGCAAAGCGCCGCGACCTAAACCCAACACGCACCCTAACGTGAATTACACACATTCTCTCAGGCACTGGGCATGAACACGTAGAAATTACGTGTTGCGAAGGGCCAGGTCAGAAGTCTGAGTTTTGGAATGTTAAAATTGCATTTATTTTTCGAGTTTTGTGGACTGAACATTTCCGAAACAGAGTGGGAGGAAGCCGGAATACCCGGAGAAAACCCCCGACGATCGGCCCGCATGAACGGTGCCACGTACGAGAAAGAAAACTTCTTTGACCTGAGTGGGACCCGAACCCGGCCTCTCGCATTGGCGACAAAGCCTTAACCACTAGACCACCGACCGCCGCGGTATTCATGCGTGTAACAGTAAGAATACCAACCGTTCTGTGCAAAGGGTGATAACCTACCTTCTATAACTAGCTCGCAGAGTGTCACATAAGGAGTCAAGACGTCACATCCGCCTTTCCGCCCAGTAAAAAAAAAAAAAAAAGGGTCGCAACCGTCTTGATTAGCCAGTTCGATGTACCGGGCTTTCAGTGGCAGCCTGTCCGTGATATACTGGGCCTTCGTGGTCTTTTCGTCAGTCGGAAACCGAAATACTTCTGTCCTGCCCACCCGTACACGGATGCCTCTCATTCTATCGTGTCTGGCTGTTCATGGAAACAATGATATATACACAGTAGTGATGGTACTAACGGTAATAATAACCATAATCTGTCATTTCTGTCATGAAAATCATAATCACAATTATGAGAGAGAGACTGACTGACTGAAACGTTTATTTCAGGATAAAGACTTGTAGGCATGGTCTGCCTATCTTACAAGCTGTCCTGCTAATCTAGGAACACTAAAAAAATAAAGGCTAACATTACCAAAAAAAAAGTATACCAGGCACAAAGGGAGTAATCTAATAAGGAAGTAGAAAAAAAAAAAAAAAAAAAACATGCAAAGATACAAAGAAGTGCAAGAAATTCAAAGGAAACACATCGGAAAATAGGTGAAGAAGTAGATAGCATGGTGTTTGAAATTGTAGTATACAACATAACAGAGAGAGGGAGCGAGCGAGAGAGAGAGAGATGATGATGATGATGATGATGAACGTTTTTTATTCAGGATAAAGCATTTAGGCATTACTGCCTGTCTTACAAGCTGTCCTGCTAGTCTACGTTAAAGGGTAAAAAGACAACATCAAAACAAGGGGGAAAAAGGGGGGGGGGGGAGAGAAAAAAGACAAACAAAAGTATTAACTATCTAAAAGAAATGAAGAAGAGAAAAGTAGACATGATAAACAATTAAAACACACGTGGCATTTGTGGATGATATTGGCTGTATGCCAAGTAAGAACTTCAAAGTCGTCACTAACATTCGAAAACATGCATATAACACATTTCTACCTACATGGTCAGATGAGCGTGTCGTGTAGAATTTGTTTGAAGTCAGTGAATTTGGAAATGTTTTGGATACTTAGTGGTAAAGAGTTCCATATGGATGCCCCTGAGAAAGACAGGCTACATTTGTAGATATCAACCCTTGGACGAGGCACTGGGAGCAGACTGTTCCTTGTGTTGTGTTGTTTATCGTGTTTGAAATTAAACAGTTGATGAAGATATGTTGGGGCTTTGCAGTAGACAATTTTGTGCATTAGTAAGCATTTGTTAAATTCCAGATGCTGTTTTAGGGGAAGAAGTTTGAGGATTTTAAACTTTTGGTCAGTACTAGAATTACCCGAGTGTAAGAGTTTGACAGCGCGCCGGTGAATGGAGTTTACCTTTTTGAACTGATTTTCGCTGCACTCGTCCCACAGAGTAGACGCAAAATCCAGGTGACTTTGCACGTGGGCATGAAAGAAGAGCTTGCAGGTGTCATGACTAACTAAGCGACTTAGTTTAGATAGCAAGAATAGATTTTTTGATAATAACTTACAGAGACCATCAACATGCGTTTCCCACTTTAGTTGGTCGTCAATTATGACACCAAGTAGACGGTGGTTTGAGACTTGCTCGATGGACTCTGATCCAACTGACAACCGTAGAGGGGAAAGTTTGCGTTGT
Organism: Batillaria attramentaria; assembly: GCA_018292915.2. Classification (NCBI taxonomy): domain Eukaryota; kingdom Metazoa; phylum Mollusca; class Gastropoda; family Batillariidae; genus Batillaria; species Batillaria attramentaria. Next base: position 309,470 of record JACVVK020000254.1, read on the forward strand.
TGTTTTTGGCGCGTTGTTATGAGCATGCTTTTGGTTTGGTGGTACTAATTACCATGTGGTTGACCTTACACCACTGAGAGACTTCAGTGAGGCTCTGCTGCAATACTTCATTTACTTTGAACTCGTGCACATCCGACACATGGAGCGTGGAGTCGTCAGCAAACATATCACAGCTTACGTTAGGGTTAGAGAGTGAGAGGGGCATATCATTGATGAATAAACAAAAGAAAATTGGGCCAAGGATAGAGCCCTGGGGCACACCGAGTTTAACAATACCTTCCTTAGAAAACGCGCCATTTAGATAGACTTTCTGCCTTCTACCTTGAAGATATGAAAAAAATAAGGAGATTGTCTTAGGATCAGGGATGTATATGGACAATTTCTTTAACAAAATGCTGTGGTTCACCAAGTCAAATGCTTTCTTCAGATCGAGAAAGACTGCACCAGTTAGTTGGGATTTGTTGATAGCAGATAACCATGTGTCGACGATGCGGACAAGTGCGGTGTGGCATGAGTGTCGGGGGCGGAAACCAGATTGAAGCGGATTTAGAAGATGTTGTTTTTCTAGGAAACTGAGCATGTGGTTATGGATATGTCTTTCCAGTGGTTTGGACAAGACTGATAAAACTGAAATCGGACGGTAGTCACTTAGATTATGGAGATCTTTACTTTTTGGAATGGGCACTACTTTGGCTTTCTTGAGTTCGTCCGGAAATATACCGTGATGAAGTGACAGATTATAAATATACGTGAGTGATTCCACAATGTAGGGTAGTGACAACTTAAGGATGTTAATGTTAATTCCATCAGGACCACACGCCTTGTTCTTTATAGCAGAGATGGATTTCCCAACTTCATAGACGGTCATGAGTGGAACAGAGAAAGAACTTCCTTTTGCTGACTGACAGTGACTGCGGAGTTCCTCAGAACATACATAGTCTTCGGGGTTATTGGGATTAGACTGGACTACGGAATCAGCAATGTTTAGAAAATGATCATTAAAATCGTTCGGTGAGAGTTCACATGGAATGAATGCACGCTTTGATTTTTTGCCACGGGTAAACATGTTGATGGCTTTCCAAATATTGCGACTGTCTTTTCCATCCGCGATGATTTGCTCTGCGAAAGATTTCTGTGCCCTTCTAACTAATGATTTAACCATGTTTCGTTGCTTTTTGAACTCGTCAATTTTGTTTTCTTTTTTAAGGTTATCTCTTAGCTTCATTGCCTTCTTTATGTCATCTGCGAGCCATGGCGGCATGGAGGGATGTTTTACTCTTTTTTCTCTTATAGGTGCGTGTTTATCTAAAACACCGAGGAACAGTCTGTACCAGCACGCCAGGGCCTCGTTTGGGTCATTGTAATGGTATACATCGCAGAATGGTGTAATGGCAAGGTCCATGAGAAAGGCTTCTTTATTAAACTTTTTAAAACATCTGTACCTAATGGACGTGTGAGTTTTGGGAATGGGCTTGTCGCGTTGGACTGACAGTGAAAAACATACGGGAAAGTGATCACTAATGGAGATGGAGGGTACATGTACATTTTTCACGGCCGTGGTATTAGTAGTATATATGAGAGAGCGAGAGAGAGAGCGAGAGAGCGAGAGAGAGGGAGAGAGCGAGAGAGAGAGAGAGAGCGAGAGAGAGAGAGAGAGAGCGAGAGAGAGAGAGAGCTAAGGCTCAGTTGGTACAGTCCGCCCATTGGAGGTGGGGAGGGGGTGGAGGGGGGATGTATACCAGTCGTGGTGGAGATGTACACCAGTCGTCCACCGGGAGGGGCGATTGTATCCCCGCTGCGCGAGTCGGGGTGAGTTAGTATACTAGGATAGGGTCTCGCGTGGCGAAGTCACGTGACCGCGGAATCCATTTTACTTTGATTTGAGCGACTCATTATAAGATTATGCCAACATTGCCAAAAAAAACGGAATATTGGATTTTGTTGAAATGTACTCTACACATGAGTCTTTGGCTGCCTTATATTTGTGATTTTTTTTTTGAGAATTTTAAAGCATTTATTCTTTTCTTTTTTTTTGTGAAATTTAAAGCATTTCTATGGTGTTATCTGCAACGTTATGTGTAAGAGGAATATATAGCGTTTTCTTCCAAATTTGCATCTGTGGCACATAACCTGTATTAACTCATTTGCCTGAAACGCATCAGTTGCTGAATACAGCACGGAAATCTCGCGAGAGTTGGCCAGTCAGGCTGTTGGTCTACAATCGCATACGCACGCGAGCAGCGGGGATACAATCACCCTTCCCAGTGGACGACTAGTATACATTTGCCGCCCTTCTGCATGACTGGTATACATTCGCTCCCCCCCCCCCCCCCCCCCCCCCCCCCCCCCTTAAGAACTAAGAATTCAGAATAATTTATTTCACACGTCAACGACCCATTGAGAGAGAGAGAGAGATGATGATGATGATGATAATGATGATGATGATGAAACTTTCTCAACGGTAAAAAAAAACCCAAAAAACAACGGTAAAACTTTTGACAGAAAAAAAAGTATGCCAGTTTGCAAACTTGCCGTTGCTAATACTACAAAGGATCAGAGAAAAGCAAGTAATAAGAATAAAAAGACAAAAAAAAGAAGAAAGGAAACAACAACACAATTGGGGAAAAGATCTGGAACCATGAGCACACAGTCACGCACATTCGCAGACACCCGCTCGGGCGCAGGAACACCCATTCACTCACACGTATTACAAACACACCTGCAGGCGCTCGCACAGAGAGAGAGAGAGAGAGAGAGACAGAGAGAGAGAGAGAGAGAGAGAGTTTACCCACTTTCAGGATAGATAATAACCCGGTGAATGTTATAGAAACGTCCAAATAAAACCCTCCAATTTAGCTCATCAATGTCTGCAGTGTTTGTGGAGACACAGTTGGGTGAGGGGGTAGTTGTGCCCCTGTAGGTCGTACTTGTGTCACCGTTCAGCGCTCCTTCACACGGCGACCAACCAGACAGGACTGAATGGTAAGTGCATAGGCTGCGTGGGGGACGCAGATCTGTGGTTGATACGTAAAATGAAAAGTACAGACTCATAATCGCCCGTGGGGTAAAGTGCATTTGGGTGTTGTTGTTGTTTGTTTGTTTTGGGTTCTTTTATGGACCATATTATGCATGCTAGTTTGAAGTGATTTTTGTTGACACGAAAAAAGCGTGATTTTTGTATTTTAGTAGGCCAAGGGTGCATGCAAGGGGTTTGCAAGTGAAGCTGGGATGTTTTTGCTCAGAAGAGAGGCGAAGTTGGCGTGAGCGGATTTGGGCGAAGTGGCTTTCTGGGTGGGTGGGTGTTTGGGGGTTTAACGTCCTTTTCCACCACATAGGGTGATATCAAAGACGGGGCAACGATGAAAAAGCCAGCACAAATATTTGGCCCCAGCCGGGATCGAACTCACGACCCGAGCATTAGAAGTCCAACGCTCTACCATTCGACCACCCCGGGTCCCCGCGAAGTGGCTTTCTGGTTTCAACAGAAAGTAGGCAAGCTTTACTTTAGTGAGGCCTGACTGGAAAGGAGACATTGAATATGTTAAGCTCTTGTTAGGCATGTGCCGTTGAATGGTCTGTGCATGGCATTTTGTTTCTAGATTGAACCCTTTTAAATGGTGACCAAAATGCCTGAGGCTGGTAAGTAATAATATACAGGCTTCCTGCATTTCTTTTATGTTTCAAGGCAGTAGCATTTCACAACAGCAGATTAGACTGGCGTATGTGATTATCAGCAGTAGTCTCAGTTGCCAGAGGTCACCTTCACCTATAATGCTTTTCAATGCTGTCTTTATTGTAATGGACTATAGAATAATTATACCAGTTTCAAGACCAGTACCAACTTCCACCGCAGAATTCATATTTCGTGGGAGCAAAGAAAAACAAAAAGGGGGGGGGGGGGGGGGGGGGGGGGAAGGGGTTGTGAGCGGAGCAGCCCAGTGTCCGCTCATAATTTTACGGGCATGTGGTGTCGACACGTCCTGTTCGCGTTCTTACCTTTCTGCTGACTTACCTATCGCGTGGTACTGGCAGCCTCCAAATGCCACTAGCACAGACAGCAACACGGAGAGACCCCACACCGACCGACACAGTCTCCCCAATAGCATTTGCCTCTCTCGTCCTCACAGGCAGGTAAATGATCTGGATTATGGACGGGTTAATGCCAGTGGCTGAGGAAGAGAACAGAGGTCCGTAGCAAACAATGGTACATTCATCTTCATGTTCATTGGCCAGTGTGAAAAGCCGCAAGGCTAAGATTCGCTCATCAAGTCATGCTTGTCAGTAGCAGACTTTCACTGCTTCGTCCTCCAGTCCTGCGGTGCCTTTAGCATTACAGGAGACGAACCTGTGCCCCAAGGAAACACCTACCATAAGCTAAGCGCTATTTATGTGCAAACCGTCGTCCTGCTATTCCGTGAGCCGGGGTGGCCGAATGGTAGAGCGTTGGACTCTCAATGCTTGAGTCGTGAGTTCGAATCCCGCCGGCTGGGGCCAAATATTTGTGCTGGCCTTTTTTCTCGTTTCCCCGGCTTTGATATCACCCTTGTGTGGTGGAAAAGGACGTTAAACCCCCAAACACCCACTCGTCCTGCTATTCACTCTGGTGCGTGCGACAGTATTTCTGTTTACCACGCCATCGGTGACAGGCTGCTCTTCTTTGAAAGATGAATGTGGGATTTTTAACTTGCACACTTGATATTTGTGCGTACGTGTGTACACGAGGGCGTGACTGTAAACGATTTTGACTCGATTTGGAATGAAAAACTCCATGCACCCTTGGCCACAAAGATCGAACCAAACATCTCAGGATCCGAAGTCCTTAACCACTGAAGCAAATCCTGTGTCAAATTTAGTAGGGGAAAAATGCTGATACAGATCTTCGTTCGACATGGGCCGAAAGGGCAAGTTCTGGATGAAGCGAAACTATGGATGAAGTAAGGGATTCTGTAGCTAACAAAGTTCACCTTGCTCTCTGAAAATTACTCGGTACTGGGACAGACACTCACCGTCTCATTCAGCAGCAGCACTGGCTTTCTTTTCGCCTTTTTCTGCAACATGATGAGGTGATGAACATCCTGAGCTTACAGATCAAAACATCCACACAGTCCGTGACGTCATTTTTATGAGTTGATGACGCCATTGCATCCAGTTTCGAATTTCCTCCCAAAGCTGCAACATGTACGCTTCACGTCTGTGCTGCCTACGTGTACATCTGCGTGTTGCATGTGTGTTACCATGTTACACCTCTTCTGAGTTACACTGGCTACCTGTTTGATACCGTATAAAATAGCAACACTAGCCTACCGTCACTTCGACAAATCCCTCCCGCAGTACCTCACAGAGAAACTCACCACGTATGAAACATCGCGTTCACTTCGCTCATCTTCTGAGAAACTATTAAAAATACCCCGTGTCAGTCTGAAAACTTATGGCCAACGTTCCTTCAGTTACTCTGCTCCCCAAATCTGGAATTTTCTGCCCGTCTCCCTTAGGAACCTCCCTACTCTGTCACAGTTCAAGGTACACCTTAAAACCTATCTGTTTCGGCAAGCTTTCCACTAAAATTTTTACTGAATCCTCCCCTGTATCCCACGTCCGCCGTGTGTGTGTGTGTGTGTGTGTGTGTGTGTGTGTGTGTGTGTAGCGCGCACTGAGTGCTCTCTTGGGCAGATTTTCTGCGCCATATAAGAACAATTTATTATTATCATTATTATTATTTTTATTATTATTATTAGTGTGTGTGTGTGTGTGTGTGTGTGTGTGTGTGTGTGTGTGTGTGTGTGTGAGAGAGAGAGAGAGAGAGAAAACACATTCAACTCCAAATTCCAATAATTATGCTGCTTTTTTCATTCTGTGTCAATACAAAGGATGTTTCAGAATCCTTTGATGGTAGCCTTGGTTAAAGTAAGTACGAACAGGTGACACAACCGATGTACGAGAACCTGTGTTCAGAAAATGCGAAGAAGGTTTATACATCGTCGCCATTCAAACTGATATAAAAATATTTCATAAGTAACGCCATAATATATTTCTTCGTCACTTTTTGTTCTGTAGCAATGTTGAAGCTAGATTGACAAATATCCTCATTTGGAAGGAAAGCTTGGACAAGCATTTAAACAATAATAACAATATTTTTCTTTGCTTAGAAGCATTTTCAATACATTCATGAGGAAATAATGTTATCTATCATATATTTCCTGGAACTCACACAAAAAAGAAGCTTTAAAGGTTCCAGTAAATGTATAATGAAGAAGAGTTGGGGCAGCAAAAAATAAAAATCCATGATTACAGGAAAGAGCAAACAGACACGGGCCGACTATCGACCAGAGAAGAGCGTGACAAGGTCCGTGCGACCCAAACACTGGCACAGCCTCTAAGACGACGCAACGGAATTTGCTGAGAGATGGTGCGGAGCGCGTATGGACGTTTCGGAATACAGAAATATCATCTTTACCTGAAATGAAGTGAACTTTACGAGCTCCTGTGCCAGTGTGGTCGTGAGTTCCATTCCCGTTTGGGGTCAAGTTACTTTATAAATTTTCCGTACCCGCCAGGGGCATAGGAAAAATACATAATTGATATGTAAATTATATACATGTTAGCGATATAGTGCCCGATTAAATGCCCAGTAGGCCAAACACATGAACACATCTGTGGTACACTTGGGTGGTGAGTGGGTGGGTGGGTAGGTGTTTTGGAATATAACGTGCGTTTCCACCAGGTAAGAATGATATCAAAGACGGAACAACGAGAAGAAAAAAAAAACAAGCCAGCACAAATCTTGGCCTCAGCCGGGACTCGAAATCACGACCCGAGCATTTAGAGTCCAACGCTCTACCCTCCGGCTATCCCGGCTCCCAGTGGTCAACTTGGGCTGGTCAGCATGGTTACACCACATTATACGTACATTATCATACGTACAGAATGTTTCTTCAGGGACACAGACGTTCTCTCTACCTAAACACTGCATTACACTACTTTACACTCTGACTATAGACACGTACATTCATTCCAAATATCTCCCTACATGCAAACACACATACATGAATATAAGAAAGCTGAAATGTGACCGTGAACCTACTACCCGAAAAAAAATCTGTTCACGCCATATACAGTATGATTGTTTGTCAAAACAAAATCGCCACGTGGCCACATATTTTCCGATTTCCCGTCTATCATCCGTATGCGGTGAAAGAAGGACGTTACCACCACCCCCCCCCCCCCTTTCAACTCACCCCCTCTCGCACCCCCCTCCCCCCCCCCACTCCCTCCCCTCCCCCCCCCCACCCCCACATACACCCGGACACACACATTCGTGTGCTAGCGCCATTATTCTTACGCCACCAAGACAGAAAACCTTCCGATCAAAATTGACGCTAATGTTAATTAGGGTGACTGTTTAAGACTGGCGTAAGTCTGATGTCAATGTAAAGACAAAACGGTTCCAAATAAAATTAACGCTAATGTTGATCAAGGCTTGTAATTAAGTGTCGAGCCTGATGTAAGTTTCGCGTGCATGTAAAGACAAAATGGTTCCAATCAAATTTAACACAAATGTCATTTAGGACGTTTAAGCATGTCGCCTGGCGTAAGTTTGGTGTACATGTTCTCCGCTCCTTCTCGCTCTGTGCAGCACTTGAGTGTTTCGTAGTTTTCACAAACGTTCACAACTTCATAAACGCCGACTTCCAGAGACTGAGTGGATGAGGCCCCGGTCACGTGAACATTCTGGTTGTGGTTCGTAGTGCAACCTGTACAAACAAGGTTACCAAATAATTACAGTTTTATCTATGGGAAGACCTCGTCATTGTTGTTGACTATTATTTGATTTTTATTGGTATGGTACTAATAATTTTCGGGATTGAGGGTGTAGTGTTCTATAGCACTTTATCAGAATATGTGGCAGGGCTGGGAATTTGAAAACCAGATAAACGATAATGATATAGCTGTATATTTTGGGAAATGGAAAAGTTAGCTACGACGAATTAATCTATAAAACATCACACACCTGCCTGGAGTTTTGTTTGTTTGTTTGTTCTTCTTTTTTCTGTCCTTTGTCTCTTTTTCTTTCTGTCTTTCTTTATTTCTCTTTTGTCTATTTGTCTACACCCCCCCCCCCCTCTCTCTCTCTCTCTTGTTTCCTTCTTAGAAAATTCGAGTGACTTCATAAATCCATGGTTGCTATGAGATTTTTTGTTGCAAAGCTGCTGCATGGATGACAAACATAATGCACTGAGTTTTTGTCTGACCAAATTGATACAAAACTGATTTCACACAAGACATTCTTAGTCTAGTTTGCCAAGTTTTACCGTCAGGAGTTGTCATTTCAAGTTCAGTGTCACTCGACTTCGCCCTCTTGTGAAGCCGTCTTTTGTAACAACTGCAAAATAGTTAAAATGTCATGCTAAAGGTGACGTTAAACAAGAAAATATGCAAATATATAAGCAAATATGTTCGAGTAACTAGAATAATAACATATACATATAACCTATGGCAGTTGGATAATATATGCAACTGTACATCAATAACAGCAGATAATAGTGACTAAATAGGTATCATTATCGGTACAGTGGAAGACATATATTGTTTATCAGTTGTACACGTGATACATGCATGCATGCTCTTCTTTCGATGTTGTGCCCGCGTGTTTTTTTTTTGGTTTTGTTGTTGTTGTTATTGTTGTTGTTTTTTTGTTTTTTTTTAGGCACACACGCATGTAGGCAAGTTGGCATGTGTGTACGTATGTATGTTTGTATGTATATATGTGTATACGTATATACGTATGTACGTGAGTATGTGAGTATGAATGTAAAAACTGTTCGAAAAACAAGGCAAAAAGGACCAAAAAAGGGAAGAAGAAAATATGCAATAAGATACTAAAAGAAGGGGAGGAAGAAACGTAGATCAGAACACTAGACACAATGCTAAGACGATGTATACAATTACTATACGTGGAAGTATGACAGTAATATCAATTACACTTACCAGATACTGATGACCACGACCACAGCAACAACAAGGACACTGGCTGACGTCACGCTACCCACCACCACGGCAAGATCAAACTGGGGCAAGCCTTTCATTCTGGTGATCACTGGGGACAATAAAAGAATTTCTGACTAATGAAGTTGTATGGTAGAAAGCTACAGTGTATACTATGCAGGTGTGCTATAGCACCTCGACAGACCTGATTTTCTGGATTTGCACAGAGAATCATTTGACTCAATCGCTTGAGCGAAGGTCTTTGGTTCGAATCCCACCATGGCCACAATTTGTACTGGTCAGACGTAACCCCTAAAAAAACTCCCATCCACACACTTTTGTGTCTACCAGAGCTCACTTCACAGTGTGTGTGTGTGTGTGGGGGGGGGGGGGGGGGTGCAATCCAATTTTCTCAAACGTTTCCCTTTTTCAGGGGAAAGGATGGCTTCCCTGGCTGAGTTTTTGACTCATGATTGGAGGGTCTGTGGTTTCAGCTCTAGCAGGCCGAAATTTATTTTACGGGACTTTTTAACCCCCCCCCCCCCAACACACACACACACACACACACAAACACACACACCTCCCTTCTTTAATTACTCTGGCGGTAAACAAAAGACCTACATTCTCAGCAAACACAATACAATCTAAATCTTTAGTTTACCTTTCTCCTGACAGGGAGTCCCGTCCCAACCAAACAAGCATTCAGCCGTCATTCTGTCACAGGAACCGTCACCAGCACACTGACCACACGACCTGGAGCAGTTGTCTCCCCACAGACCAGCTACGCAACCTGAAAATGTGCAGCGCGCGCGCACGCACGCACACACACACACACACACACACACACACACACACACACACACACACACACGCACGCACGCACGCACGCACGCACGCACACACACACACACACACACACTGATTCCTTTAGGTTCAACTTCGTTGAGTCAAACCAAGCGTTTCGATAGTGTCCATTTCTACAACAATGTGACGACTAATTCAGTAATTGACCAAAGTGTTTTCAGCTCGGCCGAAACCACAGGTAATTCCCCCTGCGCCCCCCCCCCCGTCCCCCTCCCCCCCCTTCCCCGCCTTTTGTGAATCGGACGATAGTCTTTTTTATAAAAAGCAAAGATTGGTTTGCCCCGTCCGGGCACAAAAGTCGAAGATTGAAATTAAAATCCTACCAACAAAACATCTTCCGGTGACTTTGTCGCACGGCCTTGACCCTTGGTCATCAGGCTGACAGGTGTCGCTGCAGTTCCTATCGCACTGATCACCATACCAGCCGGCTTGGCAATCTGCCAGCGTGAGCAAGAATGAATTATCATTCAATGGTTTCAACTTGTTTTGTTTTATTATTATTTTTATTTTTTTTTTTTTTGTAAAACAAATGGTCTCTGGAGGAATGAATTTCTTTGAAATTGACATGCTAGGGAATCTGTCATTCCTAAGTAATGAGACGAAATGGCGTTAAGTCGCAGTGTGCAGCGGGGCTGTGAGTCACACAACCAGCTGAGGCCAATACTGGCGACTCTCAGTTTCAGGTCTCTGGGAGGAGCCTGTGTGTATCCTGCTCGCACGCCCTGTACCACTCGGCTGAGTTATATCCTGGACTACGGTCCACGATGCTGCGTTGGAGGCTTTCACACGGGCCAATGGCTTTTGTGCGTGATCAAGTTTAACTTAAAAACGTTCAGACAATGTTTTTCTAGTACACCTAATTCATTCCTTTCGAGCCAGTTACAGCGATCGCTCTGTGTCAGTAACTCAGATAAGGGGGTGGGGGACGGGGGGAAGGGAGGGGGGAGGAGGTGTAGGAATTGGGGGGGGGGGGATGGACGGTCGTTTGATGTGTTCATCTGTTCAAAGGGGAATGATAGGACACGGAGGCGTATGAGACGCGAAAGAAGAGATCTGGTCGGGTCAAAAATCAGATTGTAAATGCCATTTTACATTCCGAAACTTAAATTGCTAAGCTGACCCTTCGCACCACGTGAGTGTAATGTGTTCATGTCCAGTGTGTGAGACAATGCTTTGAGCCAGTTCACGATAAACAATACTCAGTTATTATTGCTGGTAGTCTTTGTACCTCGTTCTCAAGCAGTATTCATATTATCACGATACTTACCAGTACATGCTAAAGAAGCAAACTTCCCAGACTCTGGTTTACATCCTGAAACATGGTTTACAAGAATGGCAACTCACTGATCAGTGCATCAGTATATGTAATTATCCATCAAATTTGTTAGAACTTCATTCACATTGTGGTAATTTATAATATTAAGAACAAACAGCAAGAAAGAGTTTCACAATTGTAAACGAGATTACGGGCACTGGAAATTCTGAAACACTTTAGCATCAAATGGCCTTGAGGTAGAATGAGAAGGAAAGCACTGGCCCCCCCCGCCCCCGTAGTGTAGTGGTTAGCTCTTCGGACCATGGACCGGGAAACCCGGGTTCAAGTCCCAGCCGAGGCAAGCAGCATTTTCTCAAGCTCAACGGGGGTTATCCTGCTTTCCTTCCCCCAGCAAAATTGAAAAATAGAATAGGTATCGGGTGTGCTGCACAGCGGCGACGCGCTTCCCCGGAGAAAAGCATCCCGAACTTCCCCGAAAGGGACAATAAAGTAGTAAAAGTTCATCTTCCGAAGAAGAGTAAGTGTCGTGGTTAACAGAAATACTGTCGCACGCACCACAGTCAACAGCAGGGTGGAGTTTTGCACGTAAAGTAGCGCTTAGCGGCAGCAGGCTTTCACTGCTTCGTCCTCCAGCCCTGCGGCGCCGTAAGCATTTCAGCAGAGATGGACATGTGCGCCGAGGAGAAGTCTACCATACCATACCATACCATACCATACCATACCATAAGAAAATTATACCCATGACCTTGCACAGTGCAGGTCACGTTTGATGGTAAAGTGTTACTGTTCCTTGTGACGAAACACATAGAAGGTTGTAGGCACCTTGAACACAGGTTTCATTTGTCGCGTCACAGGTTGTCTCCCGTCCGTTGTCTTGACAGTTGGGGCTGCAGGTCTTCGCACACTCCTGTCCGAATCGATGAGTCTCGCATTCTGTTGGATAATGACCAAAACAAGGCAAGGAAACCGTTTAAGCAATTTACCGCCTCGACAGTACATGTGTGTAAGCGACCATCTACCAATAAGACTGATGATTGATTGTGGGGAGGGAACAATTTCAACAGACAACAGACGACCGCTGATGCGCAAATGTCGTTTATGTATATGATGATTATCATTTATGGTATGTTTCATAGCAGATACTGGATAAAACCAGGAATGAAAAAGTAAAAGAAAGAAAAGAAATTCGCCGACAATAAAGGTGATGTTTTCGTTGATGTACGTCTGCAGTCCTGTGTAAAAATCCCCCCCACTCCCCCCCCCCCCCGTCCCACCCCCTAAAAAATAAATAATTAATAAATAAAATAAAAAGGTGGAGTAAAAAAAAGGCATACACAAAGAGAGACCGCGTTATTTTCAGTTTTATGTTCTTTTAATAGCAAATAATGAAGTACGTATTAGAGAAAAATAGGGTTTGTTGTGACGCTGCAACTTAATTAAGTGATTAACTTCACACATTTTGCAAAGTACAAGCTGACACTGCATAACTAATGTAAAAAGTCAGAAACAGTCCGTACCCCAAAGCTGTACTTCACAGAGGGGAACGTAGTTGGACTCGTATCTTGTTGTCCTTTCTATTTTGACAATCTGCCCGGCGATGGGTAGGCCCTTAGTGATGTGCATCGGGTTGGTGATTTCACTGTAACGGTGCGAGTACTTGAAGATTTCTATTCCGTCGACAGTGACACTGGCGTTCTTCATGTACTCACTGTAGTCGTTTTCAGGATAGTACTCTGCATTCAGGAAGTAAATAAATCGGTCAGCGTTCTCTGTGATTCGAAAATACAAGGGCCCTTAAGACTCTCTCTCTCCATATTTTTGAGGGTCCTTTCGTAAATTTTTGAGGGTCCATGGTCGTTTTGGTATAAAGAGTCTGAACGTCAGAACCATTTGTTGTTGTTTACAAAAGTATTCAAGTAGGAGAGATGTTTGTGAATTGCCGAGCGTCAGCCAGCGACGGAATCGGCAAGGCGAGGAACTCGCACGCTTACCAAATAGAGCATAATGATTGGACAACAAGTGTCCCATACTGCTAAAGCCAGTCACATTCTGCCTCTTGTGCACAATGGCTCAGCGGAAATGCGATGCAGCGGCAAGCATCCGCTGCTAGTCACAGATCGCTTTGTGTTCATCGAGTTTCCGGGAGAGCGTTGGAAAACAACTATTTGAGACCGAGAGCGTGCGTCACTTGTGACGCCCGGTTCTCAAATATGTGCGTCAATTTAGGAGTTTTGTGCGTACAAATACGCTTATCTGTGCGTAATCGGGAACACTGATCGGTGCGGTTCAGTGGACGCCAAGCAAATCAACCCATACACCATGGCGTAAAATAATCCATGGTCCAAATAAAGGAGAAGTTGTGTAACAGTAACGAAGTTACAAACTAGAAGCACTAATCAAAATAAAAAAAAACACAACCAACTACCAAACTGGCAAATCAGGATTCTTCAAACAAACATCAAACTTGACCCCTCGCGCGATCTGTGTCCATACGCCACATAGCCTTGATACACAACATGATAATCACAGGAAGAAAAGCGAGTCTTACCAACGTGGTAAATGGTAATCTTGTTGATGGTACGGCTCTTGCCGAGGTCCAGAATCCAGTAGGCGGGGTATGCATACTTTTCAGTGAAGATACAATTCGGGTTCTTGTCAGTGTTATTGTGCCAGTGTGTGTCAGTGTTGCCATTAATAGCCCCTTTACAACCCAGCGAGGAACCGTCCTTATGACCAGTGTATACCGTGCTCATATTGCACGTCACATCATCTCCGAGAACTGCAATCAACAGAGGGAAAAACAATGTTAAGTGGCGTGAGCAGGTAGGTGGGGCCAACAGTTTATATTTGTATACTGTCTAAAACGCCCCCCCCCCCCCCCTTTTTTTTTCAGTCTGTTCGTATTTACCAGCCAGCCACACACTGCTCTGTATATCTCCATTTTCAACTTTTAGCCAGCATGACGAGAAATCATTTCAGGAGGAGAACTGATCAGCGTAATTGCGAACGAGTACGTTATATCTATATAATAAGCGGCTAGCGTCTGTGTGTGTGTGTGTGTGTGTGTGTGTGTGTGTGTGTGTGTGTGTGTGTGTGTGTGTGTGAGGGGTTGGCGTCCAAGCGAGTCAGCCGATTGCCACCAAATTTGCAATGAGCCTAGAGGGACACTTGGGGGAGAACATAGGATAAAGAAGCAAAATAAAGTTTGGTGAAATTAATTCTGAATTTAGTTTTGCCACAAATAGTGTTTGAAATAAGCGGCTAACGTCTGTGTGTCAGGGGTTGGCGTCCAAACGAGTCAGCCGATTGCCACCAAATTTGTCATGAGCCTAGACAAGTAACAACAAGTAAACTGGTATACATGTATACCCGATCGAAGCCGGGTACTCTGCTAGTCTATCGATAATGGACAACTATGACAATATTCCTGATGAAACAAATGATCAGGATTAAAAATTGAAATACTTGCCATAGTACTACGCTACGAACACTTACGCTTAGTTTACATTTGCATCCAAAGCGTACATTCCGTCGATTCTCGAGAAGAAGCGCTAACACAACAGTAAACAATAGATTGGTCATAATGTCAACCAGTAATATTGAAAGATACAATGTCTTGTATGTGACTTACTGATTTGTTGATAACTGCTGCAATATCCTAATGGCAAGGGTACAACAAGAACGGTACACAGACACATCGCAACCCACTGCTTTCTAGAAGCCGCCATGATGTTTCTCACTCCCTGAAGTCAAGTTCTCAAGTGCAGATTCTACCAGGAAGTACCTACAGGACCGCTCTGTGTGTGTGTGTGTGTGTGTGTGTGTGTGTGTGTGTGTGTGTGTGTGTGTGTGTGTGTGTGTGTGTGTCAATGTGTACACTTGATACGTATCCCCAGGTGCACGAGAATGGTGAAGGACAACATATGTGTAAATTCTGCTAGGGTAACGTTAGGAATAGCAAACTTAGCTGAGCTGAAGTGTTTACATGATCGTAAAACTGCCTCCATAAATTCGAGGAGATGTGCATTTCATTTGGTATTGGTGTACTTTTTAAACTCTTAATTCAAGACATAAATATATGCGCTCTTGAAAAGGCAAACATTGAGGCACACAAGGTTTATTTGCTCTTTCGTTGGCGCTTAAGTGCCGCTTGTATTGTAAAACATTTTTGGGAATGCGCTCCAGTGTTCTATACCTGCACTGGGACAAGACAGGCGATAGAAAAAGCCTTAAGGGGTATGAGCTGGCGCTGGACACATGCAGCACTATCATATTGTACAGTGGCTTGTTACCCTCATCTGTCCTTTCCACGCACTCTCCTTCGTGGGTGGTAAAATAACCAGGTGTCAGGGGGTACAGCACGTAGGATACGTTTGGGACACTACTCGTGGGATACTGTGCCCCCCCCCCCCTTCCCCACCTCTCTCATGATTGTTCTGTGTTTTTGAATGATTATTTGTTTGGTTTGTTGTCTTTTGGCATTTTAGATGCTTGAGAGTTTTTAAACGACGGCATGTTCGTAGATTGGTCGGCAGATCGATAAGTTCTACCGTTTTCAAAAGTAGTTTCTCTCTCTCTCTCTCTCTCTCTCTCTCTCTCTCTCTCCCCCTCTCTCTCCCTCTGGTGACAAACAAACTTACCTAACTGTCGATACTGGCCGTCACTAGACCCCAGTAAAACAGACAACACAGGAATCATCCACGACAATTTCCAGCTGCATCTCGCCATGACAACTGACGAAATGTCTCTGTTACAAGAATGTCCTGCCTAACGAAAAAACTGCAGACAGACAGTGTACGAGGAAAACAAAATCACATCCGGGTGCACTTTCTGTACCAGTCCCATTATGTCTCAGTTTCCTTACTCGGGAAAGCTCTTGAAAAATGACAAAGAAGTTGCTGTTCAATGACGGTGGTTACAGAGTGACAGTGTCACGATTCACTCTGCACGACTGACAAAATGTAAAAATAAGATCGTGTTTCCACTAGTGTGCCATTTCCACACACAAACCTCACCTTCCTACCGGTAATACAGCAGAAACGTGGGGTTTGCAAGTCGGCATATGGCACATGAAAATACGGCTTTTTTTTTATTGACGGTCTATGAGTGCCTGTGGTGCACTATACGGCGTCTAAGTCGCTTGGTTTGAACGACAAAGAAAACTGGTTTTGCGCTTGCATTGAAATTAGACCTTTTATAATCACGAGCGGGATTTCTTTGCGTGTCTTGCTTCGTTTCGTTTCGCTTAGCTATTTAATTTGGCTTTGATGTGTTGGTTTTTGTCTGGCGCATTGTGGCAAGCAGTACACACGCATTCTTTCAAACTGCATAAGATTTGCCGACAGGGTATTGAGGTATTGAGTGGGCTGTGGCGTGATTAACGAGACCCGGTTAATATAATACAGTATCACCGAGCAAAGATGAGTCAGGTGTTCACATCGTGAACACACACACACACACACACACACACACACACACACACACACACACACACACACACACGGTAACCGGTAAAAAAAAAAGTATAACAAACAAACAAACTCCTTTACATTTTGACATGCACCAAAGCGCTTTATTTTTAGGTTAAAGAAACTTTACAGGTTTTTACACACTTAAACTGCCAACTGAAAAAGTCCTAATCGAAAAGGAAACTCTCTCTCTCTCTCTCTCGACTAGCAGGACAGCTTGTAAGACAGGCAGTAATGCCTAAATGCTCTATCCTGAATAAAAAAAACGTTTCATCAAAAACGTTTCATCTCTCTCAGGGTAGTGCTTTATCCAAAGTTAGCCTATATCATGATTTACTACTTTGCCATTTGAAAGCAATATGACCTTACCCTAGGACGGACATTTTTCATTAGTAATATCGCTGGCTGCAGGCATACATAGCTGATAACAAAGCCCTTAGTTGCTCAGATGGCTGCACACAATACGTGCAGAACCATATCATAAGTGATATAGGAGATATGATGCACCGCACATGTTGTATCCTTTGGACTTATTTTTCTGTTTCATTCATATGCTCCCAGAGGGTAGGAATAAAACTGGTTTCAACATGGTTTTATTTCCACTGATTTCGCACACGAGACGATATTGCAGTGGAGGGAAAAGGCCGAATGCCTGTGTACAGCCTCCACTTGTTTACATGCACAAGGTATCTGTGCGGCAAATACCGTTACAACAATTTCTGTCTGCACATAGCAATGAAAAGACAGGATGAGAGAGAGAGAGAGAGAGAGAGAGAGAGAGAGAGAGAATAACTTGAACTTGATGTGGGACAGCCTGCCTTAGGGCGAAGGAAACCTGTCAAACCTGTGTGAAGCAGGCCTGAATCAGATTTTCATTTCCCAGTATGACTATTTTGTGAAGCAGTTCCATCGAAATCAAAGTTAGTTACTTAGTAACACATCATTCAGTTTTAACACAGCATTTTGAGGGCTACACTTACACCCCCCACCCACCCCCCCAAAAAGAGAAAAAAGGAGTGGAAACGAAAGATAACAAATGAATTTTGAACACTGCATGCAAAATGCAGGGAAAGAACATGATGAAACACCTTGAAAAACAAGAAAAAGACGAAGTACAGAGTTGTATCGACAGTGCTCCATGGCGCCAAAATGTAAACGCTTACATTACGTGACAAGTAGCATATACTTGAAACTCATATAAAATCTTAAATCGAATTGAGCAAAAAAAATGTACATTTTAATCGAGAAGTAAAAGAAATCTGTAATGAAAAACAAAACTTCTTTCTTACAAGGTTTGTATTGGAAGTTACACCTAACTTAAAAGGAAAAAACAAACAAACAAACAAGAATCGTTTTTGGATACACAGCTTCGTATGTTCCGGGTTCCTGAGTGACCCACTTCCTTCGCGGAAGTCTACGAGATACCAGGAACTCGGTACACCAAAACCTGAAGCCTAGGAGATACCAGGAACTCGGAACACCAAAACCTGAAGTCTACGAGATACCAGGAACTCGGAACACCAAAATCTGAAGTCTAGGAGATACCAGGTACTCGGAACACCAAAACCTGAAGTCTAGGAGATACCAGGAACTCGGAACACCAAAATCTGAAGTGTAGGAGATACCAGGTACTCGAATACCAAAATCTGAAGTCTACGAGATACCAGGAACTCGGAACACCAAAATCTGAATTCTACGAGATACCATGTACTCGGAACACCAAAATCTGAAGTCTAGGAGATACCAGGTACTCGGAACACCAAAATCTGAAGTCTAGGAGATACCAGGTACTCGGAACACCAAAATCTGAATTCTACGAGATACCAGGAACTCGGAACACCAAAATCTGAATTCTACGAGATACCAGGAACTCGGAACACCAAAATCTGAATTCTACGAGATACCAGGTACTCGGAACACCAAAATCTGAACTCGGAAGACCCAAATCAGAAGGACACAGAAACATTATGTAGACAAAACCTAGCGGTTCTATACACTTTGGTATTACATGTATATGATAACAATAAAAATGTTGGATATAGATAACAATAAAAACGTTGGATATAGATATCTATACAGTAGTGAAATCGGACACAATATTCCAAGGCTGATCTTCGGGTAAGGGACACAACTGTGAAAACCCTCTCTCTTTCTCTCTCCTCCCCCGAAATTAGAAGAAATCAGTAAGCACACTGACACTGTGTTTTTTTGACATTCGAGTTTATGAAAGCTGTAAAAATGCTCTGAAATGTTGCACACCTATCTCCATTCCATAAATTTATGAGAAAATTATGCGAAGAACTGTAAAATGAGTTTTATTCAAAGTATGTTCAATGCAATGGCACTCAAAAGTGCACCCGCAAAAAAACTTTGCAGATATATTTTGTTCGCACTTTCAGCTCTTACGTGGTCAAAACAAAGCAAAATGTCCCCCCCCCCCCCCCCCCCCCCCCAAAAAAAAAAAAAAAAAAAAAAAAAAGTGATACCGTCCTTGACAGATGACCAAAGTGAGATGTTTTCCAACAGTGGTATTAATGCAGAAAAAAATACTGAGTATTTATTATGCTCAAATCAGGCTGTAAAAACCATGGTACTGTAAATATAAGAAAGCAAGAGACAGGTTATGGTTTGTGTATAAAGCACCGGACTTGACATCATGATCCAACAACAGGTTATTACTGGATCAGCTGTACATTATTATGGCTGTACGTGTCTCTGGTGTAAAATACCAGAAAGCTAACAACAGTAACATAACAACAACAAAAACTACACCGGACCAAGCCAAATCAGGCCAGTCGAACACACACACACACACACACACACACACACACACACACACACACACACACACACACACACACACACACACACACACACACACACACACACACAGAACGACGTATGCGATTTTGCAAAAGAACGGCATAAAAATTAGTGCTTTAGATAAGTCGTTGCATTCAGATAGTGTGAACTGTTTATGTTTGAATGACTAGAACGTTTGCCAGGGAGAGTAAAAGGAGTGAGGGACAACTGAACCGTCGCACAAACTCTACAAGCACCTCATCTGTATAGAAATCTTAGCGACACATATGTGCATAACAACACTGTGTATAGAAATAGCATGCAGTTGGATAATGCAATGTTCATATGAAGCACTCGAACAGTAGTACATATCGCAAGCGCTGAAGATATACATGTATACGATGCTGCGTTCGCTTTAAAATGAGACACGCTCCAAAATAGAAATGAAAAAGAAAAATATTTTGTATGGAGATATTTTACAAAACAGAATTGCTTACCGGATACTGAAAGAGACGACGGCAAGAAAGGCTTATGGGGGGGGGGGGGGGGAGTAAATTCATGACACGAGTTATTCCCCATATGTCCTTCAACACTTGTCCCATTCGGTATTATTATCCCGTCGTCGAGGGGGGGAGGGGGGGGGAGTAAATTCATGACACGTTATTCTCCATATGTCCTTCAACACTTGTCCTATTCGGTATTATTATCTCGTCGACCGAGAGGCTTCTCAAAATTCCCAAGCGCAACCTGAAACCCTCTGGCGAGCGCTCGTTCAGTTTTGTCGCACCAACCTTTTGGAATTCTCTGCCAGCACATCTTAGAAATGCACCCACATTGTCTGTTTTTAAGAGCAATCTTGAAACGTTCCTCTTTTGTAAAGCCTTCCAGTAATTTCCCGTGTCAGTAACAAGTCAGTTCTACCAGTGTGTGCCTGTCCATCGTTTGTGAAACGTGCGTGAGTGTCCTCCTCCTCCTATCATCATCATCATCATCATCATCATACAAACCACAAAATATTTACCCTTGCTTCCATGGATTCCACTTGCAATAAGGAAGGACCACCCCTGGAGGTGGATGAAGGGAACAAACAAACAAAATTATAATGTCAATGGTAAAATGAAAAATAAAGTCTTCATGTAGCATCCCTCGTACTCTTTCTCCTAAAACAGGCCAGTTTCGAAACGGCTTGCTACTTGACATCAGCGTTTCCATAGACGGCAATGTGTCGGATGTACTCCTGCGCCGCTTTGTACAGATACCGATACTGGGTCTGAAACACGACAAGAATGAGTGCAAATTAGAAACAAACATGCTTCTAATACAAAGTCGGGCTGGTATGAATACAAGTTTTATATTACAAACAGGCATATAAAGTTTTCCAGTATGACCGCGTAAAACTAGTTTAGGCACTAGAATGCTCACTATATGCTCATGAATATTTTTCCCGGAAATGTTGCTCAACCGCCACGATGTAATCCCATCCCCATTCCCCACCGCCCACGAGAATAAAGTTAATAATTATGCACATTTTTGCCTGCTTGAATCGGTTAGCCGCAAACATTTCACGTCCCTCCAGCCCCATCACACACACACACACACACACACACACACACACACACACACACACACACACACACACACACACACACACACACACACTCCTTTATAACCTCCCCAACTGCCCCTTCTACTATTTCCATCACCTGTGTTTTGATCGCCTGTGGTCGGATCCTCTGAACCTCACGCGCGGTCAGGTAAACGTCAACCTCGTTATCATACGTCACACGGCTGATGACGTCACAGAGGGCACAGAGGAGACCGCTGCAGGCAGATCCATCGCTAGAATACAAAGTTACATTATTACATTTTGAGGAAAAACATAAAATAGATTAGTCTACAGGAAGGGAACGAATACCGTTACTGTTTCTTGAATCCTTAATTGCATCATGGTTTTTGCTTTCAGTCTTCGATTCGGCTTAACACAGGCTTTAGTGCTTTAGGGAAAAAAATCAAACCGAAGACGAATAGAAGGTTTTGTTATCCTGCTATCCTGCTAGTCTTGCTATAACGGTTGTTATAATCTTTGTGTTGTAACGGTGTTATAATCTTTGTGAACACTTCTCTTTACTAAAAAAAAAAAAAAAAAAAAAAGAGGGGGGGGGGGGGGGAGGAGGCGGGACAGCCGAATGGTAAAGCATTGGACTGTCAATGCTTTGGTCGTAGGTTCGAATCCCGGCTGGGGACTAAACATTTGATATCATTTGATATCACCCTGACAGGTTGGAAAATGACGTTAAACTCAAACAACCACCAAACGTTTCCCTCCTTTGGTGTGTCAGATGGATACAGGCCAGGTACACAACTCACATGCACTGAATGATGATGGGTGTGGTGACGTCATCAGTCTGTTTGGCCTTGACGGTGTCCACAAGCTGTAGAAGTGATGACGTGTCACCGGGAACCTCGCCCGCCCAGTTCCTGTAGTGCAGCAACTCGACCTCACGGGGACGATCGTCAGTCTGGGAATCACAATAGAGAATATACACCGCTAGTCATCATAATATCGAGGTCATGAGATGAAATTGCTGTCATCAATAAACAAAATACACGTAGAAACCGTATTTCGGTGGTTATTATGCCCACTCCGTTTTTAAAAGTGATCTTAAAACGTTCCTGTTTTGCAAAGACTTCGCAAAGTACTTTCCTTTCATCTTAATTAGTCAGTTTCACCAGTGTAGGCCTACCACTGTCCATCGTTGCAAAATGTGCGTGGCTGTCGGCGAGTGATCGCGCATTGAGTATGCACCCTACAATTATTATGATTATCATTATTATTATTAAATCCCTGCTGAAAGATCTTACCAATACAGAGAGAATGAAGATGGATAAGACGTTCTTGCAGGAAACCCTCCATTATCATTATTATTTGTCTCCGGTCTACACAACCAGACACGTCTTGTTATGCAGAGAATAATGTCTTCTCAATATAAAATTAATGACTCTGAGAAAAACAAATGGAAAAGAGCCTTTTGCGTGAATGGGAAGAAATCTTGAACTATAGCGACCCTACTGCACATTCTTTACTCGTAGATGCATTTTCCTTTTCGTGTTCAATGATGGCCCATAAGAAACGGTTTGCAATACGTGAATCGCTGCAGTACTCGCGTATGAATTGTATCGTACGTCTTCAAGCACGGTGTAAAGAAAAACAAGCCTACTCTGCCAGGAGTCGAACCCACAGCCTTTTGGTCGTCACTCAGACGTTGTTACAACCAGTGAAAACATTGCACCTCTCTCAATAACAATTATAAACGTTCTCACCTTTGACACCATGCTGAGGTGATAGGATGTTGCATGGTCCCCCGTGATGTTAAGGGAGGTCAGTTTGATAGTGTATGGCCCCGTGATAAACTCATCCGTCGCCTTTTGCGGCCAGTAACGACAGTAGCCCTGGTGATGAAAGAGGCCATAGGTTACAACTGCCACAACACAGTCCTTTCATGTAGTCTGCACTTCTTGTTCAACGTCTACACTCTTCATGCAGAAATACGTTAGTATGCCTTTTCATTTCTTACGTTTTTAAGATCGCTTAAAAAGACTGTTCATAAGACCGCTCAGAAAATATAGAGGCAACAGAACCCGGCATATCCTAGTTCGCTCACATAATTATCGTTCTGGGGCCGTGGTCACGACGCGTTCGTAACTTTTCCGCCACCGATTTACGCACGCGAGGGTCCGTAACTTACGATTTGTGATAAAATTGGGTGGTCATGACGTTTGCGCAGAGTTACGGCCGCTCGGAAACCCTTGCGTATTGTACACCACCTAGGAGGGTGTCGGAAAGGTGCCGTAGCCTTTGCGTAAATTTGAAAAATGGCGGCCCGCTTGATTTACCTGAACTGCAAATGAGAAGACCATTGCGACGGGAAAGGGTGTTCCGCGATCGTACTAACCCTTTTGACTTGTACGACGATGTGGACATGCTTCAAAGGTTTAGATTTAGGAGGAGAGACCTGCAGGAATTGTGCGATCTTCTGTAGGACGACTTGAGTGTAGAGGGGGCGCGTTCAGTTCACTACGCACCCTGCAATGCAAAGGCCTGTATGGCCGGCTGTACACACATCGTGGGTTGATTTGTTTCCTTTTTGTGGGTTAACATTTGTTGTGTGTGTTTCGGACTAGTTCAGTGCTGAACGCACTCGGTCAGTCCTCACTGATCAGCCACCACCGTTTTGATCGTATGCCTGTCAAGGCAGGTCTCATCAGTTCATTGTGTTGTGGACCCGAAATGTGCGGGTTCCGAATTCAGAGTTATGGTCGAGTCATGTTTCTCTGCCGTAGCAAGTCAGGTTAAATGCGTGGCATGTATGTGGAGAGTTTTGTTGATGTTGTTGTTATCCTCTCCTCTTTCGTTTTTCGTTGTTCTTTGATTGAGGTTCATTCCGTTGGTTTTCTTGCCAGTGAGCCTGCTACACACGGTTTGTACGTGCAGTAAATGCTTCTACTGGTTGTAGTCCGTCCAATGTTGAGATAGAGACTGCTAGGGAGCGGTCTATATGCGACCTGCATGCTCTCCTGATCACACTCTCCACATACATGCCACGCATTTAACCTGACGCTACGGCAGATAAACATGACACGATCAAAAATTCTGTAGTGAACGCGTACTGAACACACCCCCTCTACTCTTTCACGCTTCACGCTGGAAGGAGACTTTGTGCAGGTCACGTGATGGTGTTTTCCGTGGGAATCCCAGGGGTCCCACACCTACCTAAAAAGAACCCGTACGTGACACCGTTTCCAGTAAGTACGCGTCGTGACCGGCCAACTAGCGGAAGAGATAGTTTTCACGTAGCCACGTACGAACTTACGATCCGCAACCCATTTGCGCAAAGAAATTTGCGTTCGCGTCGTGACCTCGGCCCCTGGTCTGTTTCGACATAGTGTGTTGCATTCAGTGCCCTTAATTCATATAGATTATTTCGAGCATATAGTCGCACTCACGAGAGCACACCCATCGCGCCCATCCCACCACCACACCCTTTTCTTCTGTGACGACTGGTAATTTCTGATCCATCCTACGTCCAGTCTTTACCTTGACAGTGCGCTCTTCATCCTCAGAGCCGATAGAGACAATAGTCCGGACACCACATCCATCCACCAGACGCCACAAGTCCACTACAGTATCTGGCAGTGGCAGCTGGGTCAGCAACAACCCGCGTCTGTGTCGGAAAGACTGACGAAACAAAACTCCAGTGTATTCCATACTGCCATGTCTTCTATCTCTGGTTTCTTTTACAGTGTGTCAAATCCTGCTTGCTAATGGTTCATATGGTCAGTTTTGAGACAAGTGTTCACAGTAACCTTTAGCATTTGTCTGTAGCCTAGCTGACAAGTTAGTTAGTTAGTTAGTTAGTTAGTTGAATAGTTAGTTGTAAGGGCATAACGCCGCGCAAGCGTTAAAGAACGCAGCAGATCAATGCCTAACTCATAATCTCAGTGTCCTGGTTACATAAGTCATGTTCAGCAAAAACAATTTACACACATAAAACGCAAACATTAACAACGCGTCTGCAAAATTTGATCACATAAACCCAACAACTGACAAGGCAGATTGTACAGGAGTAGAATGGCACTGTGTTTTACTTTAGAGTGATTTATTGTTATCACCATTTTTTTTTTAAGCAGTCTTGCAGCTGGTAAGTGTATCTAACATACCGACATGTAGACAGCGTTGATGTACTGGTTTCTCCCCATCAGGTGCACAGTGACGTAGGCCAAGTGATTATCATCTGTCACGGTTGTATACAGAACATAGAGGTAGCAATTAGGTAATAAATATTTGAAACGTCTTCCTTGACCTTTCAGGAAAATAAAAATGCGAAGCAGATGTGAAGATAGTTATGAATAAACCATGTAAGAAGCGAAATCACAAGCCGGCCTTATTAAAGAAACGTTATCATCTGTAAACTGCTTCTAAAATGCGCTGGGTGCAATTTAAAAAAAAAAAAAGGAAAAAATGTGCTCATGTTCAAATTGTGCCTCTCTTGGGCTCTTTGCATTTCAAATGCAGTTCGGTTCAAATTTCTCATTTCTCATTCGGTCTCAGATGAAGGTTAAACAAGCTTTACCTGGCAGGGCGTCCATGTTCCGATTCTTATCCAGGTTTTCCGGCATGGTGGCCGTGGTGTGTGTGGGTTTCTCTGCGAACTGGCCCATCTCTTGTAGCATCTGGACCAAAGTGAGACAACCTAGACGCTACACAATTGCCTTTCTCTGTACAGAACTGAAGAACCTACTACGTCCCTTCTCGCACCCCCCCCCCCCTCCCCCCCCCCCCCCCCCACACACACACACGCGCGCGCGCGCCAACAAAAATACAAGAAACGAACAACATCTATGAACCTGAAACTCTTTGTCGATGCGTGAGTTGCTTCCCTTTATGTCAATGGTGTCAGGGAAGATGACGTCAAACTGTTCGACTGTAACCCTGGTGTCTCGGCTGGTGTAGGCTTCAAGAATCACCTCGTGCAGAAACTTGTACTGCACCTACACATTGCACAAGATACATCATATAATTATGGTAAAATTATGGTTGGGAGTTTAACGTCCTTTTCCACCGAGTGAGGGTGATATCAAAGACGGGGCAACGAGAAACAGGCCAGCACAAATATTTGGCCTCAGTCGGGATTCGAACGCACGACCCGAACATTGAGAAGCCAACGCTCTATTATTCGGCCATCCCGGCTCCCGGGCAAAAGGAAAGACGTCAGACAGAAGAAACACATATTATGGTAAAAGGGCCTACGTACTAAGGATTTGAAACGCAGTTGCGCTTTTTTACCAACTGATGGTAGACACCAATCAATAGATTAGAGAGAACAACTTGCCTCGCTCTGAACCATCAGGCTGCGTTCTTCCCGAAGCTGTGTGACAATTTTGTTGACGTTCACGTCACGACCACGTGATTTCAGGTCTGACGCGATGTCTAGAGCTATGAATGTTCCCGTTCTTCCAACTCCAGCACTGCTCAACGTCACAATTAGATGCAGAATAATTATACACAACTCCTTATTTGGCGAATTGCAATCGTCTTTCCATGTTTCCACCGTTATCACTGGCTACATTTGCGACGCACGCATGCATGCACGCACACACATACACATGCACGCACGATCACACGCACGCACACACGCGCGCGCACACGTACCCAAGTACGCCCGCACTCTTTCGACTGAACGACAGTTCTATATTCAAAGTGCTACATACAGAAAAAGTAGGTTATAATCAAAATCACTGCCGAACAGATTACAAGAAACAAGCACAGACCGTTCCCTTCAGACAGATATTGAGATAACCTTGAATCTTCTAGTTTTATCGAGATGTGTGAGGCTGGGTGGTTACAGCAGATCCTACCTGCAGTGTACAAGTAGCGGCACGGTAGAGGTGGTACGTCCCTTGACATAACGCCAGTAGTCGACCAGTGACGCCGCCAGGGGGACGCCATGATCCGGCCACGCCATGTAGTGGTACTGGGTCACGTGACGCTCACCCGAGCTCTGCAATGGGAGGTAACCGCTTTGAGAGAATGCTGAATGTGACCTAATTAGAAAGGGATTTTGCGTCATCGAGTACGCCTCTCTTGGCTCAGTGCAAGGATGACAGACGTTGTCGCTGTCCAGATGTCTAAGTGGTGTGATGATAGATACCACTAAAACAGCTCAGCATAAACAATGTAGCATCAGCTCCTTTTCAAGGGATGAAGGTGGGTAGCGATGAAGGATAAAGATTGACGTGGTCATGCGGCAAACGAAATCTGAACAATGCACAAAGTACTCGTACACGGCGCGGCATAAACTGAAATATTCTAGTGTACTGTTTATGTGATCCAAGTACTGGACGACAGGAATAGAGAGACAGCTAGTGTACTGTGACCATAGAGTACAATAGCTATACAATACCCCGTGCACTGTCAGTGTAAACATCCGGGTTATGAAGTCAGCTCGCTGTTGTTCTTCCACACCTCGCACAGTCACGTGACCATACGTCACTGATTTCCCGGATCCTGGCCAGTATTCGTCACACTTGTCCTACAAAAAACACACACAAAAAAAAAAAGAAAAAGAATCAGCACAGATCTTTTCCCTATCATTTTGTTCAAGCTCTCTCTCTCTCTCTCTCTCTATGTGGTGGGGTGATGGGGATACCTTGCCATCCTCATTCAGGTTGGTCAACATGACGATCTGAGTTATCCCCTCCTGCCAAACCATCCACCACAGGTCGTCAATGGTGTTGGCACGTGGTCCTGATAACGAAACATGCAGCACAGGCAAAACTTTGTCAGAATCTCATGACTGTGCACATGTGCGCACACGATTGTACGCATAGTATTTATACGCCCGGTACATTAAGAATATCAATGCATGCCATCTTGCGAGTATTTACTTAAGTTTTAAAAGAGACTGTTCTGTTAGGATTGTGATGGTGTGCTACCCGTAGCAACATCGTTAGATATGTGAACGACGCAACGTTTACAAAAGAACCTGAGAAATGTGTCTAACCCCGTAGAAATAAATGTTTTTAGGATATGTCCACAAAACCATTCTTTTACCTTGAGTAGCGATATACTGGCGATCTCTGAGGCTTCCCTGAAGAATATAAAAAGAAAACGAATAAAATTCTATCATTCATCACCATCATCATGCATCATCATCTGCATTTTTGACAACAAGAACGGGGTTTCACAAGCGCTATCCCCCCCCCCCCCCCCCCGAACGTTACACCATCAAGCATGTATACTGAGCCGGGAACCTCCTTCCTTCTGTAAATTTACATCCGGCCGCCCAAAAAGAGAAGTAACTCTACTTAGCGTAATGTGATGATAACAACGAGTACTCCGATGGTATCTGTTTTCATCCGTACCTTGATGTACGAGGCATTGATGTAGTCACAAGGGTTGTCTCCCTCAGCCCGACGTAGGATCACACGGTTGAAATCATCTGAAGTAAAAATAGGATCAGAAAAGTGTATGAAGAACCAGCTGATTAAGGTGAATGAGCTCTTGAAGTTCTGTGTGTTAGAAGTTCTAAGCCACGATTTGTAGTTGTACATACTCATTGCGTAAAAGCAAAAGCTAAACGGGTGTGTGGTTGTTTGTTATTTGTTTGTTTGTTTGTTATTTTTTTTGTTTGTTTGTTTGTTTGTTTGTTTAGTTATTACTTGTGAACAAGAAAGTGTGGCGTGTACTACTTACAAACACACAGTGCCTTGAAACGGTTCTTGCGTTTGTTTTCTTCAGTCATTCCGATCTTGTGTGGATGTTTCATGCCTTTTGGCAGTTTCTGTCGACACAAAAATTAATTATTTTGTAGTCTTACTGCAAGAACTCGAAATACGAAAATCATTTAGATCCCTAACAGAGTTTGCAAAGTCAAAAGTACCCCCCCCCCCCCCACATTTTTTTTCTGCACTGAGAAAGGTCGCTCGATTTGATATTTACTAATGTCATGCAATTTTCCATTTTTACTGCAGAGTATCAATTTTTTTTAAAATAACAAACATAAGATTGAATGCTTCGTGAAATTTAGAACAATCATGTGCTAGTCTAAAAGATAGGCAATAGGGTTTACGACGGTCGATAACAGTAGGGCAATAGACAAGTGTGGCAATAGACAGCAGTATAACGTGACAACGGAAAACTGTAGGACAATAGACAACAGTATAAGGTGACAACAGAAAACAATAGAACAATAGACAACAGTAAGACAGTAGCAAAAAGCAAGCCAACGCACGACATTATGACAATAGAAGACACGTTTTGTCTTACGGAGAATTCATAGCCGAGTTCCCCAGATGCCAGACGGTCGAGCAGGTATTTCTGGAAAGTGTCGAACTGTGGCGTGGAGGTGAGAGCTTGGTATGTGGAGTA
The DNA here is from genome assembly GCA_018292915.2 of Batillaria attramentaria. NCBI lineage: Eukaryota > Metazoa > Mollusca > Gastropoda > Batillariidae > Batillaria > Batillaria attramentaria. The sequence continues at coordinate 338,790 of JACVVK020000254.1, forward strand.
CAGATCTTCACCGCTGATCGCTCCGTCCTCTTCGATGATAAACTTTTCCACAGAGTCGTCTCTTTTCATGCTGCTGCTCTCCCCTGTCACAAGCTGCAATCCAATTCAGTTGAAATATGTTATTGCCTGGCCCCCGTAGTGCAGTGGTTAGCACTTCGGACCCTGGACCGGGAGACCTGGGTTTGAGTCCAAACGGGATATTTCTACTTAGGTCGGCTCCTACCCAGTGCGGGTGTGTTATGTGCCTAATGGGGAGGCTGTTTCCACACATCCGAAACTCACCCACTTTACGGGTGCGACTTTGACGGTGCTTACCTTGTTATGACACATCTCATCATTTGGATGATTAAACGGCGTGGTTCCCGGGCATGGTTAACGCCGGGACATTTATGACAGGAAGCGTGGAACGCGGCCCTGTCACGCAGTCTCAAACGACGTGGACCGACATCACACAACCATCCTCATTATCATCATCATGCAAAATAGAAATTGTCCCAGCTTCCGAGCCTTCCGTGGACCCCATCCATGACGTGGGAGGAACACCACTGGAGCTGGCCAATTAAGAGATGGGGTGGGAAAGAAAAAATTATAGCTGTTAAAGGGAAGTTTGTTTTGAAAGTTCAAAATAAGGGAAACCGCCCATGATAATCTTAGATCGCAAATTGCAGAAGGCCGAAGACAGGGAGACAGTTATTCGTTGATGGATCTAATCGAAGTTCGAACGAGTTCCGACTTTGACTCTGAGGGCGCTAACTGAGGGCTTACAGCAGGGAGAATTTCAGATCAGTGGTCTAGTGGTTAAGACTTTGTCATCAATGCGAGAGGTCAGATTCGAGTCCCACTAGGAGGCCAAGATGTTTTCTTTCTCGTGTGTGGCACCGTTCATGCAGACCGACCGTCGGGGGTTCTCTCCGGGTACTCCGGCTTACTACCGCTCTGCTTTGGAATGTTCAGCCATCAATTTTTTTTTAAATTCTAAAATCCCGAAACTTAACTTGCTGATCTGGCCCTTTGCACCACGTGATTGTAATGTGTTCATGCCCAGTGTGTGAGAGAATGCGGGTGATTCGCGTGAGCGTGCGTGTTGGGTTTAGTTCGCGGCGCTTTAAGCCAAATATCTGGGATAAAGCGCCTATATGTATGCGATCATGTGAATGTGGGGTCGTCAGGATCTAAAATTATCTTCCTTTCTTTCCTCTCTGCTCTTCGCCTCTAACGATCTATGAAACTGGTGAGATATTCGTCCCACTACTTTTCCACTAACCCTGAGCATGTGGTCCCGGCCAGTCTTTGGCGAGGGTTGTCCTCTCTGGTCACGTCCATCTGGAATCTCTACACCGTCGCTTGATAAGGTGACGTTCTCGTACATGTGTGGTTTGTGGGTTGCAGGTTTCTCCTCCTTGCTTTTCTTCTTGGCCTTCCTGGCTGCAGGCTTTGGTTTAGCTTCGGGTAGGGGGGCGGTAGGAGAGGGAAGGTTTCCGTACAGGTTGTCGGTCGTGGTTGGAGGCTTGGTCGCTGTCGCGGGGTTGGTGGTGTTCTGGTCGACGTTGCCGTACAGATGGCTGTCGCTAGTAGGAGCCTGCCCGTCGTCGAGTACGAGGGTGTTAGTGTAGCCGAGACGCACTCTCTCTTCTTCTGCCATGACAGAGTAGGTACAGACTTAGTCATTAGACATTAAACACATCCATGGCCACTGGCCTCCCTTGTGCTTTCCTGCTCCCTTTTTAAACTAGTTTACTATCCTTATCGGCAAATGGATAAATGCCTATGTTACCTACTTTTTTTTCTTCTTTTTTTCGGGGGGGGGGGGGGAATGGAGGGGAGGGGGGGGGGGGGGTTGCAAGGGGTCTATCCGGAGATCCCCATCACAAGCAGTGGCCCAGGACAAAATCGCGTCGCATCGCCTAAGTGCTCAGGTCGTTTCTTCAGATGACAATAGACTGAAACACGATGAAAGAATAAAATGTGAACAACAGCCGAATGGAAAGTCGATAGTTCGGCTATTTTCTGTCTTCGTCGTGACCTCCTACCAACTAGTCAAGTCAAGTCAATTATACTTCCCTCCCTCTGGGGGCATAGGGAAACAAAGGGAAACTACATTACCTGTAGGAGTACCCGGCAACATGTCCTGACTGTCGCTTCCGGTCCCATCTGTCAACTTGGGATCTGCTGTCTTCTGCTTTCGTCTTCGCCTGAAACAAAATGCAACGTTACGCAATGTTGATGAGTGTCATAGCAAGAGGGCTCCCATCCCCCACCCCCTCCACCCGCTATACCCAATCTCATTTAGACATCTCGACACAAGATTTTTTTTTTTTTTGCCCACGGTCTTGCCGAAAGACAAGTCAAACAACAAAAACAAACAGGAAAAATTCCAAAATGACAACCGCATCATCAACAACGACAAAATCCAAACACAAAACAACAGACCTGCCAACTGTATTCAGGACTCTAGAGGAATAAAATCATCTGACTGGAATATTACAAAGTTGAGCGGAAGCTTTTCATGCACGCCTATAAATCTAGATGAACGATATTGCACTCGCACGGAACAGTCAGTGGTTGGCCTTCCAGCAGAACAGTTACTGAGTTAGGCCGCCTTCAAAGATTTCAGAACAGCGCTGTGTGCTTAGTTTTGAACAAACGGAAGCGAGAGCACGTGACAGCACTTCTGAGAAAACTCCAGACTAATCTATTTTCAAAACAACTGTGATTGGCCGAGAGGATCGACAACAACAACATGCAAAATACAAGTGATATCGTCACTTACCACACTACGACGACCGCGGCGATAGCGACGATAACAACAAGGGCCAGGATAACACCACCAACCACTCCCCCAACATTTCCACCGTCATCATCAGGTAGCGCATCAACAGATACTGCCAGAAAAATCAGCATCATCTACAAAGTTATTCTTTTGAAAATAACTTTTAAAGTCGATTTTCAGCAGATGCTAAGAGTTTTTTTTGTGTGTCTTCTCTGAATAAGCTGAGCACGAAAATGTGATTTGAATAAGAGCTGAGATGTTGTAGAAAGATCTGCGTTCCTTCAAAGACAGCACAACATGTACCACGTTTCATGATGAAACCAATAATTCGCTTACTCTAACGATCCCGTGGCCACCATAATTTTATTTCCGATAAAGACAAAACACTGATTACAAACAAGCCGTGAATGGACTTTAAACTTGAGCCTGTGCCATAAGTCAAGGGATAGAATTAGACCACAAAAAGTTACATACCTTCCTGCATACATTTTGTCCCGTTCCAACCACGAATACATCCTCCCGGGCATAGGGCCGAAAACATGTCACAAGAACCATCACCCGCACAATGTCCACACGGCTGGCTGCAGTTGTCTCCCCATACACCGGTAATGCAGGCTGTAGCACAGACGGAGCATAAATCAACATCGATAGAAATCTATTTAAATATTATCGTTATTACACATAAATGTTATTCTGAAATACTATGCATATTATATACGTCCATTTCTATAGGTCTGCAGGTTCATATTGGGATCATAAACGCAGTCATCTGACAAAATATACGTATATACATGATTGCGTGGATGAGAGCTCTTGGTTGTTTTTTTTCGCACATTTATTTTATTAGAACATTAACCTACCGTGAAATAACGGTTTTTCTTTTGGGTTTGTTTGCTGCGTTCTATTTACATAACAGTCTTTAACCACTCTCAGTCACTCAGTAAAACATGTGGCCACCAAATCTCCTGCTATGAAAATAGCGAATCCAAGCGACACCTCACCTTGACACAGTGGCATGCTGAAATTGCCACGACAACGATCTGGGCAGTGTCCGTTCACGTGATCACAGGTGGTGGTGTCATGACAATTACCGCATGATTCACTACACTTCTGTCCGTACTGACCCTTAGGACATTCTAAAGTTAGAGGGGAAAATAACATTACACATGAACGGAAGGAATGTCGAGGTAGTGGCCATCTAAGCTTCACAGTAAGACAGAAGTGAATTAATAATTGTATATTAAAAAGAAATAGTTGATTTTGTGTATAAAATGTATGTATAACCAAATATAGACAAATGTCAACACCATCGATGAGTTCCTGGGCATGCGGGCCCCAGCACACCAAGGTAGATAATTATTCATCTATAATGGCGTAATAGTCTGAATAGTTTCACAGATATGATCGATTTTGAGGTCCAGGAGACAACCAGAAAAATGATCTACCCCAGAACGAGACAGAAAACAGCTTCTAGTAAGTTACTCTGCTGTAACTGTATTGGTTCCTTGCTCGGAAATAGGACTCCGATAGGATGTAAATTAGCAGACTATGACTAAGAACAAAAAAGTGCATCCACACCAGTGTCGCAGCGTTGTCCAAGATATCCTGGTCCACAGCCATCAGGACAACTTCCGGTTACAGGATGACAAGTGACGTCATCAGCACAGAGTCCACAGTCTGTTGAACAGTTCTGACCGTACGTCTTTTCTGGGCACACTAGGGAACACGTGTTTGGAAAAAACGTATATCATATGGGGGATCACAGAAATTCAGGCCCGTGCCGACGTAATGCATGAATTGTGACTGAAGCCACTCGTACAATTAAACGATCATTAATTGTGCGAAAGTTATTGGGAAAGCCTAATATAGCAAAGAATATTGCGCGGCGTAAAGCCCTAAACAACTAACTAGCAAAGAATATGTATTAAATAATAATAATAATACTGACTTCATCATTTGCACTCAGTTAACATACTGCAGTAGAAACTTCGCAGTACAGGCAAGATCACACACACACACACACACACACACACACACACACACACACACACACACACACACACACACACACACACACACACACACACACACACACACACACACAAAGAGGGCACTACTAATAACATAATATTCCTCACAGTTTTGACACAAAGGCGGGTTATAGCCGGGTTCACATGAAGGACAGTGGCCAGTTGTCTTGTCACACGGGGCACCATCAGTACAATTGCCACATTCTCCGTCACAGTCGCCACCGTAGTGATGATCGTCACACGCTGCAAAGAACGCAATTTAGGTGGTAATAATGAAAGCAAAAACATGTTTTGTTTGTTTGTTTCTTGCTTAGTTTGTCTTCATGTCTCGACTCTTGGTCGGAGTACAAGACGTGGCCCTAGAACGAAAAATATATACTCTATGCTATCAAAGACATTTTCTACCATCTGCAACAGCCAAGAGCAGCAATAACAACGGCAACAACAACAACAGCAGCAGCAATAACAACGGTTCCAGCAAAAGATGAAAGACGCGTTGACATTACTATTTGCTCACCATCACAAGGGTCCCGCCAGCCTGGTGCACACTGACACTGTCCATCGTCCATGCTGCACGTGCCGTCCACACATCCTCTGCTGCATGTCTTGTTGCAATAGTTGCCCCAGAAACCCGCCTTACAGCCTTTTTTGGAGAACGACAAGCTCTTTGTAGGTTAGTTCGTTAAATGCACAGGATAAGCTGCAATCTCATCGGAAAGACTCTAAAAGGTTACACAATCATGACAAACTATCCATCTATGGAAACTATTTCAAGGTTTTAGAAATATAACGTAATGCTGCTGGAAACATCAGGACTGATATGGTATAGCAGTGTTTCCAGTTAACTTTTAACACTGGATAGAATGCCCAACAAGCATTATCATGAACTGATTCTCAGTTTTACCTGAAAGAGGGACAGCGTTCGGCAAATGTTTTGCATCTCTGTTTTATTTTCTGTTAAACAATCCGTCTATTCGGCCTTATTTTCTTTTGCAGTGTTAATCGAAAACATGCATTTTTAAAAATTTGACCTAAGCACCAGCACAGCTAATTTCTACTACAGATATGAAACTTAAGACCGAACAACCACTCGACCAGGCGCGGAAGCTCAGCTGCAAAGAACTACTTGTTCACTCGAGACAGGTGACAAGGGCTTCAATTTTAAGTTTCTGCTCAGGAAGCAGACTTAATGCATATGAATCACAAAATAGAAAATAGTGTTTTGGGGTTATAAAACGGATGAAACGCAATGGGAGCACTTACCAATATAATAAGAAAAGTTACCTTCACACGTGCCGTCGTCTTGGTCGCATTTCAAAGGACTGCAGTTCTGACTGCATTCTGTCTGACACTGATCTCCGTACAAGCCGTCCACACATCCTGTACATTGAAACACTCTACTGAAACCTGCACTGGCCAGAATTCACAACACGAGCGCACTAATATAGACTGTGGACAGGAAAGTGCTCATATGACATGTGTAAACGGGTGTTTTTATGGAGAGATAAAAAGGACTTGTTCATGTGACATGGCACTGTAGATGGGATGACAGTGACTTCCTATTCATCAGTAGGTTTCTAATGCATGGTTAGTTTTTCTCGGTCTGGTACTCATTAAGTTGTTAGTACTACGAGTAATTATATGTATTACTCATACCAGCCGAACATCGTCCTGTGTCCTTGTCGCACGGCCTTTTCCCTTGGTCATTAACTCCACACCCGTCGTTGCATGGTTGATTACAATGTTCACCATACCACCCAGCTTCGCAATCTAAGATTCAAAGGTAAAAAAGGCACAAAAAGGTGACAACGGATAAGACCTAAGGTAATAAGAAAAACATCGCTGTAGAAATGTAAACTTGGAGGAACAGTGCATTTGCTAAAGCTCTCCGCGATTTTTTTTTTTTTTTGGGGTGGGGGGGGGGGGTGGGGGGGTGGGGGGGGGAGAAGATCTGTGATTGTGCATAATCATTGAAAACAGATGTTTAACAACTTGTGATCTTAATTTGTATGGGTATGATTCTGTTAAAGGCAACAGAAAGAACACTGGATGTATTGATTGTATCAGGTCACAATTTCCTGAATAACCACTTCTCTGTAATAGGCCTACAAAAGAGGCTCCATAAAAAAAAATCGAAATTGTTGGCTACTGAGATGCCAAACGTACCCAGTGGCATAAACGTAAAACTTTCAGCTAAACAGAGTGCGAAAATCATGCATCTTCATTGACGGAATACAATGCTGGTCAGTGTCCTTGGCCCGACATTCCCTACCCATTGCTGAGTTCACTGGGTATTCAAGACAGTTCACATCACTGTAAATGTAAATCAATTATCATATGCTTGCAATTAGTATTGACGATTCTGACTAATGAATACTCTGAGAATTGCTACAATACTGCACACCAAAAGAGGGGGTTTTTTTGGTTGTTGTTTTTTCTTACACTCATGTATTTCAACCCTTCTGATAAATCCTATCCTCGAATTGTTTTGTTCTGTTTTTTTTTTATGTTCTTTGTTTTCTTTTGTTTTTCTTGTGCAGTCCGCAGTTACACTAATAGTGCGTCTGATTCGAGATGCAGTACAAGCTAGCACGGTCATACGTACCAACACAGAGAGAAGAACTGAAGTTCCCAACTGGCTTGCACCCTGAAACATGTTGACGACAATAGTAGAGCGGATATCACGAAAAGGAAATGAGAGAGAACGAACGAACTGTATTTTCATTGGAAAAGATTTAGCCATACAATGGTTAATTTTTAATCTGCCGTTGCTACAAAAGAAAAGAACTACTGGCAAAATGCAGAGAAAAACATATAACACTGAGCAACCCCCTCCCCCCCCCCAAAAAAAAAAAAGAAAAAAGAAAAGAGTAATGCAAAACCAGAAACGCGCGCGCACACACACACACACACACACACACACACACACACACACACACACACACACACACACACGCACACACACACACACACACACACACACACACACACACAATCTATATATAATAGCCGTTACTTAGACCTCATATATTTATGATACATTGAAGCCGTTAAAGAGATCGTATAGGATCAGTATATAATGGCACAGTTATGAGAGGGAGCATTAAGATGTGTGTGTCATGGATGAGACGTGCATTTACATAATGTAGAGAGAGAGAACTCGAACTCGAACTCGAACTCGAACATTTATTGTTACGGGCCACCAGCCCAAAACACATGGTGAACTAAAACATACAACACGTAAAATAAAATGAATAGACACACACACTGAATAATTTGAATACACTGACAAAGCGTTCTCGTTACTGCCTAGCTTATGTGGCCAATGTTGTGCAGGTAATCCCCCCGTATTCTAATAGAGTAGAATATAAAGAATCCCAGGAATTTTGTGACAGATTCATCATTGCACTGCATAAAATAGTGAAAAGAATGGCGTCCGCGTATGTGTTGGATGAGGTATTTCTGTCGAATGTTTAAATATAATGGACAATCAAGAATGACATGCCTTTCATCTTCCGTAGTATCTGTACAATAAGGACACAATTTCAGAGTACCCTCAGCAGTGACTTTGCGAAATGCGCTACCGTTCAATGGCAGTAAACCGAGCCGCAATTTAACAATGCAATCCCTGAAACATTTTCTCATATCATAGTACATGTATTTTTCTACTTCCAGTGACGATTTGAACGAGCTATATTGCTCGAACATTCTACTGCTAGACACAGAAGACGACCATTCCTGCTGAAATATGTCGATGCATCTCTGTTTAAAAACTTTCAGAAACCACTTATCGTCACCCACCTCTTGCTGCTCCCACACAAACCCAAAGCCAAATTCAAACAGCGTTTTCTTCACCTTGGACACCCAGCATTGTTTACCATTCTGGTCCATCACAAGAAGCATGTTGTAGGCCTGTCTAGGCAACCTAGATATGTCCATTTTCAACAGTCTTAACCAGTAACGCATACACTGCACAAAGCTGTTTACATACAATGGGTAGCGACCGGTTTCTCCATAGACAAACTTATTAGGTGTTTTCGACTGCACGTTTAAAAAACGCTTGCTAGCAAACAAGTGCACACTTTCTATTTTGCTCCAGCGGTTTAGCCCCCATACTTCAGAAGCGTATAGGAGAACAGGCAAGACCTGTGCATCAAAAATCTTGTAGAATGTATCTATTGACATACAGTCGAGTTTACTAAGGGCTCTCACACAGTTAACTGCAGCTCTCTTTCCATTGGAAGCAATGTAGTCTACACCTTTCTTATGGCTAAGGGTTGTTGTAAATGGAAAACCAAGATATACATACTCGTTAACAACCTCTAGATTCTGCCCCCCTAAAAACCATTTCTCGTTCCTCCCCAAGAAGCCCCCTTTTCGGTAAACCATCACCTTAGTTTTTTCCACATTAATGGTCAATCCCATGTTGTTACAGGCACTCAATAGACAGTCAAGCTGGTTTTGCAACCCCCGAACAGTCGAAGACATTAGGGAAATATCATCGGCGAACAACAAAAGGAAGAGTTCAACCAAATCTTGCTGTAGCTGTACCCCATGGACTCCATTGCTCTCTACATAAGTAGCAACTTCATTGATGAAGAGGGTGAACAAGGAGCAACTGAGGGTGCAACCCTGCTTAAGCCCGATAGGGCATTCGAAAAAGTCTGTCAGCTGCCCATGCGTCCTGACACAGGCACTAACCGACTTGTATATGCTCGCCAATGCCTGTCTGAACTTCCCAGAAACACCCGACTTCTGTAGGACATTGAAAAGTACCCCTCTGTTCACGCTATCGTAAGCTTTGCGTAGATCAACGAAGCATACGTAAAATTTACAACCCTTTTTAGTTAGATATTTTTCCACAATCGCATTTAGTGTAAAAATATGGTCAGCTGTTGAGTACCCCTTACGGAACCCTGCTTGAGTTTCTGTAACTTTGTCATTGTACGTCATCCAGATTACCAGTCGTTTATTTAGAACTGCTGTGTAACACTTGCTAACCAAGCTGAGCAGTGAAATGCCTCTATAGTTGTCTGGAATTTTTCTGTCCCCTTTCTTAAAAACAGGCACAATAATTGCTTTGGTCCACTGCTCCGGGTATACCCCAGAATCAAAAATCTTATTAAAAAACTTGGTTAGAAAGCCAGTTACATGGGCGCCTCCGGCTTTTAGCATACTGGCTACTATGCCATCCACCCCACACGCTTTCCCACTCTTCAATCTACGCAACGCCTCCTCGACCTCAGTCTGTGAAATGGGGTCATCTAGTTCCGATACAGAGTCCTCTTCGTTCTGGACCGCTTGTACATATTCTAACGCGTCCCCGCTTCCCGCAGTTTGGAAATGTAGAGAGAGAGAGAGAGAGAGAGAGAGAGAGAGAGAGACACACACACACACACACACACACACACACACACACACACACACACACACACACACACACGGTATTCCAATATTCTGCCCTACAGACAGGACCTGAAAATCACCTATACTAGACTAACAAGTGAGCAAAATAGTACCCTCAATACAGGCTCCATTGATACTGTTGCAAGTTGTCTCCCCTGCGGTGTCCTTACAGTTGTTGCTGCAGGTACTGGCGCATTTGTTCCCGTATCTATTGGCCTCACACTCTGATGGTCATGAAAAGGAGGTGATGTAAAAGGAGAGAAAACACCACCAGCAACAACAACAACAACCACCAACAAAAAATCAAGACGGTAAACTGGTCATGCAGACTCATGTGGATTACTACAATATTGTAACATGCCTGGATGGAAATATATACGATTTCATGGAATGCTAAACAAAGGTAATTATAGAATGCGTCTCATAATTATGCAATGATTCGAGACACTTGTGAACCGTTTGTAGTAGTTAAAATCGCTATTTTCATTTCAAGCCTCAAGATTCTTTTTATAATTATATCTGTCATTTTATATTTTTAAGGCTATTTTATGATGACCAAACGCATTTTATCATTACAAAACGTATTTTATCACTACAACGCATTTTTTTCATTAATGAAACACCTTGTGAATAAAATTTCTTTTGATACGTGGCTATGGCGTTAGGAAAAAAAGTATTTAAAGGCAGTGTTTCTGTTTTTATTTTACTGCTGTTTGGTTTGTATCCGTCCATGTTAAAACGATTATTGTGATCATGAGCCGGCCAGCAGCGCCAAGGGGTCGGGTCTGGAAGGGGGGGGGGGGGGGGGTAGTGGCGGTGTGTCTGTGTTATTTGGTATAATTATTGTTAGAATTATTTTGCATAACGTTCCTGCAGAACGAATATCAGCCTTGTGGCGTGACCTGCGCGATTGGCCTCACACTCATCGTATAGGACGAGGTTTTCTTTGCAACGAATCTGGCCCACGGAGCCGAAAAATGAGTGTTTGGGACATCAGTCATTTTCCGTCACTATTTCGTTCCTCTCTGACGACAACGAACTCTTGAACTTAAACCTCTAGACGCGGACTTCTTTCCCACGCGACATTCTATACGTGGGCAGTGAGTGTCCTGGGCTTCTACGGCAGTCACGCGTCCAGCGCTAGGCTTACATGTACTCTACTGAGGCAGTTTCCTTCCAGTTCCAGAGCTTTTCCCCCGGGCACACCGGCTTCTCTGGCGCTTAGAAGCGCAACATAGCTTTGCTATCCTGTTAGTTAGGCTTGCGCCACGACCACTGCCTGTTTCTTGTCTCCGAAGTTGCTACTTTGATTTCGCTTTCTACTTCAGCATTTGCCAACCTACCGAAAAAAAGCGGGTACCTCCTGGCTTAACCCGGAAGTTGCACACGATAAGCAACACTTACCTCTCTCGATTTGGTTTCCGTGTCGCCTAGGACACGGAGCGGAGTTAACACCCCCGCACTTCCTTCCAACAGGCTTGCGAGTTCACCGTCTCGTGTTTTGTCCAGTCTGTGTACCTTCTGAGCTTTGGCGAGAGGAGTTGTCACACTTTTTCTCCCTACTTTTGGGCGCTGAACAGGAATCCTGTCGGTCAGGCTTCCTGTTCGTGGCGGGTTCAGCCCTCAAAACAGTAGTGGATTTCGCAATACTGCTTTTCTCCTAGAATCTTGGACTTGTATGTTTTACTAATCCTTTTCTGGGATTGTGCTTTCCCGTTTTGTCAAATAAATTCACTGAACGTGGACAACTCCGCCAATAGCTCGGGTAGTGTTGTAGTTAGTGTAGGTTTTTACATAGACAGTAGATAGAAAGGACCGCCAACTCTGCGTCGAGCTCGCGAAGTTCCACTGCGCATGTCCAAGCCTCAAGGAAGGCTCACAGTTTCCGGTCTTCGACAGCGTGCGTACTGACAGCAGACTCTTGCACAAATTTCGCAGTGTTTAGTGCTATAATTCCCTTTTGCTGCTTGGTTTCGTCATGCCCGGGCGGAATTGTGCTGTGGTGGGATGCTCCGCGTGTCAGAATCGCAACAGAGGTCTCTCATTCTTCCGTATTCGGAGGCCAAAAAACCCGGAATGGGAGAGTGCTCTTGTTCGTGCTGTGAACAGGTGCGATGCAAGCTTCAACAAGGACAATGCATCGATCTGTTCACGACATTTTAAAGAGGAATGTTTTCAGTCTGGTGAGTCTCTTGCAGAATCGTTGTGTGTGTGTGTGTGTGTGTGTGTGTGTTAAAGGAGATAAGGTGCCGGGGCTCACGGTCAGTATTTTCAAGCATGGGGTCACTGATCACATCAGTTATGCACTTTTGCATGATTCAGTGTAGCACCCAGTGTAGCAGTTACAATATTCAATGATGAGTAATTATTTCAGTGGTGGATGGCTGGGTGTTTGAGGGTTGACATCATTTTCCAACACATATTTTGTGTGACTGTGACGGTGATGTAATGCATGCTTTGCTATGATGGCATGTGTGTTTCATCATTTCATCGTAAGCTACTCACACTTGCATGTCCGTTACATGTTTATTTAGATATTTTGTGAAATTGCCTTATTCTCTTCTTCACAGGTGGAAAAACTGGGCGGATCCTGAAAGAAGGCAGCCTCCCTACTGAGTTCATGCCAGTGAAGTCTATTGTGACACCAGTGATCCCAGCTAGGAAACCACCTGTAAGTTATTCGCAACAATCATGTACTGCATATATTCATCATGCCGGCTATTTTCTCACTGAAACTATGATAGTGGAAATTTTATTTATGATAGTGAAATTTTGCCATGGTCTTTTTATTGTGTGTGATTTTTCACATTCTTCTTCTTCAGGTCAGATATAAATTTACGGTGTTGAATTTACATATTGAATATCCTCATTGCTTGTATCTTTGGATTGATTTACCCAGAACAGTTTTATAATCAACAAAGGAATACTCAATACTATCATTAGTATTAAGCAACTATAAACTCAAGATTGGATTTGGGATGACTTTTTCACATTCATGTATATATGATCAGTGAGTGTGATGAGTGTTCCTAGTCCCAATCACAGTTTTGACAGTGTTGCTTGAATCTGAATTTTTGCAGGCTCCGAGGGCAGCTGCAGAAGCACCACAGCGAGTTCACTTTTACAGTTTTTCTGAGGTTCGCAAGGCTGCGACTGACAATCTGCCAGCACCATGGATTCTTGTGTCCAGTACAGAGGAGCAGGTGGTGTGTGGAATAGTGACAGAGGATTTCAACTCCATGAAACTGAAGGTCACTATAGAGCGCGATTTTGTCGCACGGGTACAAGCGATTGGACTGCCAGCCAGAGGTTATACCTCTGACATAGAATCAACAGGATTGAACAGTTTACTTAAATCTCTGTTTAAGAAACATGTATGTCCAGGTGTCACTGAACCTGAAATGCAAAATCTTGCTGGTTTCCCCACTGGTGATGGAAACAAAAGATATTTTAGACATGTGTCTTATGAAGTTGATGGTGGTGCTGTTGGACACAAGTCCACAGTGAGATCAACAATGTGCCAGCTCTTGTTAGAGGAGAGTGGTGTTGTGTGCTCGCAATGCAGATACACCAGGACCCTTTTGAGAGGGAAACTAGATCGTGCTGCTAAGGCTGCCAAAAAACCAGTCTCAAGACACCACCCCCTTCACAGTATGCCATCCAAAACATTGGTAAAAGAACTAAAAGCCACACGCAAACAAAACACTGATTTACAGAGGGAACTTAGTAAGTTCAAGGCATCACTCCATAATGATAGTGTTGAAGTGCCGCCCACCTTGCATGCATCCATGTTGAGTGTCATGAACACAGGCAAGATAGATAATCCTTTACAGAAACTGTTCTGGGAGGAACAGTGCAAAGCGTTTAATGCTGGCAGTAAAGGTATGCGTTGGCATCCTATGATGCTTCGACTTGCAATTCTGTTGCACAGCAGAAGCCCTGCAGCATATGACACATTGCGTAAAACAGGGGTTCTACATTTGCCTGGTGAATCTACATTGCGAGACTACACAAATGTTTTTCATCCCAAATCAGGCTTTCAGAATTTACATGATTGTGGATGAAATCAAGAGGGCAGCTGAGAAATTTGAGGACAACCAGCGTTTTGTTGTGCTGCTGCATGATGAAATGGCTATTAAATCTGATCAAGTGTTTGACAAGCATTCAGGTGAACTAGTTGGTTTTGTGAATGCTACAGGAAGTCATGAGGAAACTGTCCTGGCTACACATGCTCTTGTGTTTTATGTTGTTGGTATAAACACCTCACTGAGCTCAAGTTTAGGATTTTTTGGTACTCAGACTGTAACAGCAGATGTTTTGTATCCTCTGTTTTGGAAGGCAGTAGGTCTCCTAGAAACAGCTTGCAACTTAAAAGTCATTGCCTGCACCAGTGACAAGGCAACACCAAATCAGCGTCTGTATGATTTGCATGGTGATGGGAGAGATGTTTGCTACAAAACAAAGAACCTTTTTGCTCTGGACAGGGAAATCTATTTTTTTTCAGATGTACCGCACCTCATTAAAACTGTCAGAAACAATTTGAGCAATTCTGGTGGAGGTAAAAGAACGCGTCATTTGTGGCTGAATGGCAAGCATCTCCTTTGGTCCCATATCATTGATATTTACGATCGTGATGTTGCTGGTCAACTGCGGAGAACAAAGCTCACACATGATCATGTCTATTTGACACCAGCTTCTGTTATGAATGTGAAACTAGCAGCACAAGTGCTCAGTTACAGTGTTGGCAAAATAATGCAGGAATATGGTGGGCCTGACTGTCAGGAGACAGCCAGATTTATTCTCTTGATGGACAGATTTTTTGACTGCCTCAACACGCGCTCTCTCACTGAGGGCACCAATAGAAGGAAAAATGACTTGCTACCCTACCGGCATGTAGATGATGCAAGGTTTGATTTCCTTGCTGAATTTCTGGATTTTTTTGATACAGTGGAGAAATGCTACTGTAGTGCGTCCTGGCAATTTCACCAAAACTGAGCGCAGCAGAATGTTTTTGTCACAGCAGACTTTTAAAGGTATGGTGACAACCTTAAAGGCATTCCCAGAGGTTACTCGCTACCTTCTTCGTCATGGAGTGCAATATGTCTTAAGCAACAAATTCTGCCAAGATCCACTTGAAAAACACTTTGGGCGACAGAGAGGGTTAGGAAGGCGATGTGAAAATCCCAACTTGTGGTCCTTTGCTTACAACGAGAACAAACTCAGGCTCAGTAGATCTCTCGGTGTTGCCATTCAGCCACAAGGAAATGTACGCAGAAAGAGAGGAGGTGATGAAGTTGTTGTCATCAGCACCAGCCCATTAAAGAAAATCAAGAGACAGTAACCCTGTGGTACAATGTATCTGAGATTGATTGTATTTGTTGAGGGCATCTCCTGTCCGCACTATCTATGCAAACTTTAGAAATATTGCTAATATTAGTTCTGCCACTAGTGCTATTGTTTGGATGCAGTTGTACTTAGAATGTGAGTTTAGCTCACATCTAACAGTACACTGATGTGTTGATTTGGGTTTGAAATTGTAAGTTTTGAATCCTAGGTTGAATGATATTGCCAGGTAGAGGTAAAACTTGCCTCAGCCAGCATATAATACAGAAAGATCCAAATTACAATCTTATGAATACCCTGTAAGTGTATATACTGTCCCAAAAAAGAAACGCATAGTTAATGATTGATATACCCAATACTGATTGGTCTGACCCTGGGTCACGAACGATGTGAGATTATTCCTTTAAATTTCTTGACATGACAGTACAAGGTTCGACTGAAATGTCCATCCAATTTCATTAAATTCTTTTAAATGAAATTGTGTCAGTCGTTCTTTACAAATTTTAGTAAACGACACATTGCTTTGACTCATGCGTTTCGTTTTTGGTGACAGCATGCTGTATTCATGTGTACATGTATGCTGCTTTGCTAGTGTTTAGTACTCATGGTACAGTACACATCATCTGTAATCATATGATTTGGTATTGACTTGAAATAAATAATACCCAACCATATTGTGTTTGTCTGTGTGATTGTACTGTTTGCAGTTTCTTCATCACTGCTTGTAAGTGAAGGGGAAATACATGTACAGTGATGTGTAGGACAGTGAATACATATTGACACATAAGGACTCCATGGATATATTTTACATGTCACATGTAATTTTCTGATTACCGACTTCTTTGTTGAACACTGAAATATCACGTCCTAAAAATGTTCGTCTTTGATTGTGGTTCATTCTGTCTGCCCACTTTTCTTCCATCAAAAACACTAAACATGCATGCATACTGCGAGATCCAAGTTGTATGTATTCAAATCATACGTAGAAAAAAGAAAAAGAAAAAAAGAGCTTAAAAACGTTTAGATGTTCACACTACAAAGTATACCACCTCTCCAACATAGTAACTAACTTTCCAAATATACATGTAGCCAGTAACAATGTGTTTGTGCACACTTAACTTGAATGCTTACTAGAAGACAAGCTTTTCCGCAACCCTTTTTGTTTCTTGACTGCGCAAATTTTTCTTCTGTGAGCATCCATATATGTTTTGCACTTGTGATGTGCTCTAACAGTAAAATAGCTCTTCCAAATGCCATGCAAAATTTTTTCCATGACACTTTCAGATGCACCATACATCTGATCAAAAAGGCAAGTGGAAATAATGTGAGACTGCTCACAAGCAGTTGTAAAAGTTTGGTAAGAAAGGTGGCGCTGCGGGCCATCGAAACAAGATCTGAAAGTTCCCTCAAGTTCCAGGAACACCTGTAGTATGTTCGGGTGAATTTTAACTAATCCACCCCTGTCCAATACTTGAGTCAATGGCCTTGGAGCAGACGATACAGTATCGGGCTCTGCAACATGACCATCAGCAATCAGATGCTGTAAACACTCCAGCATTTCATTTCTTTGCTCGGTGTCAGTTAGCCTTCTAGCCTTTTTTACCAGACTACAAATTACAAAACCACCAATGTACTGCACAATGTCAGTTTCTTCTGTTGGCACAATTGGTACAGATTTCTCACACTGCACATTATACTCATAGTTGGCACTGATTAACAATTCCAGTGTTTTCAGGCACAACCACATAGCTGCTTGTGCAGATGTCAGTTCCTGAACTGCATCTTTGTTCACCAAGAAAGCACTGTGAAAATTGGCGAACACTTTTTCCTTTGCTGCATTTTTGAATCTCCCTTTCGGCACCAAACATTTGTCCAGGAACATGAGGCTTGAATGAAGTGCTTGTCCTGTGAAAATAGCAATATGCAATTCAAATACTTTGTGTCAACATTCTGATAGGCTACAATCATGTGGCACCACTTCGGCAAGCTTGCTTTGACTACACACATTCAAACACCACCCCCTCCACCCTCACTTCACATGTAAGTAATACTGTATAATAAATAAAAAAAAATGTAATACTCTCTCCTGGTCCTAAAAATGTAAGACATCAAATTTAACAACAACAAAAAATTCTCTTGTCCACAGAATTAATACTTGCATTTGAAAATATGCACATCATACAATACCTGACCAACAAAGCACTTACTTTCAACACTGCAAATATTTGAGACGATATCTTGGGGGATGCATTCATCAGCTTGTAATGCTTCACAGGCTTCATCCACCATCTGCATGGACACCTACATCAAAGTAAAAAATCTTGACTGTCTTGAAGAGAATCATGAGAGCTCTATAGCCAACATGAAATAGCACAGCTAATACAAAGCTAATGCACAAACACTAATCACATCTAGGAATATGAATAAATCACATACACTTTGTGGAGCTACACACTATCGTTAATTCATAATGTTGCTGGGTAAAGGACGTTAAACTCCAGCACACCCACCCACCCGACTCTACCATGATTTTGTTTCAACTTCTTACCCCTGTGAATGATGAAGAAAATGATGATGAGGTCGATTCAGCAAACATGTCTTCAGTAATCTCCTGTAGGGATACAGAAAGTGAACAGTGAGCAAATCTACTAGGTCAAGAGGGAAGAGACGTGCTAGAGTAACATCGAATCAGTCATGCTAAAGTTTCATCGGCATTTACGATCTATTCAACGTTAACTGACTCACAAATCAATGAATGAACTGTAGAACGTACAATGGGTTTGAAATCGATAATGAATAGGAGAGGAGACCAGATTCGAACAAAGCATCTCAGTATCAGACGCATGGATCGCTGGTTGCAAGAAACGTGACTGGTTAGATCTCGTTTGAAACAGAGAGAAGAAAGCATACAACAAAGAAAGATGTAATCGTGCACTTTTCACTACTTTTACTTTTAAAAATTGTGTTATTCACGGGTATCCTACCTCCAAAATCGCACCAACGTCAAAAGTATCCAAGCACGCCATTCTGGAACCGGAAGTGTTGTGTGCACACCTCGAAGCCGGCTGCCGCGTGCGGCAGTTCGCGCCACGCAATGATGCTGCGCGCGGCGGGAGCAAGCAGTCCTTCTACTGTACTGTCTATGGTTTTTACTTGTGGTACCTTTACAGTGCGAACATGCAGTAGATTCTCTGGGACACTTAAAGTTTTCCCTGTCTCACGAAAGCCAGACATAAAAGTATTTAAAGGCAGAGTTTCTGTTTTTATTTTACTACTGTTTGGCTTGTATCCGTCCATGTTAAAACGATTATTGTGATCATGAGCCGGCCAGCAGCGCCAAGGGATCGGGTCTGGAGGGGGGGGGGGGGGGGGGGGGGGGGGGTAGTGGCGGTGTGTGTGTGCGTGGGTGTGGGTGTGTGTGCATACAATTTTGGCACCTCAAGGTAATCAAAGCGTACAGATTCTGTTTCGTAGTCAAACAATTTCCAACTAACCAATGGAGCCGCCGCCGGACGCAATAAGAGAGACATACAAATTTTACGGGTTTTTGTTTGTTTGTTTATTTGTTTGTTTGTTGGTGTTTTTTTCAGTTCTCCATTCAACCTTGTTTGAAAGGAGTAGGACACCCTACATTTAAGCCACTTGACTGAGAACTTCCAGAGGTACAGGCCCGTGCACACACACGCGCACATAGACAATGGTGCACCATACGCGCCAGTATCGACGACGTACATTTTCCCAAAAATACTGTAAGAGGTAGATTTGCGTCATCGTCGCTGCGGAAAATAATAGTGACGTGATTTTGAAAACACAAAAAACTTTTGCCTTTGAACTCAGACCGTCTTATCAACTGCTACCATGGAAACAACCAAAAAATACAAAACGCAGAACATGAAACGATTTGATAAGGTATCGCAGAGTACGTTTCAGAATATTCAACAAAACTCCTTACCCCATATTTCAACCTCGCAGAGAGGAAGAAAGTTGGATTTCAGTTTCTGTCTCCTTTCTACGCTGATGATCTGGCCGGTGGCGGGGAGGTTGTCAGTGATCTGTGTGGGATTGGTGATGCGGGATATTACACCAGGATATTGGAAGATTTTTGATCCGTCCACGCTGACGTTGATGTTGCTCATGTACTCAGTGTAATCGAACCTAGAAGGACTGTACACTGCACAAAGCAAATACCTTTGATCTCTTCAATGTCAAAAGTGAAAATGCCACGTTCAACATCATTCACGTAATAGTTACTCTCATAAAAGCTACAGAAGCCATACATTTTGTAATTTCACAGTTATCCTTATCTGAAACCAAAACTGTATCCCACTACACAGGTTAAGGGGTGAGACCTCTTCCCCTCTTCCGCCCGGCGTTTAGTCTCGAGAGGGTCGATGGTAAACAATATAATACAGAAGGAAGGACATGTACACTGTATCTGTCGGCCTCTCAGTGAAAAACCTGTAAGCATGGTTGGCGAGAAGCACGTAGTACGTTTCTCCCAGACGTCCGTTGCCATGAGATCATGTGATGACAGTAACCAATTAAAAACGTAGTCACTACTGGCTTGTACACTGCCTTTGTGTGAACACGCATTGAAGCGAATCCGGAGGTGTTACAGGTTAGTCGGTTTCGCGGGGGTGCGGGGAGGTGGTGGTGGTGGGGGGAGGAGGGGGAGCAATATCAACAGCCGTCCTACGGCACAAAAATATTCTCCCAAAGAAAGGAAGTGTACCGAAAAGGTGTTCTGATCTCTCATTTACGGGGAAACACAACCAACCTATGACAAAAAAATTCCTATTTTACTTTAGCGACTGGCAAATTGTCGCGGTGATTATTTTCTATTTTGACACCTGGGCAAATGTCTTCCCTTATGATATTATTAACATCCCACCCAGCATCCGTCCTAAAAATGATGCACACCGGGGACTTATCTCCCATCCGGTGCTTGTGTGCCTTAATTCCCTTCCTACATCTTTTCCCACTGACGTAGCATCGGCGCTACTATATCGAGGCAAAACCAGAAAGAGGAAGAGCTGGCGGCCTTGGGGTTCAACCTTTATCCACTGTTTTATCAATGCTCTGGGAAAAAAACTAAAACACACACACACACACACACACACACACACACACACACACACACACACACACACACACACACACACACACACACACACACACACTACCCTAGTTCATGCTTCAGCCCGGGGGAAAAAAACCCTGAGGTTGCCTGCGTGTTGTCCCTAACACGGCTGTGCACCAGACAACACGTAAATTTTAGGGCTGAACTGTAGACTGTACTCGCAAAACCAACCTACAATAGTGTAGTGAACATAATGTACGACAAAGGAACTGTTCAAATTCAAATTATTTTCATTTATCATCCCAACCTGGGCAATTTGTTTTTAAACACATAAACACACCTCACAGACCTCAAAGACTAAAAAATCATGAGATCTCCCCCCCCCCGCACGCACACACACACACACACACACACACACACACACACACACACACACACACACACACACACACACACACACACACACACACACACACTTGAGAACTTGTTAAAGCAAGATATGGGCCGGTGAGTGCATGGCGTATGTAAATCCACTGAGGGGTCTTACCGACGTGGTAAATGGTAATCTTGTGGAAGGTCCGTGGCTGTCCGAGATTCAGAAACCAGTAGACGGGCAAGCTGTCTTCAGTATCAGTGAAGACACAGTTTGGATTGTCTGCTTCAGTATTGTACCAGTGGGTGTCATTGTTGCCATTAATTGCTCCCGTACAGTTGAGGGAAGTACCATCTGACTGACTGTATACGGAACTCATATTGCATGAAACCTGGTTTCCAAGAACTGAAAAAAGACAAAAATGTGTAATAATAATAACAAATAGGCAGTGAGATTGCGTGCGTGCGTGCGTGCGTGCGTGCGTGTGTGTGTGTGTGTGTGTGTGTGTGTGTGTGTGTGTGTGTGTGTGTGTGTGTGTGTGTGTGTGTGTGTGTGTGTGTGTGTGTGTTCCAAGATAAACACAACAGAATAGTCATATAAGCCTGCAAATGACAAGAAAGAGTGTGTCTGTTGAAACTGTATAAATAAAGAAATAAAGTAGAAATGAAGTGCATTTTTCTCTATACGCATGAATCATTTGCCTCCCATTTCACTTGACATCATGATGGTTGATGAATTAACCAAAGTAAAGTGTTCCTTAACACCAAAACTAGCACTGGGCAATGTTAACACACACACACACACACACACACACACACACACACACACACACACACACACGCACGCACGCACGCACGCACGCACGCACGCACGCACGCACGCACGCACGCACGCACACACACACACACACACACACACACACACACACACACACATCAAAATAGCCCATCCTATTTCACAGTAGGCCTATTTGCATGTCGTGGCTAACTGACAGGCAAAATAATCTAACTACCGAGTTCCTAATAGTAGTTATGAGTGTGTTAGACGAAGAGTGTTTAGATAGCCGCCCTTTGATTGTCCGAGAAAGAATTTAAACAACCCGGATCACATCTACTGGGCGAGTGACCGCACCTTTAGCAGGCGCCTGGCTTTTCGCTTTGCACTTATCATCTCGTCGGCTCTGTGCCGAATCATGTCTATGCCCCCCCCCCCCCCCCCCGGGATCTATGACTACCCAGGTCTATGTTATATACAGCAACCCTAGCCGGCCCTGAACCTAATTAATTAACTCTGAGCATGTATTGACAGAAGGAATTTAGAGCCTGGACACAGGCCTGGCGGAACATAGACATGGGGAAACATAGACTTGGAAAAACATAGACGCGAGGGAACATAATAATAATAATAATAATAATGAGGATTTGTCTCGCTCCCAACCTCCTGCTGGAGCTCTGGGCGCCTCACAATAACGGAATGGCATTACATACATATTACATACACACAGTCATTATACATCCTTACACGGCATAATAATGATGACAGTGATGGTGGAACAGTCAGTTTAGTCTAAATAAGGCAGGTGTGATTTTAAAGGTGTGATTTTAAAGCGCTTTTGAAAGAGTCCACCGACTAAGCATGGCGAACATGGGAAGGCAGGCTGTTCCAAATGAGTGGACAACGGTAGAGCAATGCTCGCTGACCTAGTGTTTTCGAAACCTGTGAAGCTTGCACAGTTGTTCAGGGTCTCGATGAGTGCATCTCAGATGTTAAATCATGGATGTCTACCAACAAACTTAAATTAAATGACGATAAGACCGAAGCACTGCTCATAACCTCCCAACTCAACTCCACGTCCGAGGCTCTTCCTCACTCCATGTATGTTGACAGTACGTCCATTGACTTTTGCCTGTCTGCGAAAAATCTCGGCGTTATCATTGACTCACATCTATCAATGAAGCTCCATGTGCTCAATGTCTGTAAAGCTGCATATTGTGAACTTGGGCGTATCAGTTCCATGCGGCATCTTCTATCTACTGATGCTACCAAAACGCTAGCTTGTTCCTTTGTCCTCCCCCGTTTAGACTACTGCAACTCATTACTCTCAGGCTGCCCTCAGCACCTCATAGACCGACTTCAGAAAGTCCAGAATAACGCAGCTCGTCTGGTGCTGAAAGCCCGTAAGACCGACCACGTCACTCCTCTTCTCTGCACACTCCACTGGCTTCCAATCACTGCTCGCATCCATTACAAAATCCTGTCTCTGACCTTTACCTCTCTGTTTGACTGTGGACCTCTCTATCTCTCTGAACTCTTACACATCTACACCCCTTCCAGACAGCTGCGTTCCTCATCCGACTCACGAATTCTCACTACTCCAACCGTGAGAACAAAGTCCTTCGGCCAGCGCCGTTTCTCCTTCCAAAGCCCGGTCCTCTGGAACAGCCTCCCCCAGGAAATACGGCACAGTCAATCTGCCCAGTCCTTCAAACACGCCCTTAAAACGCATCTGTTCACATCAGCCTTCACATAAATGATTCAGCCCGTTCCCATCACCAACCCGTTGTCTTTGCAGTGTGTATGATGGATGTAGGTGTGTATCGGATGTTGGTATGTATGTAGGTGTCAGTGCTTGTTTGTATGACTGACTGTATGTCTGACTATATGTGTGTAGTGTATGTATCTATGTATGTACGCTTTTATTCGCATTTATTTAGTTGATGATTTATCTATTACTCAGTTATGTGTTTATTTATCACCTTTTGTATACATTTGTAAAGCGCCTAGAGCCCCGGCTTCGGAGATTAGGCGCTATAGAAATCCTCATTATTGTTATTATTATTATTAAATGCGAAGAATGCGGATTTAAGCGGAGGATCTGAGTTGTCTGGAGGGTATATATGCGCAGCTGTAGCAGAGAGGAAAGACATGAAGGACAGGAGGCAATGATTCCGTTATATAGTAGCGACTTTATACTGAATTCTTGCTCTGACAGGAAGCCAGTGCAGTTCTCTGAGGAGGGGTGTGACATGCTCGGATCTCCGCACTCTAAACATAAGCCTTGCCGAAGAGTTTTGGACATCCTGTATCTTGTCTAGCAGATATTTTGTACATCCAGAATACAAAGAGTTGCAGTAGTCTAATCTTGTCAGACAAAGGCACTTAGTTGCACAGAAGCAACAGTTGCATCGGTGGTAAGGTGGGCGGACGTGGGCGTGTGGGAGTTTAATGTCGGTGGTAAGGTAATGGCGTATTGGCGTATTGAAACAATGCGCTGCAGTTCTAGAGTAGGCAACGCGACAAGAATTTACAACCTGCTGGTTCATGGACAACATGTCGTCAAAAATCACTCCAATATTCTTAGCAGACGATGGAAAATCAACACGTAGTCATCATTGGTAAGTATTTTGAGGACTTGCCCATGGCTGGACGTACGAGCAGGCTTTATGATCAAGGCTTCCGTCTTGTCATCGTTTAGCTGTAACTTGTTGGCAGACAACAACTCTTAACATCTGAAATGCACTCCTGAATGTGTTGGGTAGCGTCCGAAAGGAGTTCAAAAGTAGTGTGTTTATACAATTGAGACTCAACCATGTGCGAAAGCGTGGTGGGATATGGATTGTTTATCAATCAGATCGAACAGCGGCCGAGTGTACATTGTGAACAGGACTGGTCCTAACACGGAGCCCCGAGGGACGCAGAAGCGTAGAGGACTGGAAGTAGAGTGTTGACTGTTCACTAAGTCAGTCTGAAAACGCTGGCGCAAAATATGATTCAAAACAGGAAAGGGCTGTGCCAGTAACGCCAAAGACTCTCTTTATCACGATTTGTTGTGCTGAAAGCCGCCGATAGATCAAGGGGAGCCAGGGTGGCCGAATGGCAGAGCGTTGAACTTCCAATGCTCGGGTCGTGAGTTCGAACCCCGGCAATATTATGCTGGCTTTTTCATCGTTGCCCCGTCTTTGATATCACGCGTATGTGATGGAAAAGGACGTTAAACTCCCAAACACCCACCCACCCTCCCGATAGATCACGCAGGGCTAGAAGTGAGATTTTGCCACCACCCAGAGCCATCAGAAGATCACTGACAATATTAAGGAGCGCTGACTCACAGCTGTGACTACGTAGACTAACAAGCACTAAGAAGGTTGTAGGTAGCAAGCTGAGACAGTGCAATTTTCTCAACGATCTTAGACAAAAATGAGAGGTTTGAAATCGGTCTGTAGTTTTTCAAATTGTTTAGGTCAAGGGAGGGCTTTCTTAGAAGGGGTTTGACAATAGCTGTCTTGTACACTGATGGTAAAGCACCGGATCTGAGTGAGTCATTTATGACTTTAGTAATGGAGGGTAAGACCGTGTCTCAACATTCAAAAAGCAACGAGGTGGGAATTGGATCAAGCTCACAGGGCTGATATTACAGTGAACTTCAAGACATCCTCCTCGGACACATGAACGCCTGAAAACATCAAAAACCTGACCTTGGAAGTGAACATCACTATCGTGCGGTGAACCTGTAAGCTGAGTACAAGTGTCCAACCTGTCACGGATAGTCTGTACTTTTCTCAAGAACTATTCAGAATAAAAGCAACCAGGAAGATCAACAAGTGGAATGGTGCTAGGAAATGGAGAAATTGTCTTCTTAGATATAAGCTGACTGGTAAGGGCAAATAACTGCTTGCTGTTTGAGCATTCCTGGACTTTGCAGCTGAAGAATGTCGTTTTTGCTCTCAGGACAAGCTTGTTAACTGCACTCTTGATTTTCCTGTACATCTGTCTGTGGAGAGAAAGACCTGTCTTCAACAACCGTCTTTCCGCTTGACGACGTTCCTTTCTGGCAATTATAGACCTGGGGGAAACATAGACCTATTGAAACAGAGACCTTGGGAAACAAACACCTGGGGATACGTAGCCCTGTGTAAACATAGCCCCAGGGGAACATAGACCTGGGGGAACATAGAAATGGGGGAATATAGACCTGGGGAAAGATAGACTTTGGGGAACTTAGACCTGTTGAAACAGAGACCTGTTGAAACAGAGACCTGGGGAAACATAGACCTGGAGAAACGTAGACCTTGGGGAACTTAGACCTGTTGAAACAGAGACCTGTTGAAACAGAGACCTGGGGAAACATAGACCTGAGAATACGGAAAGCTGGTGGAACTAGGACTGACCCCACTCAGTGCCAGTCTGTGAGATGCTGTAAATGTGCAGGTACTAATTAACCGAATTGTGTGATGTTAAGCCGGCACAACCAGAACATTTCAGTACAATTTGTGAGCAAAGAAATGTCTAAAGAAGGCCCTTTAATTAAAAAAGAAAGAATGTGACAAAGTAAGACGTAATGCTACAACCTTAATCTACATTAAGAGGGTGTGTATGGATGTTCAGGAGTATAATATCCTTTTCCATCAGGTATGGGTGCAACGATGAAAGGCCAGCACAAATATTTGGCTTCAAAGTGGCCGGGATTTGAACTCACTAATACAGCTTTGAAAGTCCATTCGGTTTTCCATCTACAATAGGGGAGCCGGGGTGGCCGAAGGGCAGAGCGCTGGAGTTCGGGTCGTGAGTAGGTCTCCCGGCTGGGGCCAACTATTTATGCTGGCTTTTTCATCGTTGCCCTGTCATTGATATCACCCGTATGTGATGGAAAAGGACGTTAAACCCCGAACACCCACTCCCCCCCCCCCCCCATCTAGAATAAGAGGGAACAACAGGGAGACGACATGACACTAGTCTAGTCATATCACAACAACGCGTGTATGCCTGTAAGTGATCAGTTCAACACCAGCCAAAACAATGAACAATGGACAACAAACAGTTAAATGGTCACACATAATCACCCAGGATGTCTACTACATACTAAGCCAACAAAATATTTCCACCCTAACGTAAGAGGAAACAACAGGCAGAGGACATAAGACGACATAACACCAGACACTATTGTAACACCGGATATGTCTGTAAATGATTAGTTCGTCACCAGCCGAAACAATAGACTGAGACTAACCAATAAAATGGTCAAACATAATCTGCGAGCTAGTCTACTGCATGCCGAGCCAACTTACCAATCTGTCGATACTGGCCATATCCAGACCCCAGTAGCACAGATAACACAGCTAGGAGACACAGCAGCGTGTGGCTGTGTCCCGCCATGTTTGCATTCTCACACACAAAGCCTCTGGTGTATTACACACTAGACTGATGCGAACACACTGTGAACTCAACAAGGAAGTGTAAACTACATCCGAAATACTCGCCCTGTTTCTGTCCTACTTGTACAGACCACATCTGTCCGTACTTAAGTCACGTGTCAGGACTCAGGAGGGGACAGGAAGCTTTGCATGTCAGATTAGTGCGTTAATGAGCGGAAAATGTTTTGATAAAAGTGTGTGTGTGTGTGTGTGTGTGTGTGTGTGTGTGTGTGTGTGTGTGTTGTCTTCGGTCGTTATTCGGTGGCTTTATTTTGTGTGTGTGTGTGTGTGTGTGTGTGTGTGTGTGTGTGTGTGTGTGTGTGTGTTGTCTTCGGTCGTTATTCGGTGGCTTTATTTTGTGTGTGTGTGTGGGGGGGTGGGGGGGGGGGGGTGGATGGGTGGGTGACTGTGTGTGTGCGTGCGTGCGTGTGCGTGTGTGAACCCATGTGTATGATACTAATAATAACGATTACATTCATTTCAATGTGACGCCTGTCCGTCAGTGCAGTACAAGCTACACGCTTCTATTGTCTTACTGTGTCTCAAGAGACACTTTCACTTCGCGGACAAGGAAATTGAATTCAAGATAACCTTACCCACAGGAAAGCTCAAGGGAAGTGAGATATGCACAAGCTGTTTATGTGCAACTCGACCTGTGTCGCTGTCAGTAACGATCCAACCAACTGGAATTTGAAAAGAAGTGTGCCCACACCAAAACAACCAACATCCGCTGACAACTCTTATCAACTGTGAGACACGTGGCAATGCAAACGTTGGATTAGTCCTTCTCGGTGTGTGTGTGTGTGTGTGTGTGTGTGTGTGTGTGTGTGTGTGTGTGTGTGTGTGTGTGTGTGTGTGTGTGTGTGTGTGTGTTTGTGTGTGTGTGTGTGTGTGTGTGTGTGTGTGAGAGAGAGAGAGAGAGAGAGAGAGAGAGAGAGAGAGAGAGAGAGAGAGAGATACTCTAGTGTTTTGTGAACAGTACAATCTTCCTCGGGGCGCTTGCTTGCCTGAATATAATTACGAGAACGGTGACGAACATAATTATAGAGCGATAGAGCCTTGTTGTACATGTCACACTAACTCTACTCCAGAAACTTAAAGATCCGGTTAAGAAATACACAACGGAAATCCCAGTATGTCAAGTTACGAGAATGAGTGATGTGTACAGGACGCTTCGGCACAATTAGAAGTTCACAATACGTTTTAGCTGTGTCTGGCCGGTTAGTAACACACACACCGAGACAAACTGACAGATACAGACAGACAGACAGACAGACAGACAGACAGACAGACAGACAGACACACACACACACACAGACACAAGCACACACAGACACACACACACACACACACACACGCACGCACGCACGCACGCACGCAGAGACAACACACACACACACACACACACACACACACACACACACACACACACACACACACACACACACACACAGAGCATAGAAACTTTAGTGTCATAACAGAGGGAAATTCTGCTCTAGCTCCGTTGAGTTGAATTAGCTGATTGACTAATAAAACTGGAATGCACCAAACTTAAGCGATATGATCTGCTGACATTATCACTCCACAACAACTGTCCGATGATCCGGTAAACACTCAGACCAGACCACACTGGCTGCTGATAATATTAACAAGGAAGGGCAGAGAGAGAGAGAGAGAGAGAGAGAGAGAGAGTGGGCGGGGATCATCTTTTACACAAATAATAATAAAAAAAAATGATTCTGGACACATTCCACCGAGGTCTTGAAAATTAAAAAATGTCATTGTTTTGAACAAGCGATGTTAGTTTTATTATCTGAATACGCGATGGACCCGGCACTCTATGCATCTACTGCCAAATGCATTTCCTTTGAACAGTATCTTCAAAATCATTCTAAGTAACCCATCCCACGTCGTACTAAAAACTTGTACATGAGTACATACGTGGTGTTGTGTGTCACAGTGTGAGTCTAGTCTCTGCATGTATGCACAAGTTTATAGTACAGTATCGCCACATTCAGCCAAACGCTTTAAAAGGCGGATTTCCGCTGTTTCGGCCATGACGGCTTGTACTGTTGTACATTCTTCTCTGTCTATCAGCATTCGTGTGACTGTTTTGTCAAACAAGTTTGGTGGCGATCGAACCACTGTTTTCCGAGATAGTCGTCCCCACCTCCGAGCGCAGGGCAGAGCCCGACCCCTGGGGCAACACACCGACCCTTTATGTACGTCTCCCGGTGCCCCCCTCCCCCCACCCCCACCCCCTCGTGTGCGTGTGCGCCTTTGTGTGTTTGTGTGTATGTTTCTTACCGTTGACCTGTATTCCCAGTGGGGTAACTCGAAACAAAACCAAACTTGCCACGCGCCACGGCGATAGGAGTCGCCACACGCTAAGGATTATGAATTCGGCTTATGGCCTATTAGGTTAGGGTTAGGCTGTATGAGCAGGGTTTGGGTCAGGGTAAGGTTCTTGGTTAGGGTTTGGGTTAGAGTGTGGGTAAGGGTTTGAGGTCGGAGTAAATCAAATTGATTTCTACCCTGTGGTTAATTTGTATTGTGGCGAGTTGACCTGTACGTATTTGACCAGCGAGCATCTTCAGGGCAAAAAGGGTTAAAGTCGGGAGGTTACAGCTTGTCACAAGCATAGCGGCAACTCAAAGCTTAAAATGCCTCCCACCCCTCTGAAGAAACAACTTTTTTTTCTCATGGTTTTTAGAAATAATATCGGATTTTTTTTGGATTTTATTAGGCCACATTCGTGGCCGCAATTCGCCCCCCCCCCCCCCCCCCAAAAAAAACAAAAAAAACAAAAACAAAACAAAACAAAAAAAAAAAAAAAAATACCCAACAAAAAACAAAAAACGAAAAACCTTTGGAATGTTAAAATAGGTTGTAGGGAGCGAGTGGAGGGTGCGGGGGCGCGTGGTGGGGTGGGGTGGGGGGTACGAGTATGAGTACAGTCGGACTGGTAACCCGAAACAGTTTTTCCTGAGTGGGGTTGTAGAAAGCGGGTGCACTCATTCCATAACTGACAAATCAAAGTGCTGAAAATTCAGGTTTTATTTGAACAATAAATGAGAACAAATTTTCCTTTAAAACAAGTGATTAATTTTCCGTATTTTTAATAAGAAAACTAAAGTAGTGTGTCAGCTGTCACTTGTTACAAGCCGGCCTATATCAACACAGGAAACAAGCAATATTCTAGTCTTGATTGAAAAAACAAAACAAAACAAAAAACCCTCACAATCTGTGAGCAATATGCAGGGGCGTAGGAACCACGGGGGCCCTGGAGGCCCAGGCCCCCGTTCGATTTTTGGAAGTGGGGCCCGAATATCTTTATGCCCCCCTTGCTTTTGATAAGAGGAGAGGGGGCCCACCGGTGGTGGGACCCCCCTGCTCTGCTGTCGCAGGACACAATCCTTGGCAGTCAACACACACACACACACACACACACACACACACACACACACACACACACACACCACCCTTCTTCACCCCGGCCGTATGGCTGACCCGGCTTAGTGCCCCCCCCCCCCCCTTCCGCTTCTCTCAGCATCTTCCTACGCGCCTGACATGTGTGCATACTTTTATGCGCAGGGGAATATTGTGACGCTAGTCACTATCTGGTGCTCACAATGGTTGCGGTATATTGTGATGCTAACCACTGGCTGGCACTCACTATTAGCATACGATGAGAACAAAATGACAAGAGAAGACAAAGATTCTGTTCGTGCGTGGTCGGAAATGAAAGTGCAAGTGATAACAAGGGAGATAACTCAAACGGGCATTGAAAAAGCGGTGGAACGGTTGTCTGCATTTCCCCTTTTGCGAAGACTTATTTTCTGTGTTGTGGCAACCAATGTAGCCATTTTTTTTTCTTCTCCCTTAAACACGTGGAGACGAGAAGCTGGGGTGGAAAAAGGAGGTTAGGAGGTCAGTTGTGTACGTGATAATCTTCGTGTCTGGCAGCATGCGAGTTTAAGAATGAGGCCA
Organism: Batillaria attramentaria; assembly: GCA_018292915.2. Taxonomy (NCBI): domain Eukaryota; kingdom Metazoa; phylum Mollusca; class Gastropoda; family Batillariidae; genus Batillaria; species Batillaria attramentaria. Next base: position 369,973 of record JACVVK020000254.1, read on the forward strand.
AGAGGAAACGCGGGGGTGGGGGATTCCC
>JACVVK020000254.1:372500-640000 GCA_018292915.2 Batillaria attramentaria
ACACATACACACACACACACACACACACACACATACACACACACACACACACACACACACACACACACACACACACACACACATACACACACACACACACACACACACATACACACACACACACACACACACACACACACACACACACACACATACACACACACACACACACACACACACACACACACACATACACACACACACACACACACACACACACACACACACACACACACACACACACACACACACACACACTTCTTTTTTGAAGTCCGGCTTCCGGCTTCCACTATTATTATCACCTGTGTTTTGATTGCCTGTGGTCTGATCCTCTGCACCTCACGCGCGGTCAGGTAAACGTCAACCTCGTTGTCATACGTCACACGGCTGATGACGTCAAAGAGGGCACAAAACAAACCGCTGCGGGCAGATCCGTCGCTAGAACACAACGTTACATTATTCAGTTTTGAAGAAAAATATAAAATAAGATAAAAATAAAACAGTCTACAGGAAGAGAAAGAATGCCGTCGCTGTGTTTCTTGAATTTTTATTTATATCACGGTTTTCGCTTTCAGTCTTGGATTCGGCGCAACACAGGCGTAAGGATTAAAAAAAAATCAAATCAAAGACGAATGCAAGGTTTTGCTATACTGGTATCCAGGTCTTGCTAGTGTTGTGATGGTGCTATACTCTTTGTGAACACTTCTTTCTACTGACGGGGGAGGAGAGATGGGGGAATGCTAGGGCACTGGACTGTCAATGGGTTCGTGGGTTCGGATGCCGGCTGGGTGCTATACGTTTCTGATGGACTTTTTTCCCCTCGTTGTCCCGTCTTTCATCAGGCATGAGAATTGGAGAAGTCAAAAAAGACTGAAATTTTCGCGGTGCACGGCAACTCTGAGAATCTGTAATAAAACAGGTTTAACTAAGTCAACGAAACTAGTTTTGTATGTAATTTGTTAAGGCTATGCAAGTGAAATGCACATGATATGCCCGAAGTATCAATAGTAACTGGCATTTTGTAGGTTTCCTGGGGCTGAAGTAAGCCCTCAGTCATGGTATGCACCATGCTGCACCCGGTACGTCAACCTTTCGAAAGTACGTGCCAACCCGTTGTTCACTCTCTGTGGCACGAATTATCACAAGCACTGTCGTCGAACGGTTGTCCACGCTGGACAAATCGTAAGACTACTGACATTTTGAGCTGGCACTGATCTGAATCTTCTCCGCAACACGTGAAGCAAAACCGGAATAGACCGGAAACGAGGAGGTACCGTTCAGCCTTAGTGCTGCCCGCAAAAGAAACGCTGTACTTTCCTCTTAGATATCGCGTAACTCAAGCGGGCGGCCAACAACTCGGCGGCAATCGGTGAAAAGAAAACCGGAGGTACATTTTTTTATCAACCAGGCTTTTTTTTTAGGCAGACAAAATTATTTCGGCGGAAACCCAATTTACTTTAGGCGGAAATTTGCCTTTAGACAGACAATTCCCATGCCTGTTTCATATAACCCTGAAAGATTGAAAGTGAACGTTAAACCCGAACGACCAACAAATATTCCCCTTTTCCAGAGTGTCCGATAACAGTGTTAAATCAAGTACACAACTCACATGCACTGTATGATGATGGGTTTGGTGACGTCATCAGTCTGTTTGGCCTTGACGGTGTCCACAAGCTGCAGGAGTGATGACGTGTCACCGGGAACCTCGCCCGCCCAGTTCCTGTAGTGCAGCAACTCGACCTCACGGGGACGATCGTCAGTCTGTTAAAGATACAGAGTTAACAAGTCCCCATAACCAGAGGATGAATACCGATTTCATGGGATTACACCGCGGGCGTCCATGACAGTAACATCTACTCGTCTTTTCCAGTTGACGTGAATTACACAGAGAAGCACATGTTAGAATTCTTGAACCACATTGATGTTTCGTGCGAGTGTGTGTGTGTGTGTGTGTGTGTGTGTGTGTGTGTGTGTGTGTGTGTGTGTGTGTGTGTGTGTGTGTGTGTGAATATGTAAGAGTGAAAATGACAGACCAGATGGCAGTTCCCCTATGTACTAAGTGACGTTGGTACAGTTCCGTATTTGTAGAAGAGAAAAGCCAACAAATGCTGCCCTGTCAGAAATCGAACATAAGGCCTTTGGGTCTTGAGTCAGACGCTCTTACAACCAGTGGAAACCCTCAGCATCCCTCAGTAACACAACAACAATAATAACAACAACGAAACATAGTACTCACCTTGGACACAATACTAAGGTGGTAGGACGTTGCATGGTCCCCAGTGATATTGGAAGATGTCAGTTTGACTGTGTAGGGTCCGGTGATAAAATCATCTGTGGCGTTCCGTGGCCAGTACCGATAGTACCCCTGATAAAGTAAGAGGTCATAGGTCATGTATTTTCACAATCATAGGTTAAATGTACAGTATTTTCACAACACGTGCCTGAATTTTACTGGACGATAAAGAATTTGTTTTGTGTATAACCGCTCATGCAATCATACTTGTGAATAGTATGAGGATTTTATTTGTTTGTTTGTTTGTGATTTCATTGCAGTCCATAAGACCGCTCAGAAATGTCTGGCATTTAGACTACTTCTTGTCTTCTTCGGTAGTGACTATATAAGTCTGACACACACTGGCACTGATCCAACAGAGGACTACAAGGAGAGTGCAAATCGAGGCGTCTACCCAGACCGTAGAGTAGATGAACAGCTGGTCTGTTCGTTTGTTTGTTTGTTGTTTGTTTGTTTGCTTGTTTGTTTGCAAAACGACCAAACGGCAGTGTATTGTATATAGAGCTCTTAAAGCTTCAAGCTTACATTTCCACCACCTGCTGCCCCCCCCCCCTCCCCATCCCTCCCCCCTCCACCCCCTCACCCACCCACCCCCTCACCCCCACCCCTCACCCTCCCCCCACCACCATCCATCCGGAAAGTCTTTTGTGACACCCGTCAATGTCTGACCCATCGTATGTCCAGTTTTTACCTTAACAGTGCGCTCTTCATCCTCAGAGCCGATAGAGACAATAGTCCGGACACCACATCCATCCACCAGACGCCACAAGTCCACTACAGTATCGGGCAGTGGCAGCTGGGTCAGCAACAACCCGCGTCTGTGTCGGAAAGACTGACGAAACAAAACTCTAGTGTATTCCATACTGCCATGTCTTCTATCTCTGGTTTCTTTTACAGTGTGTCAAATCCTGCTTGCAAATGGTTCATATGGTCAGTTTTGATACAAGTGTTCACAGTCACCTTTAGCATTTGTCAGTAGCTTAGCTGACAAGTTAGTTAGTTAGTTAGTTAGTTAGTTAGTTGAATAGTTAGTTAGTTAGGGCATAACGCCGCGCAAGCGTTAAAGAACGCAGCAGATCAATGCCTAACTCATAATCTCAGTGTCCTGGTTACATAAGTCATGTTCAGCAAAAACAATTTACACACATAAAACGCAAAGATTAACAACGCAGTTACAGTATCTGGCAGTGGCAGCTGGGTCAGCAACAACCCGCGTCTGTGTCGGAAAGACTGACGAAACAAAACTCCAGTGTATTCCACACTTCAGTGTCTGCTATCTAGTTTCTTTTACAGTGTATCACATCCTGCTTGCTAATGGTTCATATGGTCAGTTTTGAGACAAGTGTTCACAATAACCTTCAACATTTGTCTGTAGCCTAGCGGACAAGTTAGTTACTTACTTAGGTAGTTAGTTTGGGCATAACGCCTCGCAAGCAGCCTAGATGACAAAACATTTACAGAACGCAAGAGATCAATGCCTAACTCATAATCTCAGTATTCTGGTTATATATGTTCAGCAAAAACAATTTACACACCTAAAACGTGCCTGAACACACCCGCAAGAAATCCATTTTGCAAAGACGGAGATCGCTTCTGCAAAATGTGATCACATAAACCCAACAACTTACAAGGCAGATTGTACAGGAGTAGAATGGCACTGTGTTTTACTTCAGATTAAGTTATTGTTATCACCATTATTTTGAGAACAGTCTTGCAGCTGGTAAGTGTATATAACATACCGACATGAAGACAGCGTTGATGTACTGGTTTCTCCCCATCAGGTGCACACTGATGTAGGCCAGGTGATTATCATCTGTCACGGTCGTGTACAAAACATAGAGGTAGCAATTAGGTAATAAATATTTGAACCGAACTGCATATTTGCGTCTTCCTTGACCTTTCAGGAAAATAAAAACGCAAAGCAGATGTGAAGATAGTTTGAATAAACCGTGTAAAAAGGGAAATCACAAGCCAGCAATGCCTAGTGTCCTCGTATGAGGACGCTGACGCTGTAAGAAGGGAAATCGCAAGCCCGCCTTATTAAAGAAAAGTTATTATCTGTAAACTGCTTCTAAACTGCTCTGGGTGCAAAACTTAAAGAAAAGAAATGCACTCATGTTCAAATTGTGCCTCTCTTGGGCTCTTTGCATTAATTTTCAAATGCAGTTCGGTTCAAATTTCTCATTTCTCATTCAGTCTCACATGAAGGTTGATCAAGCTTTACCTGGCAGGGCGTCCATGTTCCGATTCTTATCCAGGTTTTCCGGCATGGTGGCCATGGTGTGTTTGGGTTTCTCTGCGAACTGACCCATCTCTTGTAGCATCTGGACCAAAGGGAGACAAAATGTTAGACGCTACACAATTGCCTTTTTCTGTACAGAACTGAAGAACCTACTCCGTCCCTTCTCGCGCCCCCTCCCTCTCCCCTCCTCATCCACACACAGACACACACACACACACACACACACACACACACACACACACACACACACACACACACACACAATACAAGAAATAAACAACATATACGAACCTGAAACTCTTTGTCGATGCGTGAGTTGCTTCCCTTTATGTCAATGGTGTCGGGGAAGATGACGTCAAACTGTTCGACTGTAACCCTGGTGTCTCGGCTGGTGTAGGCTTCAAGAATCACCTCGTGCAGAAACTTGTACTGCACCTACACATTGCACAAGATACATCATACAATTATGGTTAAAAAAGGGGGTTGGGAGTTTAACGTCCTTTTCCACCGAGTGTGGGTGATATCAAAGACGGGGCAACGAGGAACAGGCCAGCACAAATATTTGGCCCCAGTCGGGATTCGAACGCACGACCCGAGCATTGAGAATCCAACGCTCTACCATTCGGCCATCCCGGCTCCCGAGCAGAAGGAAAGACGTCAGACAGAAGAAACACATATTACGGTAAAAGGGCCTACGTACTAAGGATTTGAGGAGCGCTTTTCTTACCAACTGAAGGTAGACACCAACCTATAGATTAGAGAGAACAACTTGCCTCGCTCTGAACCATCAGGCTGCGTTCTTCCCGAAGCTGTGTGACAATTTTGTTGATGTTCACGTCACGACCACGTGATTTCAGGTCTGACGCGATGTCCAGAGCTATGAATGTTCCCGTTCTTCCAACTCCAGCACTGCTCAACGTCACAATTAGATGCAGAATGATTATACACAACTCCTTATTTGGCGAATTGCAATCGTCTTTCCATGTTTCCACCGTTATCACTGGCTAGTTTTGCGACGCACGCATGCATGCACGCGCACACATACACACATGCACGCTCGCACGCACGCGCACACACACGCACGCACGCGCGCGCACACATACACACGCACGCACGCACTCTTTCGACTGCAGTGAACGGCAGTTCTATATTCAAAGTGCTTCTCACAGCAAAAAAGGAGGTTATAATCAAAATCACTGCCGAACAGATTACAAGGAACAAGCACAGACCGTTCCCTTCAGACAGATATTGAGATAACCTTGAATCTTCTACTTTTACCGAGACGTGTGAGGCTGGGTGGTTACAGCATGACCCTACCTGCAGTGTACAAGTAGCGGCACGGTAGAGGTGGTACGTCCCTTGACATACCGCCAGTAGTCGACCAGTGACGCCGCCAGGGGGACGCCATGATCCGGCCACGTGATGTAGTGGTACTGGGTCACGTGACGCTCACACGAACTCTGCAATGGGAGGTAACCGCTTTGAGAGAATGCTGAATGTGACCTAATTTGTCATTGCAAATGAAATGAAAAGATATACTTTCTTTTGATATAGTTATCAGAATTCATTAACTCGTCACTGGACAGGTCGCGGTTAGAATTCATGAAAACGCGTGTTCTTCTGGTTTGACGTCAGGTATAGTCTGGCTCTGCCTGTAACTAGTGTAATTTTCTCCAGTGCAGAAACTTCAACACTTACACGGGCTAACGCCATCTTCGCTAAGCCAGCTCATGTCGTGCAACAGTCGCTTTCGTGAGTGCACCCGTACGCTCCAAACACTCTATCTTCATGAATTGAATTAAATTGATTAGTACAGCTCTTAATACAGTGTTGTATTTACGCGAGTACTCCAACATTCAAATTCTACGACTGTTGTTACAAAACTGGAGCGCTCGGTATAGTCGCCTCCTCTTGGCTCAGTGCAAGAATTACAGACGTTGTCACTGTCAAGATGTCCAAGTGGTGTGATGATAGATACCACTAAAACAGCTCAGCATGAAAAAAAAATGTAGCATCAGCTTCTTTTCAAAGGGTGAAGGTGGGTAGCGGTGGCGGATAAAGATTGATGTGATCATGCGAACGAAATCTGAACAATGCACAAAATACTCGTTCACGGCGCGGTATAAACTGAAATATTCTAGTGTACCGTTTATGTGATCCAAGTACTGGACGACAGGAATAGAGAGACAGTGTACTGTGACCATAGAGTATAATAGCTATACAATACCCCGTGCACTGTCAGTGTAAACATCCGGGTTATGAAGTCAGCTCGCTGTTGTTCTTCCACGCCTCGCACAGTCACGTGACTATACGTCACTGATTTCCCCGATCCTGGCCAGTATTCGTCACACTTGTCCTACAAAAAACACAAAACACAAAAACAAAAAGAATCAACATAAATCTTATCGCTGTCATTTTGTTCAAGCTCTCTCTCTCTCTCTCTCTCTCTCTCTCTCTCTCTCTGTCCTAGGGTGATGGGGATACCTTGCCATCCTCATTCAGGTTGGTCAACATGACGATCTGAGTTATCCCTTCCTGCCAAACCATCCACCACAGGTCGTCAATGGTGTTGGCACGTGGTCCTGATAACGAAACATGTAGCACAGGCAAAACTTTGTCAGAATCTCATGACTGTGCCCATGTGCGCACACGATTGTACGCATAGTATTTATACGCCCGGTACATTAAGACTATCAATGTATGACATCTTGCGAGTACTTACGTAAGTTTTAAAAGAGGCTGTTATGTTAGGATTGTGATAGTTTTTCATAATCCCACGTACTAAACTTTCTTCTGTTTCTTCTGTTGGCTCTCGAGCAACATCTTTAGATATGTGAACGACGCAACGTTTACAAAAGAACCTAAGAAATGTGTCTAACCCTTTAGAAATAAATGTTTATAGGATATGTCCACAAAACCATTCTTTTACCTTGAGTAGCGATATACTGGCGATCTCTGAGGCTTCCCTGAAGAAAAGAAAAAGAAAAAGAACACATTTCTATCGTTCATCACCATCGTCATCATCACCATTTTTGACAACAAGAACGGGGGATTTACAAGCCCCCCCCCCCCCCCCCCATCAAGCATGTATACTGATCCGAAAACGTCCTTTTTCCTTCTGTAAATTTACACCCGACCGTCCAAAAAGAGAAGTAACTCTACTTAGCGTAATGTGATGATAACGAGTACTCCGATGGTAAGTTTTCATCCGTACCTTGATGTACGAGGCATTGATGTAGTCACTAGGGTTGTCTCCCTCAGCCCGACGTAGGATCACACGGTTGAAATCATCTGAAGTAAAAATAGGATCAGAAAAGTGTATGAAGAACCAGCTGATTAAGGTGAATGAGCTCTTGAAGTTGTGTGCGTTAGAAGATCTAAGCCACGATTTGTAGTTGTACGTACTCAGTGCGTATGGGTGTGTGGGTTTTTGTTGTTGTTGTTGTTGTTTGTTTGTTTGTTTGTTTAGTTATTACTTGTTAACAAGAAAGTGTGGCGTGTACTACTTACAAACACACAGTGCCTTGAAACGGTTCTTGCGTTTGTTTTCTTCAGTCATTCCGATTTTGTGTGGATGTTTCATGCCTTTTGGCAGTTTCTGTCGACACAAAAGTTAATGATTTTGTAGTCTTACTGCATTCAGATTAAAAGGACTCGAAATACGAAAATTATTTAGATCCCTAACAGAGTTTGCAAAGTCAAAAGTACTCCCCCCCCCCCCCCGCCCTCCCACATTTTTTTTTTTTTTTTGCACTGAGAAAGGTCGCTAGGTTTGATATATACTAATATATGCAATTTTCCATTTTTACTGCAGAGTTTCATTTTTTTTTAAATAACAAACTTAAGGTTGAATGCTTCGTGAAATTTAGAACAATCATGTACTAGTGGAAAAGCAAGGCAATAGGGTTTACGACGGTCGATAACAGTAGGGCAATAGACAAGTGTGGCAATAGACAGCAGTATAACGTGACAACGGAAAACTGTAGGACAATAGACAACAGTATAGTGTGACAACAGTATAGAGTGACAACAGAAAACAGTAGAACAATAGACAACAGTAAGACAGTAGCGAAAAGCAAGCCAACACACAACATTTTGACAATAGAAGACACTTTTTGTCTTACGGAGAATTCATAGCCGAGTTCCCCAGATGCCAGACGGTCGAGCAGGTATTTCTGGAAAGTGTCGAACTGTGGCGTGGAGGTGAGAGCTTGGTATGTGGAGTACAGATCTTCACCGCTGATCGCTCCGTCCTCTTCGATGATAAACTTTTCCACAGAGTCGTCTCTTTTCATGCTGCTGCTCTCCCCTGTCACAAGCTGCAATCCAATTCAGTTGAAATATGTTATTGCCTGGCCCCCGTAGTGCAGTGGTTAGCATTTTGGACCCTGGACCGGGAGACCAGGGTTCGAGTCCAAACGGGATATTTCTACCTAGGTCGGCTCCTACCCCGTGCGGGTGTGCTACATGTATGTGCCTGATGGGGAGGCTGTTTCCACACATCCGGAACTCACCCACTTTACGGGTGCGACTTTGACAGTGCTTACCTTTGTTACAACACATCTCATGATGTGGACGATTTAACGGCCGGCACCGCAGGTGCCGTGGTTCCCGGGTCTGGTTAACGCCGGAACATTTATGGCAGGAAGCGTGGAATGCGGCCCTGTGGCGCAGTCTCAAACGACATGGACCGACATCATGCAATCATCCTCATAATCATCATCATGCAAAAGAAAAATCGTCCCAGCTTCCGAGCCTTCCGTGGACTCCACCCATGACCTGGGAGGAACACCACTGGAGCTGGCGAAGAGATGGGGTGGGGAAGAAAAAATACAGTTGTTAAAGGGAAGTTTGTTTTGGAAATTCAAAACAAGGTAAACCGCACATGATAATCTCAGATTGCAAATTGCAGAAGGCCGAAGACAGGGAACCAGTTATTCGTTGATGGATCTAACTGAGGGCTTTCAGCAGGAAGAATTTTGTAAAAATCAGTGGTCTAGTGGTTAAGACTTTGTCATCAGAGCGAGAGGTCAGATTCGAGTCCCACTAGGAGGCCAAGATATTTTCTTTCTCGTGTGTGGCACCGTTCATTCGGACCGACCGTCGGGGGTTCTCTCCGGGTACTCCGGTTTACTACCGCTATGCTTTGGAATGTTCAGCCATCAATTTTATTTTTCTAAAATTCCGAAACTAAAATTACTGATCTGGCCCTTCGCACCACGTGATTGTAATGTGTTCAAGCCTAGCGTGTGAGACAATGCGGGTGATTCGCGTGAGCGTGCGTGTTGGGTTTGGTTAGCGGCGCTTTAAGCCAAATATCTGGGATACAGCGCCTATATTTATGCGATTATGTGAATATGGGGTCGTCAGGATCTAAAATTATCTTCCTTTCTTTCCCGTCTGCTGTTTACCTCTACCAATCTTTCAAACTGGTGAGATATTCGTTCCACTACTTTTCCACTAACCCTGAGCATGTGGTCCCGGCCAGTCTTTGGCGAAGGTTGTCCTCTCTGGTCACGTCCATCTGGCGAAGGTTGTCCTCTCTGGTGACGTCCATCTGGCGAAGGTTGTCCTCTCTGGTCACGTCCATCTGGAATCTCTACACCGTCGCTTGATACAGTGACGTTCTCGTACACGTGTGGTTTGTGGGTTGCAGGTTTCTCCTCCTTGCTTTTCTTCTTGGCCTTCCTGGCTGCAGGTTTTGGTTTAGCTTCGGGTAGGGGGGCGGTAGGAGAGGAAAGGTTTCCGTACAGGTTGTCGGTCGTGGGTGGAGGCTTGGTCGCTGTCGCGGGGTTGGTGGTGTTCTGGTCGACGTTGCCGTACAGATGGCTGTCGCTAGTAGGAGCCTGCCCGTCGTCGAGTACGAGAGTGTTAGTGTAGCCGAGACGCACTCTCTCTCCTTCTGCCATGACAGAGTAGGTATAGACTTAGACATTAGACATTAAACACATCCATGGCCACTGGCCTCCCTTGTGCTTTCCTGCTCCCTTTTTAAACTAGTTTACTGTCCTTATCGCCAAATGGATAAATGCCTATCTTACCTACTTTTTTTCTTTTTTCTTCTTGTTTTTTGGGGGTGGGGGGAGGGGGATGAATGGGGGGGGGGGGGGGGGGTTGCAAGGGGTCTATCCGGAGATCCCCATCACAGGCAGTGGCCCAGCACAAAATCGCATCGCATTGTCTAAGTGCTCAGGTCATTTCTTCAGATGACAATAGACTGAAACACGATGGAAGCATAAAATGTGAACAACAGTCGAATGGATAGTTCGGCTATTTTCTGTCTTCGTCGTGACTTCCTACCAACTAGTCAAGTCAAGTCAATTATGTTTCCCTCCCTCTGGGGGCATAGGGAAACAAAGGGAAACTACATTACCTGTAGGAGTACCCGGCAACATGTCCTGACTGTCGCTTCCGGTCCCATCTGTCAACTTGGGATCTGCTGTCTTCTGCTTTCGTCTTCGCCTGAAACAAAATGCAACGTTACGCAATGTTGATGAATGTTGATGACTCCCATCCCTCACCCCCTCCACCCGCTACACCCCACCTCCTTCAGACATCTCCACACAAGATTTTTTTTGTTTTTGTTTTTTGTTTTGTTTTGCCAACGGTCTTAATAATAATAATAATAATAATAATAATAATGAACTGTTCTTATATAGCGCAAAATTCTCACAGAGTGACTCATACCAACAAATACACACACACACACACACACACACACACACACACACACACACACACACACACACACACATAACACACAGCAGCTGAATCAGGACGAGCTAAGTGGGCTTAGTCGAAAGCAAGCCGGAACAAAAACAAACACAAATCCAAAATGACAACAACAGCATTTAAAAAAAACAACAACACACAATTAAAAAACCCAGAAACACCACAGCAACAGACCTGCCAACCGTATTCAAGACTCTAGGAATAAAATCATCTGACTGGAATATTACAAAGCTGAGCGGATATTGCACTCGCACGGAACAATCGCAGTGGTTGGCCTTCAAGCAGAACAGTTACTGAGTTAGGCCGCCTTCAAAGAGTTCAGGGGCGAAGAGCATGTAACACCACTTCTGAGAAAACACCAGACTAATCTATTTTCAAAACAATTGTGATTGGCCGAGAGCTTATTTTTATTCGACTCATTTTTAGCAGGAACAACAACAGCATGCAAAATACAAGTGATATCGTCACTTACCAAACTACGACGACCGCGGCGATGGCGACGATAACAACAAGGGCCAGGATAACACCAACAACAACTCCGCCGTCATCATCACGAGGTAGCGCATCAACAGATACTGCCAGAAAAAAAGCATCATCTACAGATTTATTCTTCTGAAAATAACTTTTAAAGTCGATTTTCAGCAGATGCTAAGAGTTGTCTTCTCTGAATAAGCTAAGCATGGAAAATTTGATTTGAATAAGGGCTGAGATGTTGTAGAAAGATCTGCGTTCCTTCAAAGACAGCACAACATGTACCACGTTTCATGATAAAACCAACAATTTGCTTACTGTAACGATTTCGTGGCCACCATAATTTTATTTCCGATAAAGACAAAACACTGATTACTCAGGCAGAGATTCAAAGGAAACAAGCCATGAATGGACTTGAAACTTGAGCCTGTGCCATAAGTCAAGGGATAGAATTAGACCACAAAAACGTTACATACCTTCCTGCATACATTTTGTCCCGTTCCAACCACGAATACATCCTCCCGGGCATAGGGCCGAAGACATGTCACAGGAACCATCACCCGCACATTGTCCACACGGTTGGCTGCAGTTGTCTCCCCATACACCGGTAATGCAGGCTGTAGCACAGACGGAGCATAAATCAACATCGATAGAAATCTATAAATATTATCGTTATTACACATAAATGTTATTCTGAAATATTATGCATATTATATACGTCCATTTCTATAGGTCTGTAGGTTCATTTCGGGATCATAGACGCAGTCATCTGACAAAATATACATGATTGCGTGGATGAGAGCTCTTTTGTTTTTGTTTGTTTTTCTCGCACATTTATTTTATTAGAACTTTAACCTACCGTGAAATTCAAATTCAAATTCAAAACATCTTTATTGTCCAGTTTAAAAACCGGAAAATTTCCTTTTGGTGCGCGCACTGCACAGTTTAAAATAAAATAAGGTTAAGTATCACATAAAAGACTAAAAAATTTCAGTAAAAAGTGCAGAGCGGGTGACCAAGGGTCAGCAAAACAAGAGTTGCGCCCCCTATCATCATAGCGGTTTTTCTTTTGGGTTTGATTGTTGCGTATTATTTACACAACAGTCTTTAACCACTCTCAGTCACTCAGCAAAACGTGTGGCCACCAAATCCCCTGCTATGAAAATAGCGAATCAAAGCGACACCTCACCTTGACACAGTGGCATGCTGAAATTTCCACGACAACGATCTGGGCAGTGTCCGTCCACGTGATCACAGGTGGTGGCGTCATGACAGTTACCGCATGATTCACTACACTTCTGTCCGTACTGACCCTTAGGACATTCTAAAGTTAGAGGGGAAAATAACATTACACATGAACAGAAGGAGTGTCGAGGTAGTGGCCGTCTAAGCTTCATAGTAAGTTAGAAGTGAATGAATAATTGTATATTTAAAAGAAATAGTTGATTTTGTGTAAAATTTATGTACAATCAAATATAGCCGAAGGTCAACACCATCGATGAGTTCTTGCGCATGTAGGCCCCAGCACACCAAGGTAGATAATCATTTATCTATAATGGCGTAATAGTCTGAATAGTTTCACAGATATAATCGTTTTTTGAGGACCAGATGACAACCAGAAAACGATTTACCCCAGAACGAGAGAGAAAATAGCTTCCAGTCAGTTTTTCTGCTGTAACTGTATTGGTTCCTTGCTCAGAAACAGGACTCAGAAAGGTAGACGGCGACTTTGAACAAAACAAAGTTCATCCATACCAGTGTCGCAGCGTTGTCCAAGATATCCTGGTCCACAGCCATCAGGACAACTTCCGGTTACAGGATGACAAGCGACGTCATCAGCACAGTGTCCACAGTTTGTTGAACAGTTCTGACCGTACGTCTTTTCAAGGCACACTAGACAACAGATGTTTGGAAAAAACATAAATCATATGGGGAATTGCAGAAATGCAGGCCCGTGTTGAAGCAATGCACGAATTGTGACTGAAGTCACTCGTAAAGTTAAACGATAATTTGTGCGAAAGTTATTGGGAAAGCCTAATTTAGCAAAGAACACTGCGTAAAGCCCTAAATAACTAACTAACTAGCAAAAAAATATGCATTAAATAATAATAATAATAATAATTATTATAACTTGATGATTTGCCCTCACTGCAGTAGAAACTTCGCAGTACAGGCAAGATCACACACACACACACACACACACACACACACACACACACACACACACACACACAAAGAGGGCACTACTAATAACAGAATGTTCCTCACAGTTCTGGCACAAAGGCGGGTTATAGCCGGGTTCACATGAAGGACAGTAGCCAGTTCTCTTGTCACACGGGGCACCATCAGTACAATTGCCACATTCTCCGTCACAGTCGTCACCGTAGTGATGATCGTCACACGCTGCAAAGAATGCGATTCAAATGGTAATAATGAAAGCAAAATACATGTTTTGTTTGTTTGTTTGTTTATTGCTCATTTTGCCTTCATGTCTCGACTCTTGGTCGGAGTACAAGAAGTGGCCCTAGAACTAAAAATATATACTCTAGGCTATCAAAGACATTTTCTACCATCTGCAACAGCCACAGCAGCAATAACAACGGCAACAACAACAACAACAGCAGCAATAACAACGGTTCCAGCAAAAGATGAAAGCTGTGTTGACATTACTATTTGCTCACCATCACACTCCGGGACCCGCCATCCTGGTGCACACTGACACCGTCCATCGTCCATGTTGCACGTGCCGTTCACACATCCTCTGTTGCATGTCTTGTTGCAATGGTTGCCCCAGAAACCCGCCTTACAGGCTTTTTTTTTTTTTTTTTTTGAAGAACGACAAGCACATTGTAGGTTAGTTCGTTAAAATGCGAAGGATAAGCTGCAATTTTATTGGAAAGACTCTAAAAAGTTGCAGATCTTGATATAATAATAATAATAATAGTGGAGATTTTTAACGCGCCTAACCCAGGGGCTGGCTCTAGGCGCTTTACAATATAACGGGAGGATATACAAACGATCCATCTATGGAAACTATTTCAAGGTTTTAGAAACATAACGTACTGCTACTGGAAACGTCAGGAATGGTATGGTATTGCAGTGTTTGGGTATCTTTTACCTGAAAGAGGGCAGCTTTAGGCTAATGTATTGCATCTCTGTTTTAGATTTTGTTAACAATCCGTTTATTCGACCTTATTTTCTTTTGCAGTGTTAATCGAAAACATGCATTTTTTAATTTGACCTAAGCACCAGCGCAGCTAATTTCTACTACAGATTTGAAACTTTGGGACGGAACAATCAGTCGACCAAGTGCGGAAGCTCAGCTGCAAAGAACTACTCGTTCACTCGAGATACATGACAAGGATTTCAACTGAATGTTTTTGCGCATGAAGCAGACGTAATGCATATGAATCACAAAATAGAAAATATTGCTTTTGGGTTATAGAACAGATGAAACGAAAATGGAGCACTTACCAATATATACGATACAAAGAAAAGTTACCTTCACATGTGCCGTCGTCTTGCTCGCATTTCCACGGACTGCAGTTCTGACCGCATTCTGTCCGACACTGATCTCCGTACCAGCCGTCCTCACATCCTGTACATTGAAACACTCTACTGAAACCTGCATTGGCCAGAATTCACAACACGAGTGCACTAATATAGACTGTGGACAGGAAAGTGCTCAAATGACATGTGTAAACAGGTGTTTTTATGGAGAGATAAAAAGGACTGGTTCATGTGACATGGCACTGTAGATGGGATGATAGTGACTTCCTATTCATCAGTAGGTTTCTAATGCATGGTCAGTTTTTCTCGGTCTGGTACTCATTAAGCTTTTAATACTACGAGTAATTACATGTATTACTCATACCAGCCGAACATCGTCCTGTGTCCTTGTCGCACGGCCTTTGTCCTTCGTAATCAACTCCACATCCGTCGCTGCATGATTCATTACATTGTTCACCATGCCAGCCGGCTTGGCAATCTAAGAGTAGACATTCAAAGGTAAAAAAAGCACAAAAAGGTGACAACGGAAAAGACCTAAGGTAATAATTTAAAAACATCGGTGTATCAATTTTAAGTTGGAGGCACAGTGCATTTGCCATTCCATACACCAAAGCTCTCCGCGAATTTTTTATTTCTTTTATTTTATTTTATTTTATTTTTTATTTTTTTTTATTTTTATTTATTTAATTTTTTTTTAATTTATTTTTTTTTTTTTGGGGGGGGGGGGGGATCTGTGATTTTGTGCATACTTATTGGAAATAGATGTTTGAAAAACAAAACTTGTGATCTTAATTTGTATGGGTATGATTCTGTTAAAGGCTGCATGGTTTCACTGACGCCGTGAAGAAACAGAAAGAACACTGGATGTATTGATTGTATCAGGTCACAACGTCCTGAATAACCACTTCTCTGTAATAGGCCAACAAAAGAGGCTCCATACAAAAGTCGAAATTGTTGGCGACTGAGATGTCAAACGTACCCAGTGGCATAAACGTAACACTTTCAGCTAAAGAGAGTGCAAAACTCATGCATCTTTATGGACGGAATATAATGCTGGTCAAAGTCCTTGACCCGAAATTCCCTACCCATCGCTGAGTTAACTTGGTACTTGGTAGTTTACATCACTGTAAAGGTAAATTAATCATCATGAACATGCCATTAATAGTTACAATTCTGACGAGAATTATGATTATTCTGACAATTGCTCCAGTACTACACACCAATAGAGGTGGAGGATTTTTGTGTTTTGTTTGTTTGTTTGTTTGCGGGGGGGGGGGGGGGGGGGTGTTGGTTTGTTGTTGTTGTTGTTTTTGTTGTTGTTTTTGTTTGGTTGGTTTTTTTTACACTCATTTATTTCAACTCTTCTGATAAATCCTCGAACTGGTTTGTTGTCTTTTGAATTTGTTTATGTTCTTTGTTTTCTTTTGTTTGTCTCGTGCAGTCCGCAGTTACACGAACAGAACGTCCAATTCGAGATGCAGTACAAGTTACCACTGTCACACGTACCAACACAGAGAGAAGAACTGAAGTTCCCAACTGGCTTGCACCCTGAAACATGTTGACGACAATAGTGGCGATGATATCACGAACAGGGAAAAAACAGTATAACAACCCAGCCAGGAACGTCCATTTACAGTTTACAATGCTTGAACACACACACACACACACACACACACACACACACACACACACACACACACACACACACACACACATGAAGAAGGTCTTCCACTTTTTTGCCCTAAAGGCAGGACATCAAAATCACCTATACTCGACTAACACGTGAGTAAAGTAGTACCCGCAATACAGGTTCCATTGATACTGTTGCAAGTTGTCCCCCCTGCGGTGTCCTTACAGTTGCTGCTGCAGTTACTGGCGCATTCGTTCCCGTATCTATTGGCCTCACACTCTGATGGACATGGAGGTGATGCAAAACTGGTTATGCAAATTAATGTGCAATATTACAATGTCGTTATATAAAATCCAGTGTTGGAGAGAGAGAGAGAGAGAGAGAGAGAGAGAGAGACAGAGAGACAGAGACAGACAGACAGACAGACAGACAGGGTGGGTGTGGGTGGGGTGGGGGTTTAACGTCCTTTTCCACCACACACGGTTGATATCAAAGACGGGGCAACGATGAAAGAGCCAGCACAAACATTTGACCCCAGCCGGGACAGACAGACAGACAGACAGACAGACAGACAGACAGACAGACAGACAGACAGACAGACAGACATACAGACAGACGGACAGCAATGATAATGATATCGTTTTTATCAAGACAGAGAGTGTAGACCTATTCAGTCCCTTGTTTGCCCTGTGTATACCCTACAGGGTTGTTGACAAAGTGCCAAATGTTTTATAAGGGGTCGTGAGTCATTTTATGAACACATTTTACAACCATAAAACGAATTATGGAGCTCAACATAAAAATAGTGATTACAGTACAGGCGCCAAACGTGTCATAAGAGTCTCGAGTCATTGTATAAGTACAAACTGCATTTTATGAGAAACTGCATTTTATGATATAAAATGGATTTTGTGTTTAATTGATTTCAGATCTCTTATAACATAATATTTGGCGCTGCATAAACTACATATATAACCAAATATAGACAAAGGTCAACACCATCGATGAGTTCCTGGGCATGTAGGTAGGCCCCAGCACACCAAGGTAGATAATTATTCATCTATAATGGCGTAATAGTCTGAATAGGTTCACAGATATAATCGGTCTTTTGTTGTCGTTGTTGTTTGTTTGTTTGTTTGTTTTTTTTTTGTTTTTGTTTTTGTTTTTGTTTTTTTTTTGGGGGGGGGGGGGGGGGGTTTGAGGACCAGAAGACAACCAGAAAACGATTTACCCCCAGAACGAGACAGAAACTAGTTTCCAGTCCGTTTTTCTGCTGTAACTGTATTGGTTCCTTGCTCAGAAACAGGACTCAGACAGGATGCAAAAAGGTAGACGGCGACTTTGAACAAAAAAAAGTTCATCCATACCAGTGTCGCAGCGTTGTCCAAGATATCCTGGTCCACAGCCATCAGGACAGCTTCCGGTTACAGGATCACAGGCGACGTCATCAGCACAGTGTCCACAGTTTGTTGAACAGTTCTGACCGTACGTCTCTTCAAGGCACACTAGGGAACAGATGTTTGGAAAAACATAAATCATATGGGGAATTGCAGAAATGCAGGCCCGTGTTGAAGTAATGCATGAACTGTGGCTGAAGTCACTCGTAGAATTAAACGATAATTTGTGCGAAAGTTATTGGGAAAGCATAATGTAGCAAAGAATATTAAATAATAATAATAATAATAATAATAATGACTTCATGATTTGCACTCAGTTAACATACTGCAGTAGAAACTTCCTAGTACAGGCAAGATCACACACACAAAGACTGCACTACTAATAACAGAATGTTCCTCACAGTTCTGGCACAAAGGTGGGTTATAGCCGGGTTCGCATGAAGGACAGTGGCCACTTGTCTTGTCACACGGGGCACCATCAGTACAATTGCCACATTCTCCGTCACAGTCGTCACCGTAGTGATGATCGTCACAAGCTGCAAAGAACGCATTTTAGGTGGTAATAATGAAAGCAAAAACATGTTTTGTTTGTTTGGTTGTTTGTTGGTTTGTTTATTGCTCATTTTGCCTTCATGTCTCGACTCAAAGACATTTTCTACCATCTGCAACATCCACAGCAGCAATAACAACGGCAGCAACAACAACAACAACAGCAGCAGCAATAACAACGGTTCCAGCAAAAGATGAAAGCTGTGTTGACATTACTATTTGCTCACCATCACAAGGGACCCGCCAGCCTGGTGCACACTGACACTGTCCATCGTTCTTGTTGCACGTGCCGTCCACACATCCTCTGTTGCATGTCTTGTTGCAATAGTTGCCCCAGTATCCCGCCTTACAGCCTTTTTTTTTTTTTTTTTTTTTTTTGAAGAACGACAAGCACATTGTAGGTTAGTTCGTTAAAATGCGAAGGATAAGCTGCAATCTTATTGGAAAGACTCTACAAAGTTGCAGATCGTGACAAACGATCCATCTATGGAAACTATTTTAAGGTTTTAGAAACATAACGTAATGCTACTGGAAACGTCAGGAATGATATGGTATAGCAGTGTTTCCAGTTAATTTTTAACACTGGATAGAATGCCCAACAAACATTATCATGAACTGATTCTCAGTTTTACCTGAAAGAGGGACACCGTTCGGCAAATGTATTGCATCTCTATTTTATTTTCTGTTAAACAATCCGTTTATTCGACCTTATTTTCTTTTGCAGTGTTAATCGAAAACATGCATTTAAAAAAATAAATTTGACCTAAGCACCAGCGCAGCTAATTTCTACTACAGATTTGAAACTTTGGGACGGAACAATCAGTCGACCAAGTGCGGAAGCTCAGCTGCAAAGAACTACTCGTTCAATCGAGAAACATGACAAGGATTTCAACTGAAAGTTTCTGCGCATGAAGCAGACGTAATGCATATGAATCACAAAATAGAAAATAGTGCTTTTGGGTTATAAAACAGATGAAATGGGAGCACTTACCAATATATACGATACAAAGAAAAGTTACCTTCACATGTGCCGTCATCTTGCTCGCATTTCCACGGACTGCAGTTCTGATTACATTCTGTCTGACACTGATCTCCGTACAAGCCGTCCTCACATCCTGTACATTGAAACATTCTACTGAAACCTGCACTGGCCAGAATTTAGTCACGACACGAGTGCACTAATATAGACTGTGGACAGGAAAGTGCTCATATGACATGTGTAAACAGGTGTTTTTATGAGAGATAAAAAGGACTTGTTCATGTGACATGGCACTGTAGATGGGATGATAGTGACTTCCTATTCATCAGAAGGTTTCTAATGCATGGTTAGTTTTTCTCGGTCTGGTACTCATTAAGTTTTTAGTACTACGAGTAATTACATGTATTACTCATACCAGCCGAACATCGTCCTGTGTCCTTGTCGCACGGTCTCTTTCCTTGGTCATCAACTCCACATCCGTCGTTGCATGGTTCATTACATTGTTCACCATACCACCCAGCTTGGCAATCTAAGAGTAGACATTCAAAGGTAAAAAAGCACAAAAAGGTGACAACGGATAAGACCCAAGGTAATAATACACAAAAATCTGTGTAGAAATGTAAACTTGGAGGCACAGTGCATTTCCTAATCGAAGCTTTCGGCGGTTTTTTTTTTTGTTTTTTTTTGGGGGGGGGGGGGGTGGTGGGGGGGGGGGGGTAGATCTGTGATTTTGTGCATATTTATTAGAAATAGATGTGTGAAAACAAAACTTGTGATCTCAATTTGTATAGGGTGGTTTCACTTATGCCGGGAAGAAACAGAAAGACAGAGAAAACTTGATGTATTGAGTGTATCAGGTCACAACTTCCTGAATAACCGCTTCTCTGTAATAGGCCTACTAAGATGCCAAACGTACCCAGTGGCATAAACGTAAAACTATCAGCTAAACAGAGTGCGAAAATCATTGACGGAATATAGTGCTGGTCAATGTCCTTGGCCCGACATTCCCTACCCGTTGCTGAGTTCACCGGGTGGTTCACATCACTGTAAATGTAAATCAATTATTATATGCGTGCAATTAGTAGTGAGGATTCTGATGAAAATAATTAATTCTCTGAAAATTGCTACATTTTTACATTCATGTATTTCAACCCTTCTGATAAAACCTATCCTCGAATTGTTTTCTTCTGTGTTTTTTTCCCCCTTTCTTTCTTTTTTGTTTATGTTCTTTGTTTTCTTTTGTTTTTCTTCTGCAGTCCGCAGTTACACGTATAGTGCATCTGATTCGAGATGCAGTACAAGCTAGCACGGTCATACGTACCAACACAGAGAGAAGAACTGAATTTCCCAGCTGGCTTGCACCCTGAAACAATTTGACGACAATAGTGGAGCGGATATCACGAAAAGGAATTAAGAGAGAGAGAGAGAGAGAGAGAGAGAGAGAGAGAGAGAGAGAGAGAAACTAATCATGAACGTTCGCTTACAATGTTTGAACACACACACACACACACACACACACACACACACACACACAAGGTATTCCGATAATTTGCCCTAAAGACAGGCCCTCCAAATCGCCTATACTAGACTAACAAGTGAGGAAAATAGTACCCTCAATACAGGATCCATTGAGACTGTTGCAAGTTGTCTCCCCTGCGGTGTCCTTACAGTTGCTGCTGCAGATACTGGCGCATTCGTTCCCGTATCTATTGGCCTCACACTCTGATGGATATCACAAGGAGGTGATGTAAAACGACAAAAAAAACACCACCGCCACCAGCAACAACAACAACAACAACCACCAACAAAAAATCAAGACGGCAAACTGGTCATGCAGACTCATGTGGATTACTACAATGTTGTTACATGCCTGGATGAAAATATATACGATTTCATGGAATGCTAACCAATGGTAATTACAGAATGCGTCTTATAATTATGAAATGATTCGAGACCCTTATGAACCGTTTGTAGTAGCTGCAATCGCTATTTTCATTTTAAGCCTCAAGATTCTTTTTATAATCAGTCATTTTATATTTTTAAGGCTATTTTATGATGATCAAACGCATTTTATCATTACAAAACGCACTTTCTCATTACAAAACGTATTTTATCATTATAAAAAGCATTTTTTCATTAATGAAATAACTTCAGACGCCTTGTGAATAAAACGTCCCTTGATACGTGGCTATGGTGTTCGGAAAAAAAGTATCTTTACATGGCAATGTTTCTGTTCTTATTTTACTGCTGTTGGGGTTGTATCCGTCCATGTTAAAACGATAATAGTGACCATGAGCCGGCCAGCAGCGCCGTGGGAGTGAGGGTTGGGGGGGGGGGGGACGGTAGTGGCGGGGGGGGGGGGGGGGTAAGTGTATGCATAAAATTTTGGCACTTTGAGGTAATCAAAGCGTACAGATTCTGTTTCGTAGTCAAACAATTTCCCAAACTAACCAACGGAGCCGCCGCCGGACGCGGTAGGAGAGACACAAATTTACTTTCAGTTCTCCAATCAACCTTGTTTGAAATGAGAATTACGTATGACAGCCACCAGACACAAAAGTTAATCAGTTCAAAGACCGTATCTATTCCATCAACAATCAAAAACTAATATATAAACATAGTCACGGTCACAAATCGAACGGAAGCTCTCTATTAAAATCTTGAAATATTTGGACATCACACATTTAAACCACTTGACTGGGAACTTCCAGAGGTACAGGCCCGTGCACACACACGCGCACATAGACAATGGTGCACCATACGCGTCAGTATCGACGACGTACATTTTCCTAAAAATACTGTAAGAGCTAGACTTGCGTCATCGTCGCTGCGGAAATAACAAAAAAAATCTTGCCTTTGAACATGACAAAATCGGACCGTCCTATCAGTTGCTACCATGGAAACAACATAAAAATACAAAAGGCAGAACTTGAAACGATTTGATAATGGTATCGCAGAGTACATTTCAGAATATTCAACAAAACTCCATACCCCATATTTCAACCTCGCAGAGAGGAAGAAAGCTAGATTGCAGTGTTGTTGTCCTTTCTACGCTGATGATCTGGCCGGTGTTGGGGAGGCTGTCAGTGATCTGTGTGGGATTGGTGATGCGGGATGTCACACCAGGATATTTGAAGATTTCTGTTCCGTCCACGCTGACTCTGACGTTCATCATGAACCGGGTGTAATCGTATCGAGGGGAATTGTACACTGTACAAAACAGATACTTTTCATAATAATAATAATAATAATGAATAGTACTTGTTTAGCGCTTAATCTCGCATGACACACACACACACACACATTTTTCTTCGACGTATCCGAAGTTTGACTTATCCGTGACGACGGATAAGGTCGAATTTCGACTCTAGCTTCGAGTTAAGCGAGTTGCACCTTTTCACCCCCTGATTCGGTTTGGAAACTGAAATTTATTTTCCTTGGTCAACATGAGCTTACTGCTGCTGCGTTGGTATAGTTCGCCCCCTTTTGTCATTTGCACCTGCTGTAAATGCACTGCGACCGTCTAAACAACATAGCGATTGCACCATTACCACAAGGTAACCCCAACCCTAAATCTAAACCTAACCCTAAACCGATATAAGCAGGCGATCTCTACTAAATAAGTGTGGATGCGTTTGAATAGTTTGCCCAGTACGGCTGCGAACTATACTGAGCCTTACTGCTAGGATTTGTTATATTCAATACGCTCGTGTAAGCTGCCATGTCATCGAATCTCCGTAGCTATTTTGTTCACTTTGAGTTCACTTTCAGTTCAGAGTATTGGCTTGGTCTTACCATAGTCACACATGCAATGCAGAGGAAGGAGAAAGCCAAGTTTTTCTGATGGCTGTTTCGTTCTGACATGAAAGCTGCCTGGCACCAAACGGTGATAAGTTTCCAGCTTATGTTTTCTTCTTCTTTTCTAGTTTCACTGACTCTTATTCTGCTTGCAAGATCAGCAGCGTCATCTGTGCGCGCGCGCCCCGGTGTGTGTGTGTGTGTGTGTGTGTGTGTGTGTGTGTGTGTGTGTGTGTGTGTGTGTGTGTGTGTGTATGCGTGCGCGCGCGCGCGCGCGCGTTCGCAGTCATATGATCGCATGTGCTCAATAAATTCTAGTGCAACGTCATATAAACACACGCAGTCAAACAGCAGAAAGATCCAACTCTAACGGCACCAACCGGCAAACTCTCTTTCTCTTTGTCTCACTCACACACACACACACACACACACACACACACACACACACATAGGCCGTGGGCCGCCCTCGGTTTTCGTGTCATAAAATATTTTTGCAATGCAAATGACATTTTCTGGTTTTTATCATCAATAATACACCATAACTAGATAGAAACTGGGAGATCTCAGCTGAAATGTTGCGCACTGGTTTTTAATCGCGGATGAAAGATAATTAGAAAGAGCTTGTAAGGGAGGTAATCGGATTTTACTGAAGAGGCGCCGATTCATTCACTTGATGAATAAATTAATTTTTCGACCAATCAGAAAGAGACTACGCTTGGAAACAAAATGGCTGCCCACGCTTGTACGGGCGACCAACAGTAGTGAAACAGTTTTCTTTCAGCGAGAAAACGATGCAAAGAGTCTCGGAATGTCGCGAAAGGTGGTCTTTGTTCGTCTGCACTCAAGGAGACGTCGCTCGTCATTCTTTGGAAGCCTTTAGTGACCTCAACGTTGACGAGGCAGGGTTTCACAAGAAATGCTACAATCGATTACAGGCATATCATAGTTCAAGGTAAGTTTCTGCAACTTTTGTTCGTGGTGCTTCGGATTAGGTTTGATTTATTAAATTGAATGAGAAGTTCGTGAAAATAATATGTAATCACAATGATCATATGAGCATTTTTCAGTGATCTTGATAATTACGTTGCCGGACCTCATAATATAGACAGGTCTTTGTAGTCACGGTCAACTTGAACGTAGCACGATGAATAGCGTATATTTAAAAAAAAAATAAAAAAATTGAGAGTTCCACTACTTCCTAGATCAGTACTAATTGAGTTGTTTGGGGAGGGGATCGGGGAGTATTTCAGCTGTGCCAAGCATCCTGCCTAAGGTCACTATATGCCTGTTGCTGGTACAATATTTTTCAGATGAGGCCAACAAGAGGCAACTTTACCATGGGAGCATGTATCTGAGGGAGCAGGTCATGTCAGTGACATCACCAGCAGTATGGCCTGCTGACAGCAAGGATCTCACAACGGAGCATGCTATGGAGATGGTTCTTGTGGGCTTGTTCAATTTATTGGTGTGGACGTGTGGTACTTCTATTAATGAAGTTTGGCTGGACAAATTTGCTGATGTCAGTGGGACTGTAAAGAGAAAGATTCTTGCCACTGCACAAGACATCTTACATGTAGCTAACAGTGCAGATGAAGCTGAGAGCCAGGTGTGTGATGGTGCTTCAGATTGTGACAGTGACACATCAGAGTATGACAGTGATATCTGAGGTGACAGAAATTACTGGTAAAGAAACAGCATTGGGGGCTAAGGCAACGCCAGTGTAAATTCTGACAGTGACGTCTGAGGTATTAACAATTAAAGCCACAATATCTGAGAGTGTGACAACACCAGTTTAAATTCTCACAGACCAGTCAGATGATGAGACAGGGCATTCAGGTGCTACACCAAGAGACCGTGAAAACAGACCATGCAGTTTTCTGCCTTGTATTGTAAGTAATTATGAGCATTACTGTTTCGTTATGCTGTTCAACTTTATCGTTTTAAATACTAATGGCACTGTACTCAGTCAGGAGTTGTTTTTATGTTGTTTCCATAGTAATGGAAACAACATCATAGGACGGGCTAAATTTTCCACGTTCATGGGCAAGCATCTGTGGTACAAACGCACGTCACTGCCGATCTCCCGCAGAGACGATTATGCAAGTGTAACTCTGACAATGACGTAAGAAAACGTACGTCATCGATGCTGGCATGTATACTGCGCCGAACGCACTTCTCCTCCTCAGTGAGTGCCGTCTGTGTGGATGTGTGTGTGTGTGTGTGTGTGTGCGTGTGTGTGTGAATTGTGTCCGGGCCCGTTTCTTCGAAAATACTCAACCGAATGGCTTCAAATTTGGGGTATCCAAATATATCAAAATGTTACATTAGACGATTCAAGCGTGTGATGATTGCTTAAGTGATTTGGGAGTTATCGCCCTTTTGAGACAAGTTGGTTGTCTTTCGTGTACAGGCGTAATATTTATTTAAATCGCTCAATTTTTTGGCAGTAGATAGCTTGAATACGGACTCTGAACAGAGTCACTACTAGAAAATGGTCGCTCTTATAGTTTTCATGTAAACCGAGCCTGAGTTGACATTGCATGTGAACCCAGTTCAGATGCCTATTTCTCCGAAAATACTGAACCGATCGATTTCAAATTTGGGGTTTCTAAATGAATCAAGATTGTTGAATAGAAGGCCCGATCCAGGTACGATTGCACACATGATTTGCGAGTTATCGCCCTTTTCAGAATAAGTGGCTTTCTGGCGTTTAAAGGCGTAATATTTACCTAAACCACTCCATTTTTTGGACATAGATAGCATGAATACGGACTCTCAACGAAGTGAATTTTGGAGGTTGTCGCTTTTATACTTTTGGCGTAAGCCGTACCTGATGAAAGTGCTGGTGAACACACTTTAGACTTCAAAATCGCTCCTACTATACATAGATAATGAGCCTGGGGTGCCAAAAAAAAAATATACAAAAAAAATAGAAAAATTCACTGCAGCCGTTATCGTCAGTTGACTCGAAAATTTGTACTCACAGCACATTTCCTCTGCAAGCCACACGCCTCACAAACATCGAAGAAGAGACGCACGCGCACTGACGTAAAGTAAGTGCGTCATGTTTGATTGACGTGATGCTGTTTTTTCTTGGGGGTGTCTCGCCACTTTCTTTCGGAATTCCTCTGTTTGGAGACGTGGTGTTGTATTTTACTTATGCTATGTTGCCATCATCGTGCTCTCGCAGAGATGATACGGGATACAACAGACTACAACTCCAATACTTTATGAACAGAATATGCGCGGAGAACAAATTCATGAAAGAAGAAGAATCCAGAACGCTGTGCAGGGGGGCTGCTTACGTCAGATCTAGAACATTCCTCAACTTACTGGAAGGCTCGAAATCTCTCCAAGGTGACGTAATCTACTGACGTTACCGCACCAGCATGTTCTGGGATGGTCTAGAAATTATTTTGCATCGAAATGCAGTATCTTTTCGCAAGAGTCTCTACAACTTGACATGTGGAAAGCGGGAATTTCAGTGGGTTTCGTTTTTGCCACTGACTCACAGTCAGAAGCATAATGCAAAGATCTTGGAAACATAAAGATAGTTCACTTACCTCCCTTTGAGGGACAACGCGTAAGAGTTGTCTGCGCGCATTAGCGCGCATCCCGCAGATCTACGCAGTTGTTTGACCCAACCTAGTCATGGTCTCCTCTCTCCTGAAATCGAGAGTCATGGATCCTAGCGTAGAAAAAAATTTAACACATTAATATCTCTGTGGTGGCTGGACCAATATTTAAATAATGATAGGATACAAGTGACGCTGAATAACGCTCCATGAAAATATACACTTTGGCCTTACAAGCTACCGTGTATGATTGTCTGAGTGGAAAATGCCCAACTCTAACACTGCGAGCTGAGGTTCGTCTGCTTGGCAGCCATTTGCAAGGTGTCGGCGCATGCGTGCCTGAATAGAAAACCGCGGGAAAAGTCGGAGATTTCTAAAGGTGGGCAGATCAGACAAAAGCTGACAGAATAACAGGAATTGGTGTAATATATATTTGTCAGTCTCAAAAACAGTTGGCTGAAAAATCTCACAGGTCCTGTACTGCTTTCTACAAGCTTTTCTTAATCAAAAAATTCACTGACTCAGCGAAAAGATCTTTCAACTAAAACGTAAGTCAGTTCAATATCCCTCGAATCTGACAGGCCGGCATGCTGATTCATCCCAACCGCATAGCAGAAAGATCTACACAAACACACGAGATTTTTCTTTGATTGACTGAACAAAATTTCTGATTACTGTACCACTGATTTGATGTGATCACTGATGTGTGAGTGTCAGTTTATGTCACTTATGTCTCTCCAGATCTAGATTGTGAGCCGACAAGCATATTCACGTGAAAGGATGGTAGTGAGGAGAAAGAATAAAAGGAAAAAAGGGGGCGGAGCGTAAAATACGGCAAGCACTATTACACAGCTGCTGTACTTCTTAAACTTTACAAAATCACCGTCACATAATCCAGTGTGTTAAATTGTACGTGCAGTTTTGCTTTCCAGGGACAAGGTCGGTGTAAACTAGCATGCATAATCAAACGCAAAACAGTAATTAATAATGGAAAACGTTGAATCTGAACAGATGATTTAAGTCCATCCTATACAAATCAAGACTCTCATCTTTTTAAGTTGTTTGTCCCTGTAATGTACCAAAAGCATTACATGTTTGGCAGCGAGCGGGGAAAACAGCAACATGGTTCAAACTGAAAATGTTGCCACTTCGCATTGTCAGACTCTTGACGTCAATGGCACCATGCGCATCACGTACATGTATGTGGGCACTTGTTTTCAAATGTTTTTTCCTTTGGAGCGAAATGATCCAGTTTGCTGAAGATGATCAATAATATTGTATTGATGATCTGTGGTTTTCCCTCTGTTGTTGTATGTTTCTAAAAAGCATTCATGTCTGTGCTTGGGACTGCTGATAAGACAGTCGAAACATGCTTGGTGAGTGGATGAGGATCTTTGTAAATTAGGCTTTTGGTTGTCCTTTGAGTTGGTCAGACCAGACACAGCGAATGGTCAGACATCAGATTCCTGACGGGCTAAGGTTGTCCGATTTCATTTAAGACTTTTTTGTAATGTTTGGCAGATAGTACACATTGTATATTTTAATTCATATACAACTAGGTCTGTTGTACTGCAAACAAAAATGCATACATGGGCACACCAACCGTATTTATTTATATTTTAGTATTACTTGTACTGTTTAATTTTCACACACACACACACACACACACACACACACACACACACACACACACTGAATGAGAAACATCGAAAGACATAATGTTCAGGTAGTGTATGTTGAAATTTATCAGCCTTGTGATTAGGACATCACTTGGAAGGTCACACATTATCAAACGTTTCCTTTTGTACATTTATTTCTAGACACATGTTGATCAGTTACAACACAAACATTTTGGCCAGTGGGGACAAAGTTTACCATTCAGGCTGGAAACATGACAGCACATGGAAACTGATCAGATTTAGGACTGACCATACAGTAATGTGTCATGGTAAAAACAAAAACAAAACTAAATACTATTTCTTTCAAATGTTACAACAGGGAAACAAGTGCTTGGACAACTAGCAAACTACAGATAACAGAAAATGTATTCTTTAGATTCTCACTGTTCCTTCAGCCCTAGCCAAGTCAGATTCACAGTATACTGTGTCTACTTTGCTTCAGTGTTATAACCTTCAAAATGAAAATGTAGCAGTACAAACAAACATCCAACCAACCAGCACACCTACAAACATTTCAAACAGAGTTTAGTACTAAATTTATTTCAAAAAGGTGGGGGCGGGGGTATGGCAGTTTGAATTTAGCGTCAAGTGTCCGATTAGATGAGGGAATTTTGGGACTGAATTTCACTAGTGTCAATACTGGAAAAGGTCTTGTCCTATTACAACCGGCTTTGACATCACCATTATGGTAACAAAAGATTATTTTAATGAGGGAATTTTAGAGTCCAAGATGCCCGGTCTGTAGATCCTGCAGCAGGTTTAAATCCCATGGTAGGCAGGGATATCACTGGCGATTGCTTTCTGGGGGGATTTCATATCGGTTAAACACAGACTTAGGCCAGTTTAAGAATATGTAATCTTTGCTCTTAGTTTGTAGTACATGTACATGGATTCGACACAATAGAGGTTGTCTGGTACGCTTGTTGCTAACTTTAACATTAAAACAAAAAAGCAAAAGTGGACCTAACTAAACTTACCACTTGGTGTTGACTTGAATAATCGCCATGTTAAACATTATATCAGAGGATGACACATTTGTAAACATATTTGCAGGAGCTGGTTGTTTTGAGCAGGAGCTGGGCCTGAAATAAATGCATACATGCAGATCAAAGTGATGTTGTAACACACACACACACACACACACACACACACACACACACACACACACACACACACACACACATACCCCACAGATCTGTAAAAAAAAAAAAAAATTTAAAATTGTGATGGTGTGCATGGTTTCTCTTCAGTCCTCATTTGTACTGATCTTGCATGATACATGTACTTCATAGACTGTTCAAACACACACAAAACACTTTGGTATACAGCTGACTTGTACTGCAGGCTTACTGAAATAGCTGCTGGTGAGTCTGACATGAGATCTATCTGTACACTGCCTGAGATCATACTTGCAATACCTATGTACAGACCAATGCCACAGCAAAATGCACAGTGTGCTCTGCTTTTCAGTCCCCCCCCCCCCCACACACACACACACACTTCCTGCTGCACCAATGCACACCTATCTGTCTAGCATACTGGTTTGTTCAGTGCTCTGCAATAACATGACAAAGTCCAGGGAAAAGAATATCCCAAGTGTCTATCATGTCACTGTCAGCAGGGGGAAAACACAGTAGGACCATGCTCACCTTCGTAGAATGGATACTGTCTGTGTATGTGATTATTAAAACTGCTGTGAGAGTCAGAATCTAATGTAGCACTCCCTCCAGTTTTACTCCGTTGCCTCCCAGTACTGCCTCTACTCATCCCTCTCCAACTTTCCTGGACTCCCTTCACAGTACACATCTTCCACACCCACCGGAACTCGACTGATTAGTGTAGATTGATCACCTCCTCCTTCCCATCATCAGAGTCATTTTCTTCCAATTCTTCTACATGCCCAAAGGAATCAGGAAAACCGCCGTCCAAATCTACGAATCTTGCCACACTCTAATCTTCACTTTCTGCACCATTCCCCGGAATATTGAACAAAATTCCACGATTATCCCCATTACGTAATGATCGCGCCGCCATCTTGTTGATACGAAAATCTAAAGTAGATTTTCACACGAACATTTATAGAAACTTAAAACCACTAGTAGATAAATATTGCTGTTTGATGTGAGGAGCGAGACCGCGTCCTTCGACTTTGCGAAACTATTCAGAATATCCCAGGTCAGTAAACCACTGAATATTTCGCTAACGTCATATTTTGAGAAAATTGAATCTCGCCTGCCAAAGTCGCTGACGTGTTCTACACGGTTGCTGAGGAAGCAATAGACAAGAAATGCAGTAAGTCTGAGTTATACAAACGCCACCAGCGACATTGTGAAGTACAATCTGGGAGCAGTATGTTACTGGTATGAGTGATCGAGTGAGTGCGAAATTTCAAGATAATAGATAGATCTGGTTCCTGCCTGGTCTGTACAATTTAGTACCTGCAGACATGTATCCGTAAAGGCTTTCTTTGAAACTTGAAGCAGGCTTTTCAGTTCTAGCATTTAAAGATCTAAAACCACTCTAGTCAATGTCGGCTGCTAAGACAAAGGTATCAGTGACGCGACGTTACTTTGCTTGTAGGCTCACACGCTTCCTTGTCAGACTCAGACGACAATCTCTGTCTAAACTGACAGAGATCATATTGTTTTGAAATAAAGGGGGAAAATGGACGTACACTCAAACACACTGCTTACCTTCAACCACGACGAAGAAATCACAACGCGGATTGAGACTGATTGAGGAAGTATCCGTGTTAGTATCCTTTCGTGAAAAATGTCGCAGGAAAGTGCGCGCGGGTTGGTGTGAGGGCAAATGGGAGATAACTCTGAAATAACAATGAGTTCATTCCCTTCAGTTTTCGCCGTGCGCCATAAGGGATCCCATTCTAACTTCCGCAGACGGCCGGTTGAAGCCGTGAACATTTCAATCAAGTTCAGCTATAAACATCATCGTACAGCTTAGGTACGCTGTCAGTTTTCTTATATTAGCCTGACGTTTTCCTGTGCCATAGCCACCACGAATAAAATGTAGCCACCAAAAAGTTTCTTCGCTTGGATCCCTGACCCAGGATGTGACTTCCCCGATCACTCATGGGTTACCCGGACTAGACCCAACCCTACACTAGCCGCCGTAAAACATTTTAAGAAAATAAACAAAAACGAAGATGTCAGCGACTGACAGGTGGTCTCTCCCCATATATTTCGCATGTGTTTTAGGCCTATGGAAAACATAAGTACTCTCAAAGTTCCGGAGGACGAACGAAAGATCTAGTTTGGCTTTCACTGCTGTACGTAGGCTACGCAGTGCATTTCGTTCGATGTGTTCAAGTAAAACTAGTACGGAACACAGAAAGATCGAATGTGCGAGAGATTCAAAGATGGACGCATCCGCTGAATACTTCCTGCTAACTCAGCATTAATCATATCTGCGACCGACGATCCAGCAGATTCTATGTTGTGATATGGTTTTACAATGGTTAGAATGAAGTTCAGCCGGATGATTTTGTTCTGTGTGTGTGTGTGTGTGTGTGTGTGTGTGTTCTGAATTTAGATGCAGGTAGACGCTAGCACAATTTAAGTCACCGTGATTTGTAAAGTTGTCAGGGAAAAAAATTACGCTGTATCTGCGTCAGCCGCGTGTGTTTACTGTTAGTTTACACTGCATGCACACGTACCACTTGAGGTCTTTTTTTTTTTTTTTTGACAAGAAAGCGAAAAAAAAAAATGTTTGTTTTTCAACAGGAATACCAAAAGAAGTATTTCCCCGTTTATATTTGTCTGTTATTTGAACAATTCGGCGCAGAACACAATTGCATGCTTTTGTGATCGCTTTCCACTTTCCGCCATGCTGTCACTATAGGGGCCAGATCTAGGATGCGCGCTAATGCGGGCAGACAACTCTTCGCGTTGTCCCGCTATATGTCTCTCTTACGAGGGCAGGAGTGACGCGTCTTTCTGATTCCAAGGTCTTTGCATAATGTGTGTGTGTGTGTGTGTGTAGGGGGAGGGGGGGTGCGTGCGTGCGCGCGCAAGCGCGCGTCTAAGGCGAGAGAGAGAGAGAGGGGGTCTCTTCTCCGATACCAGTAAGCAATCGTCTGTCAGTCAGGTCTGCGGGAAGTAACTCTGTCAAAGGGGAACGACTTTATTACAAGAATTCATTCACCCATGTAGATCCTCGCATACGCCAACAAGTTGTGACGTCAACCAGCTAGGCGAGCTCACACGACCTCATGTGTTTGGGTTTTTGCAAGTGCATCGAGGCACGATAAGGGTTTTCAGTACTTTCTTTATGTCAGCATGCTTGATGTCAGAGAGCTTGCGTTCCGGCGTGTGCGCGCGGGCTGCATACATGACACAACGACTACGACTGTGACTACAGCATGTCATTGAATGGAAACAACATATTGGGCTGGTGGCCATCTTGTTTTTTCAGCTTTATTGCATACTGCTGCGTCTCAATCTCCTCATTCCCAATATAATATATTATGATGTTTGTTGCCCATCTTTACAATAAACTTTGTTGAGTGGTGTCATTTTTTACATCTCAGTATTGGTAAGACCAGAGAAATGGTAATTGATTTCAGGGAAAAAAGCCAAGTATGTTGATCCTGTAGATATTAAGGGGGAGGTATTTCAGAGGGTTGACCTATATATTATATACTTGGGGGTGATTATTGACAGCAGACTGAACTGGAATGCTAACACTGATCATGTGATAAAGAAATCTCAATCCAGACTGTACTCCTTGAGGAAATAACACTCTTTTGATGCTAGTGAGAAAACTCTGAACATGTTTTACACACATGTATGTATACATGTCCATTGTACTTTTTGTAGGCAGTGTCCTCTTCTTGGGCTGTGTCTGTTGGGGTAGTCAGATCTCAAAACAGGACAGGGGTAGAGTGGACAAAGTTGTAAAGAAAGCTGAGTCAGTGGTGGGGAAACCCCAGAAGAGGCTTGAAGTGATAATTTATTATAAGAGACTTGAGAAAAAAACATCTCTGTCATGTCCAGTGTCTGACAGTGACACCCCCTGTTCAGCCTCATTGAGGGCCAGAGAAGTACATTCAGTGGGAGAATAATTACTCCTGCAAGCCAAACTTAAAGGCATAGGAGATCTTTCTTGCCTGAAGCTACTAAAGCGTTTAATTGATGATTAGAACTTAGCTTTGATCAGATAACTGTAGGTCTTAGTCTGTTTTCAGAGCGTGCCGTCCACTACCTGTTGCTGCTGTACAGTGTGCTGCTAAAGTGAAATAACCCCTGTTGTGGTTGTGTTCTCAAAGTATTCTAACAGTTTTAGTTCTTTTTATATTATGTTTGAAATTATGAGGCAAGATGACTAGTGCATTGGAAATCCGAATGTATTTCACCAGGTGATGTATGGCGTGGAGGTGTGGAGTGTACGACTATGGCTGAGTGTGTGTGCGCATGTGATATGTGGATGAGCAGATAAGTGTGCAAAGCATGGTTGATTTTATGTGGAGATTTTGTTTTTGTGATGGACTAAATTATTTTGAATTACAGTTTTCTTCTTAATCATGAAATTCATAACAGTATTTCTGCCAGGAGTGTATTTGATGGGTGTATGAGTGAAGAGTGCGTGGATGCATGGTGTAAATTACATAGGCGTACACCAGTAGATCAGTGCCTATGATGAACTATAGTAGTATCCCCTGAATTGTAGATTTGTTTTTAATAATGTAATTATAATACGTAGCTTCACTATGTAGTATGTATTATGTGTGCAGGTTATTTCACTTTGTGGTGTGTGGCATGGCGGTATGCATGAGAAGAGTGTATGCTATGACTATGGATAAGTCACTTAAGTGTGTGGGTGCATATATATATATATGTGATGGGTGGACGCGCGTGTGGGTGCATGGCTGATTTCTTCATGGAGATTTTGTTATTGTGTCATAATAGTTGTACTGTGTATTATGTGATCAAGAGCTGTACACGATAAATTTTCCTGAGGGGATTAATAAAGTTCTTATCTTCTTATTATCTCTCTTATATTTTTCCTACCTGCAAGTAACCTTAACTGCCAGATTTGTTTACTAATCATGTATAGTTTATATTGTCATAGGCAAAAGGGACAAGACAGATTGTTTTGAATAGAATAGTGCATCATTTGCAGCCACAAAACATCACAGTATTGATACTTCTTATGAAGGGTCATCACAGACTTGTCCCTCATTTTCTGAAGTAGTGCGCATACTTACGTTTGGGATCTCTTCAGATTTGAAATCAGCGTGAAATTTACATTTAGGGACACTTAAAATTTTGTGATTTGCACAAATTTGAAAAAACCTCAAAAACTAGGCCTTTTAGAGGCCTCTGGCCCACGGCCTAACATTCATTTCACACACCAGGAATAACTCACTGCTTACCCTCCGAATCTGACGGCAAATCACCTTCTTAACACTGGCGACGAAAACCTCAGAGACCATGGGCACAGGGTCAGATCTCACGCCTAGCTCTGTTCTTGCACGTGTTTCTCGCCAATTTCGTGTTCTACCACCCAAGATAACCAGCCCTAAGGCCCGCAGGACACATAACACTGTCAACCTGTACTTGCACGGGAAATGTTAAATCTCCGTGCAAGCCGTGTTTCGGCGCTGATGCATCAGAAGAACAAAAAGAAATTCCCGTGCCAGCGACTGGTACGACTTATCCGAGGCTAAAATTGCAGATTTCTTTTGATATAACCGAGTTTTGACTTATCCGTTTTTGAGTACTCGTTCGACTTATCCGTGGAAAATTTAGCCATACAAAGAGCAAGTTTGCCCGGGAAAAAATTTTTGCTTCGACGTATCCGAAGTTTGAATTAAGCGTGTTTGACTTAAGCGTATGGGTCTGTATTTAGTATTATTTACATCCCACCAAGTATAATCATGTGCTATTCAGGATACACGACGGGGAGTTATCTCCCATCCCATGTCTGTGTATCTTCCCTGCTGTTCTATATCGTTTACCACTGACTCAGCATCGGCGCTACCACCTGGAGGCAAAACCAGAAAGGGGAAGGGGCGACCTTGAGGTACAACATTTATCTACTGTTTTATCCATGCTCGAAAAAACAAACAAACTAAAAAACAACAACAACAACAACACACACACACACACACACACACACACACACACACACACACACACACACACACACACACACAGATCATGCTTCAGCTCGAAAAAAACAAACAAAACAAAACCAAAAAAAAACCCTGAAATAGCCTGCGTGCTGTCCCTCACCCGGCTGTGCACCGGCTGAACTGTAGACTGTACTCGCAAAACCAACCTACAGTAGTGTAGTGATCATAATGTACGACAAAGGAACTCTTATCAAACTAAATCCACAGGGTCTTACCGACGTGGTAAATGGTAATCTTGTGGAAGGTCCGTGGCTGTCCGAGATTCAGAAACCAGTAGACGGGCAAGCTGTTGGCATTATGAGTGAAGACACAGTTTGGATTGTCTGTACCAGTAGGGTACCAGTGTGTGTCAATGTTGCCATTAATTGCTCCCGTACAGCTGAGGGATTTACCATCGTCGTTGTCGTATACTGAACTCATATTGCACGTCACATCGTTTCCAAGAACTGAAAAAAGGCAACCATATGTATATAATGATAATGCAAAATAGGCAGTGAGGTTCTTTGTGTGTCTGTGTCTGTTCTCTCGCGAGCGTGTGTGTGTGTTGTTGTTGACTCTGTGAAACAAAGTGCATTTTTCTCAACACGTTGCCCCCCCCCCCCCCCCCGCCCTTCACTTACATTGACATCACGGTGGTAGATGAATGAAAAAACAAG
Source organism: Batillaria attramentaria (assembly GCA_018292915.2). Lineage (NCBI taxonomy): Eukaryota > Metazoa > Mollusca > Gastropoda > Batillariidae > Batillaria > Batillaria attramentaria. The sequence continues at coordinate 409,165 of JACVVK020000254.1, forward strand.
GAGGAACGGCCCCGTCCTACAAAGTTGTTTCTCCAAACTTCATTTATTTTGTCTGTTTTGTTGTTATTGTTGCCGGTTCTCCCCTCTCCAAGTTCTACCGATGACACTAGATCCTCTACGACCTCGACCGATTAGCCACGTGACTGGGGGTGGGGCCGGGTGTGGGAAGAAGGGAGAGAGAGAGAGGCAGAGGGAGAGGGTGGGTAGGTGGGTGTTTAGGAGTTTAACGCTCTTTTCCACCACACAAGGGTGATATCAAAGACGGGGCAACGAGAAAAAGGCCAGCACAAATATTTGGCCCCAGCGGCCTGGATTCGAACTCTCGGCCCAAGCATTGAAAGTCCAACGCGCTACCATTCGGCCACCCTGGCTCCCCAGAGAGAGAGAGAGAGAGAGAGAGAGAGACGTCAGTTCCGTGAACTAAACATTTGACGTCAGCCGCAAGCAAGTCGTCATACAGAGAGAGAGAGATGACGTCAATTCCGTGAACTAAACTTTTGGCGTCAGCCTCTAGCACTGAGATCGTCTGAGGATGCTTGTTTATGTCCTGTGATTTCCCTATTGGCTTTGTGACTTCTCCGACTGAATTATTTTTCACATGAAATCTGGATGATGTAGAGGGCTGATGAAATGTCGGAAGCAGTGACGATACTTGCAGATTTTGTCTGTGAACCAAACATTTGACGTCAGTCTCACGCTGCTCGTCTGACAGATGATACTTCTTCATATCTTGTGATTTCCTTGTTGCTTTTGTGACTTCCGGGACTGAATTAATTTTGACATAAAATCTGGAAGATCTAGAGAGCTGATGAAACGTGGACTTAAAGTGCCTTGGATTGTACTTACGAAATTGCAAAATTGGAACTTTTTTGACCGGCGCTTCTCGCAGAAACGTGGAAAAATGTGTTTATCTAAAAGCTCTGTTATTCTTAATACTAAAGCTATAATAGTGCAATAGTTCATGTCATATGTGCGGTTGTCACAAGTGACAAAAATACCGGAATGATGAGTACTTTGAAGGAGTCTTTTCATAGATATTTGGCCTTATATGCAAACCACCCCTACCTCGGAAATATTTTTCTTACACAAAACCTGTCAGAGCTACAGAGCTGTGCTACGAAAACAGGCAGTATAATTGGATGATCTTCCCAATTTCAGAAAATGAAGCCATTTGAACATTTTTTTCGAAAAAATTCGTAACATGACCGATTTTTTCAAATCGGCGATAACTGTTCTCAAAATGCGGCAGGATAAAAATCGTGAAAAATAGCTCTGGAGAATATGACTGCCCATTTTATCTCAAAGTAAAAAGCCATCCGGCGAGGTGGTTTAGCAGATAGCCATCATTACATCCGTCCACACACACACACACACACACACACACACACACACACACACACACACACACACACACGTCATTCCCGCCAAAAAGAACGCAGCAGCAAAGTGTGCACGTAAGGTGTCTATGACGCAGATTTCGTTACGTCACTGTGTGCGTGAAAGTAAGTATTGTGTGGAGAAACGTCACAGTCTTGTTTTGTATCACTGAAACTTGCTGCTGCGCGTAGCAAAATCTGCCCCGTCTCATAAAGTTGTTTCTCTATAGAGAAACAACTTAAAAACAGTGTTCCTGCAGAGAATTGCGATACCATTTGGTATCGTTCTTGATGAATCATATGACACAAAGTGTAACAAATGTATATTCTGCTGTATCGATAAATATTTATTAGTGACTTCATTGGGTTTTACATTATTCCATCTACAGATCGAGCGATTATATTAATGTTGTTTTTGGCAGTCTAAGTACCGTACATAAGAAAGTCACGTCGGGGCTCTAGGTAGACGGCATATTGCGCTGCACGACGAAGTGAATTGTCCTGTGTAACACGACGAACTTACTCCCAAGACGGATTTATTCCGGAGTGAAAACCTCCTACGGAATATCTGACTTCCTTTCAGCAAAAAAGTTCTTTCCCTACACAGGGGAGGTTCACTGCCACGACAGACTTACTCACCGGGTCAAAAGCAAGAACGTCATTAACTCGCGAGCGTGTGTGTGTGTGTGTGTGTGTGCGTGCGTGCGTGCGTGCGTGCGTGCGTGTGAAGAGGGCTGGAATGGTACATGTATACTTGTGTAGCGCCGGAGGTGAGCCCGAAGTGGTTAATCCATCCTCTGACACTACATTTAAATTTAGAGTATGTCTGAGTAAAGAATACCTACGGAATTCGTGAAGCCCGAACGCAAGCACACACACACATTCACACACAGACTCGCTCCCTTGCACACGCAACAAAGAAAGAAAACATAGACTAGACCTGAGGGGCAGAGGGGTTGGGGGGGGATAGACCTGGGGAAACATGGACCTGGGGAAACATAGACCTGGGGAAACATAGACCTGGGGAAACATAGACCTGGGGAAACATAGACCTGGGGATGGGGAAACATAGACCTGGGGAAACATAGACCTGGGGAAACATAGACCTGGGGAAACATAGACCTGGGGAAACATAGACCTGGGGATGGGGAAACATAGACCTGGGGAAACATAGACCTGGGGATGGGGGAAAATAGACCTGGGGAAACATAGACCTGGGGAAACATAGACTTGGGGAAACATAGACCTGGGGAAACATAGACCTGGGGAAACATAGACCTGGGGAAACATAGACCTGGGGAAACATAGACCTGGGGAAACATAGACCTGGGGATGGGGGAACATAGACCTGGGGATGGGGGAACATAGACCTGGGGGGAGAGGGGGGAGGACAATACCTGGGGGGAACATAAACCTTGGAGGAACATCGACCTGGGGAACATAGACCATGGGGGGGGGGGGGGGAGGAGGGACATAGACCTGGGGGAACATAGAAAAAAAAAAGGGGGGGGGGGGGGGCATAGACCTGGGGAAATATAAACCTGGGGAACATTGGATGTTTGGGGGATTAACGTCCTTTTCCACCACATAGGGTGATATCAAAGACGGGACAACGATGAAAAAGCCAGCACAAATATTTGGCCCCAGCCGGGATCGAACTCATGACCCGAGCATTAGTCCAACGCTCTACCATTCGACCACCCCGGCTCCCCCTGGGGAACATAGACCTGGAGAAACACAGACCTGGGGGTGGGGGGCCATAGACCTGGAGGAACATAGACTTCGGGGGGGGGGGGGATACCTGGGGGAGGGGGATCATAGACCTGGGAGGAACAAAGACCTGAGAAAAATAGACAATGGGGGGGGGGGGGGGCATTGACCTGGGGCAACATAGAAATGGGGGGGGGGGGGGGGATAGACCTGCGGAAACATAGACCTGCGGAAACATAGACCTGCGGAAACATAGACCTGGAGAAACATAGACCTGGGGGACATAGACCTGGTTGAACACAGACCTGAGGGGAACACAGACATGGCGGGGGGGGGGGGGGGGAGGGGGGCATAGACCTGGGGAATATAGACGTCATGGGGAAACATTAACCTTGGGGTACATGGAGCTGGGGGGGGGGGGGGGCGCATAGACCTGGGAAAACATAGACCCGGGCAAGGGGGCGGGGGATAGACCTGGGTGAACATACTTCTACATATCTTGTCATTTCCTTGTTGCTTTTGTGACTTCCGTGACTTAATTAATTTACACATAAAATCTGGAAGATCTAGAGAGCTGGTGAAATGTGAACTTGAATGCCTTGGATTGTACTTATTAAATTGCAAATTGGAACTTTTTTTGACCGGCGTTTCTCGCAAAAACTTGAAAAATATGTTTATCTAAAAACTCTGTTATTCTTAGTACTAAAGCAATAATAGTGCAGTAGTTCCTGTCGTGTGTGCAGTTTTCACACGTGACAAAAGTGCCGAGATGACGAGTAATTTGAAGGAGTCTTTTCATAGACATCGTGGCCTTACATGCAAACCACCCCTACCTCGCAAATATTTTTTTACACGAAATCTGTCAGAACTGTGCTACGAATACAGTCAGTGTAATTGAATGAATTTCAAAAGTCTAGAAAATAAAGGAATTTGAACATGAAATCTGGAAGATCTCTGAAAAGAGACAGGTCACACTGACCTGTATCGATTGAGCCACTGATGAGAGTGCCATGCAAAACTTCAGTGAAAGTACACACCAAAGACGCTCGCAATATAGTACATATACCCATAAAACATGATCTAGGCTTTGGCATAGCCGAATGAAACTCCAAAACACCGAAACACGCCCTAAAATAAGAAATGGGGGAACATAAAAATAGGGGAACATAGAAATGGGGGAACGTGGACCTTGGGGAACTTAGACCTGTTGAAATATAAACCTGGGGAAAGATAGACCTGGGAAATGTAGACCTTGCGGAACTTAGACCTGTTGAAACAGAGACCTGTTGAAACACAGACCTGGGGAAACATAGACCTGGGGAAACGTGGACCTTGGGGAACTTAGACCTGTTGAAACATAGACCTGTTGAAACATAGACCTGGGGAAACATAGACCTGGGGAAACATAGACCTGGGGAAACATAGACCTGGGAGGACGGAGAGCTGGTGGAACTAGGACTGACCTCACTCAGTGCCAGTCTGTGAGATGCTGTAAATGTAGATGTGTAAATGTAAATTAACCGAATTGTGTGATGTTAAGCCGGAACAACCAGAACATTTCAGTACGACTTGTGAGCAAAGAAATGTCTAAAGAAGGCCCTTTAATTTTTAAAAAAGAATGTGACAAACAAGAAAGACGTAATACTGCAACCTTAATCTAAATTAAGAGGGTGTGGATGGATGTTTAAGAGTATAATGTCCTTTTTCACCACGTATGGGTGCAACGATAAAAGGCCAGCAGAAATATTTGGCCCCAGCCGGGATTCAAACTCACAACTTGAGCTTTGAAAGTCTATTCGGTTTTCCATCTAGAATAGGGGAGCCGGGGTGGCCGAATGGTAGAGCGTTGGAGTTCTAACGCTCGGGTCGTGAGTTCGTATCCCGGCTGGGGCCAAATATTTGTGCTGGCTTTTTCGTCGTTGCCCCGTCTTTGATATCACCCGTATGTGTTGGAAAAGGACGTTAAACCCCGAACACCCACCCCCACCCCCTATCTAGAATAAGAGGGAACAACAGGGAGGAAACATGACACTAGTCTAGTCGTATCACAAAAACGCGTGTGCCGGTAAGTGATCAGTTCAACACCAGGCAAAACAATGAACAATGGACAACAAACAGTTAAAATGGTCACACATAATCTGCCAGGTTGTCTACTACATACTAAGCCAACAAAATATTTCCACCCTAACGTAAAGAGGAAACAACAGGCAGAGAACATAAGACGACATAACACCAGACACTACGAGGGCTGTTCAAATATTAATGGGAATGGGCCTGCCATTTTATGAGTAAACATCGCACAGAAAATAATTTTATACCAAAAGAAAATCTGGCTCAAGCCCTATAAACATGCAGAAAAGAATGATGACATCATGACGCATTTTAGAGTATGACCTCATTAAAATCGTCATCCAAACTGCTGAGCCAGAAAACCATGGACGCCGAGAATGAGCATTTTCGCTTCTACACATTCATGAGGCTAAAACTCGGAGACAATGGCAAGAAAATCCTTCAAGATTTGCAAGCTGTTTTTGGAGCCAAGTGTGTCGGTAAGAGCACAGTTTACAGATGGGTCGAAGCTTTTCTAACTGAACAAGGGCCTTCAAGCTCAGGTACCAGTCCTGGCCGTCCACTCTCAGCTCGGAACGAAAGAAACATTGCCCTTGTGAAAAGCCTGATTGACGAAGACCCACATTCGATCATACGCGAGTTGAGTGAAGCATGTGACCTCTCTATCGGCACCATACACAGCATTCTGCATGAAGATCTTCAAATGAGAAACTTGGCTGCAAGTAGGGTACCCCATCTCTTAACTTTCGAACAAAAGAAACGGCGGGTTGATTGCTCACGCCAACTGCTTCAAGATTTTGAGCCAAATGGACCAAAACGCCTGTGTGACCGGTGATGAATCTTGGCTCACGTTTTACGGCATCCCCAACAAACGCTGCAACCGGGCGTGGGTAGGCCCAGATGGAGACCGACCAGTTGTCCTGAGGCCAGGCGTCTAATGCACGAACCCCGCCTAACCGAAGGCTGGCCTTGAGTCATGGCTTTTGACTTAGCTGGCTTTAGCCTAAGTCGCCGCCAGTTTCTTATGCATGGACCGAGACACTGGTCGAGACAACGGAGTCAAAAGCCTGCCGGCCAGTGCAATGACGTCATGCATTCCTGTGTGTGGAATTCCCGAGCATCCCTAGGAATTCGTGCTGTGCGCATGTCCGAACACCGTTTCCTCTTTCCCGCTTGTTGTTTTCGGTAATCGTCTGCTATTTGTTTATGGAAAGAAAAGGAATAATAAAAGCATTATAACCAACAAACCAACGAACAACTTAGTGAGAAGAGGAATACTTATAGTGGAGCGATGAATTTATTTCTTATTTCTGATGAAGATGGAGATGAGAATGAAAATGAGTATGAAAGATGATTTGAAGTGTGTATCAGTGTACGTGTGTGTTCAGTGGTTAGTGTTTATCAGTGTGAGTGTGTGTTGGTTTGTTAGGTGTCTGTAGAAGTGGTGTGCCGCGTGGACGTCTGTATGGGTCAGTGTGTGGCTGGGTTTGGAAGTAACGTTTTTCTGCAGTGTGGTGAAGGTAAGAGTGATCTGTTTGGTGTGGCGTATGTGGGTGTTGTGTATGGGTGTCGTGGTTTTGGTGCAGGGTATTTGAGGTGTGATAAGGATGATGTGGGTGCAGATGTGGATGTGGATGTGAATGGTGTGTATGTGTGGATGAGGGTGGTTTGGATGCGGATGTGGAAGATGGTGGTGTAGGTGTAGGTTTACTTGATGAGGGTGGTTCAAGGTGTATGTGTGGATGAGGTTGCTGATTTGGTTGAAAGTGGTGCAGATGTGGATGAGTGTGAGGGCAGTGTAAGTGTATATGTGGATGGGGGTGGTGCAGATGTAGATGTGGGTTGTGTGTGCACAGGTTCAGGTGTGGATGCAGGTGCATGTGTGGGCATGCGTAAGCGTGGTGGTAGAGGTGTGTTGTTGGTGCATGCGTCAAGTATTGTCATGTGTGGTGTCTGTTCCTGTGTGATCATGTGTTTTCATCTGTCCATTATGTTGTCTGTAAGCAGTGTTGTTGTGTTCAGGACGGAGTAGCCTTGATTGTTGTGGTATGATTGTAGGTCCATTATGCGGTGTATTAGTGCACTTTTGATTCTGAGGTTGATGTCTGTAAGTAAGTTTTGCATGAAGAAGTGTGTTGTGCCTGGGAGTGTGAGATGTGGTGCATATGTAAGTCAGTGTCTCTGGAAGTATGTTGTGCCGGATGACCGACACTAACCAACATACACGTACACTGATACACATTTCAAATCAGCTTTCATACTCATTTTCATTCTCATCTCCATCTTCATAAGAAATAAGAAATAAAATTCATCGCTCCTCTTCTCACTTGTTGGTTGGTTTGTTGGTTCTAATACTTTTATTCTTCCTTTTCTTTTCAAAAAAGAAAGAAAGAAGGAAAGAAATATATATATATATATATATATATATATATATATATATATATATATATATATATATATATATATATGGATGGGGTTACTGGGTAAAGTCGACGTCTTCTTTCCATAAACACAGTGCCAGAAGTACTTGTAAAGTTGGTGTCAGGGAACCTTGACGTGGCACGTCGTAGCTCAAGTCCTCTTCTACTTCATCAAGTAGAGTGATGATGGCTGCCCGCTCAAAACGAAACTTCTTCCTTATTTTGGTGGTGGAAAAAGAGTCCAACGGATTACTCCGGTCGCCTATGTGGTGGAAAAGGACGTTAAACCCCCAAACACCCACCCATCCACCCTCCCACTCCGGCCGCGAAAAATACGACCCGGGCCGATTCTTCGACGACGACGTTGCTGAAAATAGTATCTAGCGGCCATGTTGAACTCGCAGTAGGCTGAAGCCTTCTCGCGTAGGCTAGCGAAATCGGCAGCCTAAATCGGAGCTGTTTAGGCTACCTTTTAGTCAAAAGCCTTGCCCATGTCTGCGTTCGTGCATTACAATTTTGCCGACCGTAGGCTGGCCTTGCGATCAAGGCCAGCCTTGCGTCCGTAGGCTGGATTGGTGCATTAGACCCCAGGATTTCAGAGCCGGAAGAGTCTTTTCTCTATTTTTTTCAGCACCCAAGGCGTCGTGGCTCTTGATATTCTTCCGGCGAAGGCTGCCATCACTGCCACGTACTATACCAAAGTGGTGCTCCGGAAAGTGGTGGATGCGATCTGCGTGCAGCGCCCAACCGTTGGAACCTCAAGGACCTTATTGCTGCATGATAATGCAGCCCCCACAAAACCAAGATCACCACGACCTTCCTAGAGGAAAGAGAGATCAAAGTCTTGGCCCATCCCCCCTACAGTCCGGACTTGGCACCGTGTGACTTCTGGCTCTTTCCTATCTTGAAAGAGCGACTCGCTGGACGCAAGTTTGATCGAATCCAAGACCTCTCAAAAGCCGTGAAATCAGAGCTCGAGGGTATCCCGAGGGAAGAGTACCAGAGGGCGCTTCATATGTGGCGAACAAGACTGGAAACGTGCATTCGGGCCAAGGGTGAATACTTCGAGGGGATGTAGAAGTTTGGAGTCGATCCGATGCAAGACACGTGAGTAATGGCAGCATTCCCAATAATATTTGAACAGCCCTCGTATTGTAACACCAGATATGTCTGTAAGTGATTAGTTCGTCACTAACCAGTAAAATGGTCAAACATAATCTGTCGGCTAATCTACTGCATGCCGAGCCAACTTACCAATCTGTCGATACTGGCCATATCCAGATCCCAGTAGCACAGATAACACAGCTAGGAGACACAGCAGCGTGCGACTGTACCTCGCCATGTTTGCTTACACACAGAGCCTCTTCTGTATTACATCCTACACTGCGGCGAACACACTGTTAACTCAACAAGGATGTGCAAACTACATCCGAAATACTTGCCTTGTTTCTATCCTACTTGTACAGACCACATCAGTCCGTACTTAAGTCACGTGGCATGAGGACACAGGAATAGATGTTATGCATGTCAGATTAGTGCCTGAACAAGCGGAGAATGTTTTGAAAAAGTCAGTGTGTGTGTGTGTGTGTGTGTGTGTGTGTGTGTGTGTGTGTGTGTGTGTGTGTGTGTGTTAGAGAGAGAGAGAGAGAGAGAGATACTCCAGTGTTTTGTGAACAGTACAATCTTCCTCGGGGCGTTTGCTTCCCTTTATATAATTATGCGAGCGGGGACGAACATAATTATAGAGCGATCGACCCTTATTGTACATGTCACACTAACTCTACTAGAGAAACTTAAAGATCCGGTTAAGAAATACACAACGGAAATCCCAGTATGCCAAGCCAATTAGTGATGTGTACAGGTCGCTTCGGCACAACTGGAAGTTCACAATACGTTTTAGCTGTGCCTGATCGATTAGTAACACACACACAAACTGACACAGACAGACAGACAGACAGACACACACACACACACACACACACACACACACACACACACACACACACACACACACACACACACGCACGCACGCACGCATGCACGCACGCACGCACGCAGAGACAACACACACACACACACACACACACACACACAGCATAGACACTTTAGTGTCATAACAGAGGGAAATTCTGCTCTAGCTCCGTTGAGTTGAATTAGCTGATTGACTAATAAAACTGGAATGCACCAAACTTAAGCGATATGATCTGCTGACATTATCACTCCACAACAAGTGTCCGATGTTCCGGTAAACACTCAGACCCGACCACACTGGCTGCTGCTAACATTAACAAGGAAGGGCAGAGAGAGAGAGAGAGAGAGAGAGAGAGAGAGAGACCATTGTTTCCACAAAACGCCCTATCACGCGCATGTCAGTGTGTGTGAACGCGTTTCTTTGTGTGCCAGCGCGTGTGAGCGAATTAAGGCGGATAGTTGATAGGTATGGGGTGGTTCCTAATCATCCTGTGTTTGTGTTTGACAAGAAAGAAAACCGGCGGAAACTGCCGCTGGGAATTCAGTCTTACTGAAGTAAGCAATTTGACACTTAGCAAATCTGCAACGCCAGGATGTCAGTGTACGTCGTTTGTACACGCGTGTGTGTGTGTGTGTGTGTGTGTGTGTGTGTGTGTGTGTGTGTGTGTGTGTGTGTGTGTGTCATTGCCGCCGTGACGGCGAGAGAGAGAGAAAGAGAGAGAGAGGCTGTGACTAAACTCGGTGATTTGACACTTAGCAAACCGGCAACGCCGAGATACCAGTGTACGTCGTTTGGACACGTTATCCGTCGCTCAAATTTAGATAAAGCCGCACAACCTTGATTACTAAAAGACTCCACAGAAACACCAAACTCTGATACTGAGTCACATTAAAATTTATGCCATTATCTGTACGGTTGATATGCGCTCCCGGGGAGGTCGCCGTGGAGGTCGACAATGTCGCCGTAGAGGTCGACGAGGTCGAGAGTGGTAGTCGACATGGTCGAGGGTGGTAGTAGACATGGTCGAGGGTGGTGGTCGATATGGTCGAGGGTGGTGGTCGATATGGTCGAGGGTGGTGGTCGACATGGTCGAGGGTGGTGGTCGACATGGTCGAGGGTGGTCAAAACATGCCAGATAATATGGCTCGCCGCTGAAAGAGCCGAAAAACCAGGACAACGCTTTTGAAATAGGGATAAAATGCTAGATTACACCCGTTAAACTTTAAACTGTCGCTAACAACAGAAGATAATTAAAATGTACAAGCTGTCATGAAACTACTGCAGTTTACAGAATTATTCTAAGTGAAGGGACTACGGAGATATTTGACACTAAACAGACACAAACAAACACAACTAATTGGCACATGAGCCATCGTGGATCCGCAACGCTGCACGCGTGCGGTTAGCATACAGGCGAACAAAGCACACAGCTGGCCGGAGAACATAGGGTAGTGGGCGAGAGGGTCCAAACCACTCGGCTACATAACGAAGCAAAATGTAACAGCTACAGGAATATAAAGAAAACAAAACACACACACACACACACACACACACACACACACACGGCAATCTATTTGATCCTATGCTGCTCATTGACTTTTTCAAAGCATTCTCCGCTTGTTCACGCGCTACTCTGACACGTGACTTCAGTACGGACAGATGTGGTCTGTACGAGTAGGACAAAAACAGGACAAGTATTTCAGTTTAGTTTACACTTCCTTGTTAGTATGTTTACATCAGTGAAGGGTGTAATACAGCAGAGTCTTTGTGTGTGAGCAAACATGGCGAGGTACAGGCTGCTGTGTCTCGTAGCTGTTATATCTGTGTTACTGGGGTCTGGATATGGCCAGTATCGACAGATTGGTAAGTTGGCCCGGCATGCAGCAGATTAGTCGACAGATTATGTTTGACAATGTTATGACTGTTTAGTCTGGCTCTCTGACTATTGTTTTATCTTTTGATGAAGTGATTACTGATTACAGACATATACTGATGCGGTGTTACAAGAGTGTCTGAGGTCATGTCATTTCATGCCCTCTGCCTGTTGTTTCCTTTTATTTTAGGTTAGGGTTGTAATGTTTGCTTGGTATGCAGTAGACTAGCTGGCAGATTTTACTGTATGGTCTCAGTTCATCGTTTTGGCTGGTGACTGGATGAACTGACTGGATCACTTACAGACATACGTGGTATTGTGATATGACTAGTGGCGTGTTCTCTCCTTGTTCTTTCCTATTATTCTACATGGAGAGCCGGGAAAGCTGACTGGCAGAGTGTCGGATTTCAAAGCTCGAGTAGTGAGTTCGAATCCCAGCTGCGGCCAAATAGTTGTGCTGGCATTTTCTCGTTGCCCCGTCTTTGATATCACCCATACGTATTGGAAAAGGACAATACACTCCCAAACACCCACACACACGATCGTAATTTAGGTTAAGGTTGCAAAATTGCGTCTTTCTTGCTTGTCACATTTTGTTTTGGACCAAAGGACCTTCTTTCGACATTTCTCGGCTCACAAATAATGAAATGTTCTGGTTATTTCGGTCTAACATTGCACACTTGTTGAATTAGTACCTGCACATTTACAGCATCTCACAGACTGGCACTGGCCGGGGTCAGTCCTAGTTCCACCAGGTTATGTTCCCTCAAGTCTGTGTTTCCCAGGTCTGTTCCCCCAGGTCTGTCTTTCCCCAGGTCTATGTTCCCCCAGGTCTATGTTCCCCCAAGTCTGCGTTCCCCATGGTCTGTTTTTCATCAGGTCTATGTTCACCCAGGTCTGTGTTCCCCCAGGCCTGTGTTTCCCCAGATCTATGTTCTCCCAGGTCTGTGTTCCCCTAGGTCTTTGTTTCCCAGGTCCATGTTGCCCCAGGTCTGTGTTCCGGCCCCAGATCTGTGTTTCCCCAGGTCTATGTTCCCCCAGGTCTATGTTCCCCTAGGTCTGTGTTTCCGAAGTCCATGTTCCCCCAGGTCTGTGTTTCCCCAGGCCTCTGTTCCCCCAGGTTTGCGTTCCCCAAGGTCTGTTTTTCATCAGGTCTATGTTCCCCTAGGTCTCTATTTCCCAGGTCCATGTTCCCCCCGTCCTGTGTTTCCCCAGGCCTATGTTTCCCCAGGTCTATGTTCCCCCAAGGTTTGCGTTCCCCAAAGGTCTGTTTTTCATCCAGGCCTGTGTTCCCCCAGGCCTGTTTCCCCAGATCTATGTTCTCCCAGGTCTGTGTTCCCCTAGGTCTTTGTTTCCCAGGTCCGTGTTGCCCCAGGTCTGTGTTCCGGCCCCAGTTCTATGTTCCCCCAGGTCTATGTTCCCCTAGGTCTGTGTTTCCCAGGTCCATGTTTCCCCAAGTCTGTGTTTCCCCCAGGTCTGTGTTTCCCCAGGTCTATGTTCCCCCAGGTCTGTGTTTCCCAGGTCCATGTTCACCCAGATCTGTTTCCCCAGGTCTATGTTTCCCCAGGTCTTTGTTCCCCCAGGTCTATGTTCCCCCAGATCTATGTTTCCCCAGGTCTATGTTCCCCCAGGTCTATGTCTAGGCGTCTGCTAAACTTGCGGTCACTCACTCACCAGAAGTGATTCGGGTCGTTTGAAGTTTTTCTCGGACATCAGCATACGACATGTATTGCATTAAAAGCTCTTCTTATCATTAGGATTCAGTAATTTCGAGCGTGGAGACGCTGTCACAAGTGCATCTGATACAAAACAAAAGTCAATAAAAGGGCGACTATTAGCATCTTGCCTTCGTCCGATCACGAATACGAGCTGGGTAGTGCGACAGTGCAAAATTATTTTGCCTGGTAATTAGTCACGACATGCAGATACTGTAAATTACGATGTGTTATTTCATGTTTGTGTTACTCCAGACATTGCACAAGGCTAGTTTTTACTCGGTACTTCGCAAGAACAGCGGAAAACCTGGCGTTCATAGAAAAAAAAAGTTGGGTCATCACACCATAAATATACGCGTTTTAGAAATTTTACTTGACCTAAATCGGTTCATACAACACACACACACACACACACACACACACACACACACACACACACACACACACACACACAAAATTCCACTGCCTATGTATTATTATTATTACACATTGTTTGTCTTTTTGCAGTTCTTGGAAACCAGGTTTCATGCAATATGAGTTCGGTATACAGTCAGTCAGATGGTACTTCCCTCAACTGTACGGGAGCAATTAATGGCAATACTGACACACACTGGTACCCTACTGGTACAGACAGTCCAAACTGTGTCTTCACTAATAATATCAGGACGTTGCCCGTCTACTGGTTTCTGAATCTCGGACAGACACGTACCTTCCACAAGATTACCATTTATCACGTCGGTAAGACCCCTGTGGATTTACTTTGATAAGACTGTTTTTGTTTTTTTTTTTTGCCGTACATTATGATCACTACACTATAATAGGTTGATTTTGCGAGGACAGCTAGTCTACAGTTCAGCCCGAGATATTGCGTGCTATTTTGTGAACAGCCGGATTAGGGACAGCACGCAGGCTACCTCAGGTTTGAGGTGTGGTTATGTTGTTTGTTTGTTTTTTTGGTTTTTTTTTTCCAAGCTGAAGCATGGTCTAAGGTAATGTTTTTGTTTGGAGAGGGTGTGTGTGTGTGGGGGGGGGGGGGGGTATTTTCTCCGAGGGTGAATAAAACAGTGGATACATGTTGTACCCCAAGCCCCCCCCCCCCCCCTCCTCTTTCTGTCCATATAACAGCGCCGATGCTGATTCAGTGGTCAAGGATATAGAACAGAAGGGAAGAGGCACAGACATGGGATGGGAGATAACTCCCCGGTGTGCAGCGCGAATAGGACAGATGCTGCTGGGTCGGATGTAAATAATACTACAAGGCAGAACATTTGCCGAGCCGTCAAAACAGGAAATTGTCAACAGCGACCGTTTGCGTGCAAATCGCGAAAACTTTGCCGTGTTGCCAGTTGCTAATGTAAATTAGGAATGTGTTTGTTGCTCTCGGAAGTCTCCTACGTGTCTATGTCGGCTGTTTTGTTAATATTGGTCTTTTGTTTTCCACCGCGAAACCGACTAAACCGTAACACCTCCGGGCATGTTTGTTCACAGTGAGGCAGTTTACAAGCGAGTACTGACTACGGTTTTATTGGTTAGGATCATCACATGACTTCATGAAAGCTTGTAACAACTGGCAACGGACGTCTGGGAGAAACGTGCTATGAGCGACTCTCAGTCACGCTTACTTGCAGGCTTTTCACTGAGAGCCCGACAGATACATGTCCAGTATTATCTCGTTTACCACTGACCTAGCATCTGCGCTATCGAGACTACATGTCTTCTGTACCTTTTATGGGAGTAACATGTGAATGATTTCCTGAACATGGTATTAGGTAACGGCAGTATGACTCTTTCGGTCTCACCCCTAAACCTGTGTAGTGTAATGTAGTTTGGAACTTTGATAAGGATAATTGTAAAATTACCAATATTTCTTGCTTCTGTGCCTTTCATGGTAGTAACATCTGAATGATTTTGCCTAACATGGCATTTTCACTTATGCCACTGAAGAGATAAGATGTATTTGTTTTGTGCAGTGTACGATTCTTACGATTACACCCGGTTCATGAGGAACGTCAAAGTCACCGTGGACGGATCACAAATCTTCAGATATCCTGATGTGACGTCAAACATCCACAATCCCACACAGATCACCGACAACCTCCCCACCACCGGCCAGATCATCAGCGTAGAAAGGACAAGAAGTCTGGGAAATAACTATCTTCCTCTCTGCGAGGTTGAAATATGGGGTATGGAGTTCTGTTGAGTATTCTGAAACGTACTCTGCGATACCATTATCAAATCCATGTAAAACCAACCTTTCTAACACCACAGCCGCGTATCGAGCTCCATTTGTTTCATAAGGCGTCTGAAATCATTTTTATGATTATAAAAGTCATATCATTCGTGTGGCGCTGCGCTCGTGGCGACACGTCTTTCCCCCTCGTCTGTGTGCTTTTTGTCTTCTTGTCTGTTTTAAACGGAGATATTGTGAAGTTCTTGACCAAAACGATGGATGCCTGTATCGGGAACGTTGTGGTGCACCCGGCGCAGTCAAAACTGTGACGGGCGACTTTAACCACTGTAGCTGGATACCACCAACATGCAACATGTAACATGCACTACCCGTGGACCGCAACAGTGTGCGTGACCCTACGAGGCTGTTTTGATTGCACTGACTGGTCAGTGTTTACAGATTCAGAAACAAATGTCAGCCAGCTGGCGGACAGGGCGTGTGGCTACATTAACTTTGGTGTTGACAGTGTCGTGCCCAAAACAACAGTAAAGGTTTATTCCAACAACAAACCTTGGGTTACAAAAAGAACTTATGAATAAAAAGAAAGAGAACAACAAAGAAGAGTTAAAAGATAAACAGAAATAGCTGAAGGTAGAAATTAGAAAGGAAAAACAAGAATACAAAAGAAAGATACAAGAAACAATTTCAGACTAATGACATACGGAAGGTGTGGGAAGGGATGAATCTGATGAGCGGCCGTAAGACAACAAAACGCGTTCTCAGGTCAACTCAGACTCGGCCGATTACGCCATCGACCTGAGTCAATGCTACGAACGCGGCTTCGATTAGCTGTCACGACTTTAGGCGGGAGCGAGAGGAGATGAGAGGGGATACGGGCGGTTGATGTCAGACAAGAACAGGGGGAGCGTATGACAGAGGAAGAGGGGGATATTCTAAGGATACTGAAACAGATCAACCCGAGGAAAACTGCTGGCACTGACGGCAAGGTGCTGAAAACATGCGCCAAACAGTTTATCCTGTGTTTTATTTTTACCCTCTTTGTCAGTGTGAAGTCCCTGAGCTGTGGAAAATGTCTTGCATTGTACCTCTGCCAATAAACTAGCCTGTCAGTGTTATGTATGATCTCTGTCCTATAGCTTTGACCTGTCAGTGTTATGAATGATCTCCATCCTATAGCTTTGACCTTCTGTCTGATGAAAGTGTAAAAAAAAAAAGTGAACACCGGGGCATGGTAACCAGGAAGTGTTGTTTATTACCGTATTGCGCGTAAACGCTGACCAAGCCGGTCAGTAAATCTGCGCCCCAAGCCGTGACTTAGCTGAACACAGGATCGCAGGACGGGCTGAATCAGTCGCGAGTAAATCTTTCGGGACAGATCCACGCCTGGGAACTAGCGGTAGTGGCAGTAGTAGTAGTAATAGTTCATGTGTAGTAATTGATTCTGATGTATTTTCACGGGTACATGTGCCGCAGTATGATAGGATATCCGCAAGACTACAACGACCGATGACTTTCTGGTAAAATGGGGTGTGGGGGGGGGGGACGTGCAAAATGTGGGACGATGTCTTTGAGCCCCCGTGTCATTGGGCCCCCGTGTCATTGGGCCCCCGTGTCATTGGGCCCCCGTGTCTTTGGGCCGCCTTGTCTTTGGGCCCCCATTTTTCAGTTACTATGTAGACGTTGCTCAAGCTGAGAAACTTTTGTGAACCTGGCAGGTATGAAATGCTACCGTTTCAAGAAGGCAGTCTGGGCGCCGGTACTCGTGCGTGCTCTAAGAAAAAGATTTCGTGCCTGAAGTTCAAACGCGGGTCAGTTCGACTCCCGCTATGTTCTTCCTGTTTTGCGTTAATAATGGACCATGCACTCAAAATTCATCCTTCTGGAGCTTGCACATTTCATACAAAAGTTTCTTAGCTTGAAAAAACGTGCACATGGTAACTGAAAAATGGGGGCCGAAAGAGACGGGGGCCGAAAGAGACGGGGGCTCAAAGAGACGGGGGCCCAAGGAGACGGGGGCCCAATGACACGGGAGCCCAATGACATGGGGGCTCAATGACCAAACCCCCAAAAATGTGAGTGTCTGGAATCATTTTATAGTTTGTGGAGCGCCAAATGTGTCATAAGGGGTCTGAAATCATTTTATAAAATGAAAGTTATTTTTATAATTACGAAACGGAAACAACATACCCAAGTTGTTGCTTTAAAATGTATATGTAAAAGAGTCCTCAGTTTTTGTATGTCGTATAATTATATGTCGAATGAAATTTCAGAATCACGTTGTTCACGTTCTTTTTGCTGTAAGTATTACTGTAAGATCCAGAAAAAAAATGTATTCACTATTTATGTTCGTTTATTTTAAATGTGATATTTCTACAACATTGAATTTTTATTTATGGGTACTTCTGGTGAACATTCAATGAACTCGTGAATATTTTCATGCGC
Source organism: Batillaria attramentaria (assembly GCA_018292915.2). Taxonomy (NCBI): domain Eukaryota; kingdom Metazoa; phylum Mollusca; class Gastropoda; family Batillariidae; genus Batillaria; species Batillaria attramentaria. The sequence goes on from JACVVK020000254.1 coordinate 426,934, forward strand.
TACATCAAGTCATTTAAGAACATTGTAATAGTTGAACAGTTTTGGAGTTTGTCTAACCAGTTTTGCCGTCTTGGTTTTACATCACCTCCTTGTCATATCCATCAGAGTGTGAGGCCAATAGATACGGGAACGAATGCGCCAGTACCTGCAGCAGCAACTGTGAGGACACCGCAGGGGGGACAACTTGCAACAGTATCAATGGAGCCTGTATTGAGGGTACTATTTTCCTCACGTGCTACACGATTTTGAGGTTCTGTCTTTAGGGTAAAAAGGTGGAAGACCTATTTCATGTGTGTGTGTGTGTGTGTGTGTGTGTGTGTGTGTGTGTGTGTGTGTGTGTGTGTGTGTGTGTGTGTGTGTGTGTGTGTGTGTGTGTGGCATACCCTTTAAGCGAGCTAAAGCCATAGCTAAATACTGTTCAGTCAGTGCCATGATCGGATCCAAAATAATCTGGAAACAAAGATGTAAAGACACGTAAACTGGACTGGTGTAACTATAACTTAGACATAACATGATAATTTGCTTTGATTGATTGTATGCTTTGTTTGTTAGCTGACGTTGCGTCTGTGACGAGGCGTCATGGTAACCAGATTATGTCCGAACTGAAGTGTTCTCTTTTGCATAATATTGTGTGAAAAATAAGAGAATACAGTTCTCTCTCTCTCTCTCTCTCTCTCTCTCTCTCTCTCTCTCTATGTGTGTGTGTGTGTGTGTGTGTGTGTGTGTGTGTGTGTGTGTGTGTGTGTGTGTGTGTGTGTGTGTGTGTGTGTGTGTGTGTGTGTGTGTGTGTGTGTGTGTGTCTGTGTGTGTGTGTGTGTGTGTGTGTGTGTGTGTGTCTGTGTGTGTGTGTGTGTGTGTGTGTGTGTGTGTGTGTGTGTGTCTGTGTGTGTGTGTGTGTGTGTGTGTGTGTGTGTGTGTGTCTCTGTGTGTGTGTGTGTGTGTGTGTGTGTGTGTGTGTGTGTGTGTGTGTGTGTGTGTGTGTGTGTGTGTGTGTGTGTGTGTGTGTGTGTGTGTAATGCCTATTCAAGCATTGTAAACTGTAAATGGACGTTCATGAGTGGGTTGTTATTCTCTATTGTTTTCCCCTTTACGTGATGTCCGCTCCACTATTGTCGTCAACATGTTTCAGGGTGCAAGCCAGTTGGGAACTTCAATTCTTCTCTCTGTGTTGGTACGTATGACTACGGTAGCGTGCACTGCATCTCCAATTAGACATGTTGTTAGTGTAACTGCGGACTGGACAAGAAAACAAAAAACACATAAAGATAAATCAAAAGACAACAAACCAATTCGAGGATTTATCAGAAGGGCTGAAATAAGTTAGTGTAAGAAAAAAAAAAAAACCTCTTTGTGTGTAGTATTGAACCAATTCTCAGAGTATTCATTGTTCTTGTCAGAATCGTAATTACTAGGCCCTAAGTGCATTTATGTGATGATGGCTTTACCTTTACAGTGATGTGAACTGTCTCAAATACCCAGTGAACACAGCAATGCGTATGGAATTTCGGGTCAAGGACTTTGACCAGCATTAAGTTCCATCAATTAAGATCATGATTTTCGCACTCACTTTCTCTGCAAGTTTTACGTTTATGCCACTATGGTGCGTTTGGTATCAAAGTCGCCGACGATTTTCGAAGATAACTTTTTATGGAGTCTCTTTTGTAGGCCTATTACAGACAAGTGGTTATTCAGGACGTTGTGACCTGATACAATCTATACATCCAGTGTTCTCTGTCTTTCTCTTTCTTCCCGGCTTTAGTGAAACCAGCCTATTACAGAATCAGTTTGATGAAAAGTTAGATCACAAGTTTCAAACAGATTAAAAAATAGATTTACAAAAGAAAAAAAATTGGTGTGTCGATTAGCAAATGCACTATACCTCCAAATTACAAATTCTTCACAGACGTTTCTATCATTACCGTTCAGCCTTTTGTGCCGTTTTGAATGTCTAATCTTAGATTGCCAAGCTGGGTGGTATGGTGAACAATGTAATGAACCATGCAACGACGGGTGTGGAGTTAATGACCAAGGGAAAAGGCCGTGCGACAAGGACACAGGACGATGTTCGGCTGGTATGAGTAATACATATAATTACTCGTAGTACTAAAAACTTAATGTCTGGCGTGAGTACGAGATCGGGTCAAACGAACCATGCTTTAACAACCTTTTGGTGAAGAGGAAGTCACTATCGTCCCATCTACATATAGTCACAGGAACCAGCCCTCTTTTTCTCTCCACAAAAAAACACCCAATTCCACATGTAGTATCAGCACATTACTGTCCACAGTCTGTATTAGTGCACTCGTGTCGTAACTTGCGGCCAAATCAGGTTTCAGTAGAATGTTTCAATGTACAGGATGGGTGGACGGCTGGTACGGAGATCAGTGTCAGACAGAATGCAGTTCTTTTAAACATGATGTAAATTTCACAGCTGTCAATAGTTTTGCAGAAACTAAGACTGTCTTTAAGTTCGGAGGGATAATTGCTAATGAGATTTAGTTTTTTCTGCGCGGAAACATGTTTTTTTGAGGAATGTATTAGATGTAACTGTTGGTTGGTATGCAGCCCAAACTGTGCGGACGGTAAACAGATGCAATACATTTGCCGAAAGCTGTCCCTCTTTCAGGTAATATTGAACATCAGTTCTGAAAATTAGTTCGTAATAACTTTTTTTTTCATACCCTCCTCCATCCCCGTAATAACTTGTTTTTTTCATACCCTCCTCCACCCCCGTAATAACTTGTTTTTCATACCCTCCTCCACCCCCGTAATAACTTGTTTTTTCATACCCTCCTCCACCCCCGTAATAACTTGTTTTTCATACCCTCCTCCACCCCCGTAATAACTTGTTTTTTTCATACCCTCCTCCACCCCCGTAATAACTTGTTTTTCATACCCTCCTCCACCCCCGTAATAACTTGTTTTTTTCATACCCTCCTCCACCCCCGTAATAACTTGTTTTTCGGGCATTCTATCCACTGTTATTGATCAATAAGAAATACTCTTGTACCATATCATTCCTGACGTTTCCAGTAGCACTACGTTATGTTTCCACAACCTGGAAATGGGTTTCATAGATGGATCTTTATAATGTCTTTCCAATACACTTGCAGCGTAGCGTTCGCATTTTAACGAACTAACCTACGAAGTGTTTATCGTTCTTCCAAAAAGACTGTACGGCGGGATACTGGGGCGACCAGTGTGACAAGACGTGCAACAGAGGATGTGTGGACGGCACGTGCAACAGGGACGATGGACAGTGTCAGTGTGCACCAGGCTGGCGGGTCCCTTGTGATGGTGAGCAAATAGTAATGTCAACATAGCAGCATCATAGCTTTAATGTTTTGTTGGAACCGTTGTTGTTGTTGTTGTTGTTCTTGTTGTTAGTCGTGGTGGTGGTGGTGGTGGTGGTAGTGGTGGTGGGACTGCTGTTTCTGTTGTTGTCGCTGCTGTTGTTGGTGGTAGAAAAATGTGTCTCTTTATAGCCTAGAGAGTAGAGTACATATTTTTCGGTCTAGGGCCACTTCATATACTCCGACCAAAAGTCGTGACATGCGTATAGGCAAACCAACCTACCAACCAACCAACCAACCAACCAACCAACCAAACCATTGTTTCGCTTTCATTACCATTTGAATCGCGTTCTTTGCAGCGTGTGACGATCATCACTACGGTGACGACTGTGACGGAGAATGTGGCAATTGTACTGATGGTGCCCCGTGTGACAAGAAAACTGGCCACTGTCCTTCATGTGAACCCGGCTATAACCCGCCTTTGTGCCAGAACTGTGAGGAATATTCAGTTAATTTGTAGTGCCCTCTCTCTCTCTCTCCCTCTCTGTGTGTGTGTGTGTGTGTGTGTGTGTGTGTGTGTGTGTGTGTGTGTGTGATCTTGGCTGTAAAGAGCTGTACGATTAAGTTTTTACTGCACTGTTAACTATACTGAGACATGTGCTGATTGACAAACTCCAGAAGCTTAATGTTTCTTCTTGCTTGATTTCCTGGATATATAATTTCTTGTCGGACAGACCTCAGTACATACGACTGGATAACGATGTCACCTCTCCGTCTCTCATTTTAAACACAGGAGCCCCCCAAGGCTGTGTTCTTAGTCCCTTTTTGTTTATAACATACACCAATGACTGCCGCAGTTCCGACCCACATTCAGACATCATTAAATTTGCGGATGACGCTGCCATCGTGTCTTGCTTGTCAACTGACCCACTTTCCCATCAGTCATACCAAGCAACTGTTGATAATTTCTCTGACTGGTGTGGAAATCATTTTCTCGAACTTAATGTTTTAAAAACAAAAGAGATGGTGGCATGCTCCCGTAGGAGTGATAGCATTGATGCAACCACCCTTGTGAATGGTGTTCCTGTACAACAGGTGGCCACTTTTAAAATCCTGGGTTTAACCCTTGATTCAAGTTTTACTTTCAGCCAGCACGTCTCTGTTGTACAAAAGAAGGCTCAGCAGAGACTGTTCGTCCTGCGCAAACTGCGTGGCTTTGATGTAGAACCGACACTACTTTTACTCCTATATCGCAGTATTGTCGAGCCGTTGCTCACGTATTGCAGCTCGTGTTTTTTTCCAACTCTCTCTGTTGCCGACAAAAACCGCCTACTTCGGGTAGCAAAAACGGCAGCCAAAATTGTTGGCTTACCGACTCCGTCTCTCACCGATATTTGCGAGCGTGCAGTCTTCTCGCTGACCACTCACATCTGCTCAGAAAAGAATTTGAGCTACTTCGCTCAGGTAGACGATATCAATGTTTTAAGTGCAATAAGAACAAATTTAAGAACAGCTTTGTGCCAAATGCAATCCGTTTACTTAATACATGATTTATTGGAGCGAGTTTGTACAGATCTCAGAAGCGGTGACCAGAAGGCTGTGTTCTGCGATGTGTGTGTGTGTGTGTGTGTGTGTGTGTGTGTGTGTGTGTGTCCGTCGGTGGGAGGGATGATGGGAATGGAAATGGAGTGATATTTATATTGGTCTTAGCTATGTGATTAGCGGTAATTCCTACTTAAGTCAAGGTTAGTTTAACGTAATTTAAACCACAAATAACTATCTTAACGGTGATTGGATACATTCTTATATGGTGATTATGATTGTTTTATTCTTGTTACGTTTTATGTGTATGTCCTACGCGTGTTGCAAAGCGATTTTCTCAAATCTGGGACAAATAAAAGTGACTTGACTTGACTTGACTTGACTTGAAGAGGGAAAATGAGCACAGTGGTTCTAGTTATCATCATCATCATCATCGTCGTCGTCGTCATAATCATCATAATCATCATCATCATCATCATCATTTAACGCATAATCTTTGCAAATGTATGCTTTCCCAATAAGTTTTGCACAAGAAATCGTTTAATCGTTTAATTCTACCAGTGACTTCAGCCACAATTCATATATTACTCAGGCACATAAGATTTATGTTTTTTCCAAACACGTGTTCCCTAGTGTGCCCAGAAAAGACGTACGGTCAGAACTGTTCAACAAACTGTGGACACTGTGCTGATGACGTCACTTGTCATCCTGTAACCGGAAGTTGTCCTGAATGCTGTGGACCAGGATATCTTGGACAACGCTGCGACACTGGTGTGGATGAACTTTTTGTTTGTTTGTTTGTTTGTTTTTTGTTCAAAGTCATAGTCTGCCAATTTACATCCTATCGGTTTCCTATTTCTGAGCAAGGAACCAATACAGTTACAGCAGACACACTTACTGGAAGTTATTTCCTGTCTTATTCTGGGGTACATCATTTTCTTCTTGTCCTCTATAAAATGTTCTGTTTGTGAAACTATTCAGACTATTACGCCATTTTATATGTGTAGCCGAGTGGTTTGGACCCTCTCGCCCACTACCCTAGGTTCTCCGGCCAGCTGTGTACCGCCGGCTTTGTTTGCCTGTAGGCTACCGCACGCGTGCAGCGTTGCGGAACCACGATAGCTCAATTAGTTGTGTTTGTTTGTGTCCATTTAGTGCTAAATATCTCCGCAGTCACTTAACCTAAGGTTATCATGTAAACTATAGTAGTTTCAGAAGAGTTTTTACTTCTTGATCATGTTTTGTTTTTAGCGCTGTTTTGTAGTTTAACGGGTTTATTTTGCCATTTTCACCCCTTTTCAAATGCATGGTCCCTGTCTTTACGCTCTTAAATCGGCGATAGGAAATTCTTTGTACGTTGATAATGTTATAATGATAAACTTATGCCATCTTAAAGCACTTTTCACGCTCTTTTGAATGCAGTTTGTTTGAAGTTTGTAGCTGTTGTATTACGCCCGCTATTGTTAGTTTTCTGTGTGTAAACAAACACAGATTTCGCCGCTACGCGAGCATCTAGTCCTTGTTCCTGCTGCGAGCGGCCGTTGCTTTCTTTGCGGGCCGCGCTGAGCGCATATAAGGAACTGCGAGCCACGGTTCGACACGCGCTCACACTCTCGCTCTCAGCCCTGCCGCTTGTGACTGCGTTTGTTTGTATGCTGCTTGTTTTCCTGTTGCAATTAAAACTCATGTCATAGCGACCGCTGTGTTTGCTTCCCTGCCTGCCTGAATCACCCTCGACACCACCGCAACATGTGAATAATTATATACGTTGATTTGTCCAGTAGCTCATCGATGTGTTCACATTTGTCTGTATTTGGATATCACTAAATATTTATTCACATAAATGAATATTTTTTAAAAATACAATAACTATTTCAGAATACTTTTAATTCCCTGCGAAGCTTAGATGGCCATTACCTCGACATTCCTTCTGTTCATGTGTAATGTTATTTTACCCTCTAACTTTAGAATGTCCTAAGGGTCAGTACGGACAGAAGTGTAGTGAATCATGCGGTAACTGTCATGACACCACCACCTGTGATCACGTGAACGGACACTGCCCAGATCGTTGTCGTGGCAATTTCACCATGCCGCTGTGTCAAGGTGAGGTGTCGCTTGGATTCGCTATTTTCATAGCAGGAGATTTGGTGGCCACACGTTTTGCTGAGTGAGTGGGAGTGTATTGAAATTTTGTTAGGTAAACAGAACGCAGAGCTCTTGAAAACACAAACACACACAAAAAACCCCGCAAAAGCAGAACCGTTATTTTCTAGTAATTTTTGATCAAAGAAATGCTGTGTGGCGAAGAGATTTACTAAATCTTATCATCACGTAATAATATTAATGATAGTACTATATGAATTGTTAAGTTATTAACCTATTAGTTAATAACAGTTCTACGCGCTTTAAAATATAAACTAAGAAATGAAAAGGAAGAAATAATTATATACAAAACATGCAAAGCCATAAGGTCAGGGTACGCACACACACACACACACACACACACACACACACACACACACACACACTTGATGCAAATCGGACTAGTTAAATGGTGTTAAGGGCAGAGAACAGGTGGGTTTTGAGGTTTTTCGTGAAAGTTAAAAAAGGGGTGATTGGCGGAGTGAATGAGGGAGATAATTCCAGGCTAAAGGACTGGCGTAGGAGAATACTGCAGTGCCAGCGGTGGAAAGTGTAGTGCGGTGAATTGTGAGGGTAAGAGTGTCAGCTAAAGACCGGAGGGAGCGCGACGAAGTGTAGAGTTGGATCAGTTCAGAAAGGTAGGATAGGGCAGAATCATGCATACATTTGTAGCAAGGGGTGCAGATCTTGTACTGAATCCTGTGAGAAACAGGACGCCAGTGCAGGGAGCGGAGTGCAGGAGAGATGTTTTCAAGTGAAGGACTAGGCGGGCAGCCTTGTTCTGAATGCTCTGAAGCGGGTGAATGGATGAAGCAGGGAGGCCAGCCAAGAGAGAGTTACAGTGGTCTAGACGAGACAGAAGGAGTGAAGTGACCAGTTTGACAGTGGCATCAATTGAAAGGTATTTGCGGATAGAAGAGATGCTGCGGAGATGGAAGTGGCAGCACTGAGAGATAAGGACAATATATTTCCTCATGGACAGGGTGCTGTCGAGTGTCACACCAAGATTTTTGGGCGAGTCAGGGAAGGGAATAGAGAGGCTGTCTAGAAGGTGGAGAGAGCTGACAGGGACAGATGTCAGTTTCTGTTTGGTGCCGATGAGTATAGCTTCTGTTTTGTCTCCATTTAGCTGCAGTTTGTTTTCTGTCATCCAGGGGGAGACGGGGTGGTCGAATGGTAGAGCGTTGGACTTCTAATGCTCGGGTCGTGAATTCTTATACCGGCTGGGGCCAAATATTTGTGCTGGCTTTTCCATCGTTGCCCCGTCTTTGATATCACCCGTATGTGGTGGAAAAGGACGTTAAACCCCCAAACACCGACCCACCCACCGACCCTCTTATCTGTCTTCCAGTTTTTGATGTCCTTGTAGCACTATGGTGTAGTCATGGTCAGCTGATGGATGTTTTGTGGTTTACTGCTGTTGTGTAGTTGTGTGTCGTCTGTGAACATGTGATGCTGGATGTTGTGGCGGTTGATAGTGTAGACGGTAAATAGAACAGGGCCAAGCACGGAGCCCTGAGGGACTCCGCAGGTGAGTTGAGCAGGGTTGGAAGAGGTATTGCTAGCGAAATGGGCCTGATTGGTGGAGGTATTGCTGATAACGACTGTCTTAAATCTGTAGGAGAGATAGGAATGGAAGAAAGAGAGAGCAGTGTCTTCAATGCCGAAGGTCTGGCGGAGGCGACTGAGAAGGAGATAGTGATCTTTAGTGTATATGGCAGCGGAGAGATCGACGAGAGTTAGAATGGAGATCATACCAGAGTCTATAGCGCCGAGGAGGTCGTTGGTGATACGGAGGAGGGAAGTTTCGGTGCTGTGGTTTAGGCGGATGGATGAAATGGCTGGAGTAGGTTGTTTGCTGTGAGATGGGCGTCAAATTGCTTGATGACATTTTCTTCAATCAGTTTTGAGACAAGGGGAAGGTTAGAGACAGGGCGATAGTTTTTATAGACTAGGTGTTTTTTTTTTTTAGAAGTGGGCGGACAATGGTTGTCTTGTAAGCACTGGGAAATGTCCCGGAGATGAGTGCTGAGTTGACTATGCCAGTGAGAGTCGACAGCAGATCGGTTAGGCAGCTTAAAAACACAAAAGACGGGATAACGGGATAGGATCAAGGTCGCACTTGGTGATAGACATGGTTTTCAAGGTTTGCACTAATCTCCTCAGCAGTTAAAGGTAGGGTGGGCTGGGAAGTAGCGTCGATTTGCCTGTGGTCCACTCCCTTTAGTTGAACATCGTAGATCGCCGCAACGTGAATGCATTGATCCATTAACTGAGTCACATAAACAGAACTGTACAAAATCGGAAAGTCCGTACGCAAACTGTCTCATTTTGTTTGTGTTTGACCATTTCTTTTCTAGCTGCTATTAGCAGTCTGCCCAGAAGTGATGTTGTGGCTGGCAGTGTGACGGCCGTTGTTGTCGTTATCGTTGTAGCGGCTGTGGCTTTCTGGTAAGTACTACAGCTGCATGTACAAACCTCTGACCGGCCGACTCTTAAAAGTTTCTTTAAAGGGACACGAATTACCTGTTCCTAGCTCACAAATCGACCTTGGCAATGAGACCATTAAGATACGTCAAGACTCTGCAAAATTATAGCCCTCTATCGGTCAATATGGGCGAGATATGATCCATAAGATAAGATAAGATAAGATTACTTTGTTAATCCTTCATGGGGAAATTTCACGTGTGTAAGACACACCGGTGCATAATGTGTATGTACCGGTGTGTCTTACCACCGGAATCCCAAGCGTTCTGAGACAACGCATTTCTCTTGAATACATCCAATCTGCATATGAAACGAAAGCAAAGCTAAAGCTACACTTTTTTTAAACTTCTCTTACTTCTTTTTTATTTTGAAGGGGGGGGGGGAGGGCACGATATTTACACTGTGATGGTATATTCAGTATGGCTATCGCAACTTTACTTTCACAGTTTAACATCTGACACAGGTGGTACAAAAGACAAGAGAGAAGAACACAGACAAATGACACAGAGCTGACGAGTGCAACTCCAGAAGGTAAGCTATCTCAGAAGAGAGTTACGTCACAATGAATTTCATGAAAGCAGCAGAAGCATGCACCAGATCACTTTACAAGCGAACCGGATCCTGGACCATGTACTATGCGTATTACAAGAAGACTGCATAGCTTATTAATCCGTAACGAAGAAGAAACTGTCGCATCGTCCGTATGCTTTGTATCCACAGACCGCAGTCTTAGACGTCACTGTATTAACAACCCATCTCTTTCAACAGGTCGCGTCTCGCAACATTACCAAAACGTTGATGTGATGTCGAGTCCACATGGAGCGTCTGCAGAAACCAGTAACTATGAGGTCGTGAGAACTCCTGAGGAGAATTATGAAACTCTCAGACCCCGCACTGAACAGGAGACCGCCGAGGGAATCTACACCCAGCTGACACCAACCGTGAAGTCTGATCGTAGTGAAACTAACGTGAAATGTGCCATCATGTAACCTGGTACATGATGTTTTTCACCGGGTATTTCACCTGGCGTGTAACCTGTGCCGTCATGTAACCTGGTACATGATGTTTTTTCACCGGGTATTTCACCTGGCGTGTAACCTGTGCCGTCATGTAACCTGGTACATGATATTTTTTCACCGGGTATTTCACCTGGCGTGTAACCTGTGCCGTCATGTAACCTGGTACATGATGTTTTTCACCGGGTATTTCACCTGGCGTGTAACCTGTGCCGTCATGTAACCTGGTACATGATTTTTTTCACCGGGTATTTCACCTGGCGTGTAACCTGGTACATGATGTTTTTCACCAGGTATTTCACCTGGCGTGTAACCTGGTACATGATGTTTTTCACCAGGTATTTCACCTGGCGTGTAACCTGGTACATGATGTTTTTCACCAGGTATTTCACCTGGCGTGTAACCTGGTACATGATGTTTTTCACCAGGTATTTCACCTGGCGTGTAACCTGGCGTTTAACTTGAGATTTCAGGTGGCGTTTAGCGGGATTTGATGGTTAAACTAGTGTTAACCTGATGTGTGACCATGCGTTTGACCTGGCGTTTAAAATAGTGTTTTACCTGGTGCTTCGTCAGGTGTTTTATCTGGTTTGTAACCTGATGCTTTAGATGGCGTTTCACGAGGTGTTTCACCTAATCTTTAACCTGGTGTCTCAGCTGGTTTATCCCGGTGCCATCTCTTTTCCTCCAGCAACTCAGTAACTCTAGCAAAAACGTTTGACCAGTGCTTTGAAAAACACAAAGTTGTGTTGCATTTCATAGCGTTGGTTTTGAAGCCGGGGTACGAAATATTTCAATACCAAGACCAATATCAGTATTACAGATAATATCAAAGTTTATTTTATACTCTGAACTGTTTACATGATAAATGGTTGCGTTCATAATTTGCTTATCGACACTCACACTTCCCAGCTGTGCATACTCCTAGTCTGAACTGTTGATAAGATATATATGGTTGTATGTAATATCTGCCATGTTTATACTTGCAGTTCCAAGCTGTGCAGGCTTAGTCGCAGTTTGAACTGCTTGTATGATATATGGTTGCATGCATAACCTACTTCGTTGATAGTTGCAGGTCCCGGCTGTGCATGCTGACACTCAGCGGAGTCTGAACTGTTTTTATGATACGAATGTAAGGTTTCATGCATAGCTTACCAAGTTGATACATGCAGTTTAGCAGTATGGAACTGTTTGAACCGTGTCGTATGATATGCATATGGTTTTCTATGTTCATCTACCATCTGGTTCTTTCAGCTTCTAGCCGTGTATCGGGTTGCCCCGGTGTGAGGTGTTCCGAATCTATTATTAATGGTCTGTGGCCTGAACAATAAATGATTGAGCTCTCTCTCTCTCTCTCTCTCTCTCTCTCTCATTTGATCCTGCTTGATCACCGCGGCCGTATCACCAACTTTATAACCTTCTTTTATATTACCGAGAGCCTTCTGCACTTCAGTTCTGGTCCCATTGGCTTTGGTGTGATTCTGGCTGGCTGTGACCTTTATTTGTGTTCTCACCTTTTCGATTGTTTGTCTTATCTTTTGCTTATAATGTTTGTTTTGTGTTTTTCTTTATGATTGTAGAGTGTAGTGACGACTACTTGTAAGAAGGCAGAGACGCCTACAAGTACTATCCTAATGAATCCTAATCACATCATCATCATCCTCTCTCTCTCTCTCTCCCCCCTCCCCCTTGTTGACTAATGTTGCCGCGAATTAGCCTTTGTTGCTTGCGCGGCGTTAAGCCCTAAATAACTAACTAACTAACTTGTTGACTAATGAAGCCAGAGTTTAAAAGTTTGTTTTAATATTCACCGATCCTTTTAAAATAATTTTGTTTTTCAGATCATCTTTTTCAGATCACCTATTCCAGTTCTTGTTTCATTTTCATATTCACTCCATCAAAGGAAATAAAATTCATCATACTTTATTAGTGTTTCTCTGTTTTCCTTCTCTTTTCACTTGGTTGGCTGATTGGTTGGTTATCATCCATTACCGGCGTTTTTCTTTGATCTCTCTCTCATTGTATAAGTGCGGGAATTTCACTAGTGAAAATATGTGACACATCACATGACAACCATTTCTGTGTGTCCCCTGCCAAGGTCTTATCTATATAGATAGAAAAAAAAAACCAGATAGAACCATATGGCATAGAATCACTGAAAAGACGTTACTACGCCTGGTGCGCGGTACCCCGATCTTTTTGTTTCAACACGGCCGGCAAAAACAAAACATGTTTACGGCTCGGTATCCGTGTTTCCAACTTCATGAACTAATTCTTCAAGTAAAAAATGACTTTACCCGATACCTAACAAGCACTGCTTACTCAAACCATGGACACTTTCAACGAACACTAACCAAAATCTCTTAGGAAAATACAAAACCAAGTCCTTGCCGTCTGACATTCCCTGTACTGAAATCCCTCAACGTTTCAGTGACTTCTTTGCGAACAAGATCCGATCGTTGCGTGATGAGCTTGACTCCCGTACCTGCGCCCGGCCTGTATTTCATGTATACGATGGCCCCATGTTTAGTAACTTTGTTCCTGTCACCCAGAAGGAAATCAGTGACTTGAACACCAAATCCCCCTCAAAGTCTTGCATGCTAGACCCCATTCCTACTGACATAGTGAAGCAATGTTTCTTAGACCTAGTACCTCTGATCACAGATATTATCAACATGTCACTCTCCTCAGTCAGAGTACCCAGTCAGTTTAAGCAGGCAGTTGTTACTCCACTTCTTAAGAAACCTAGCCTTGACCGTAACATCCTAAAGCATTACCGGCCCGTGTCAAACCTCCCGTTCGTATCAAAGATACTGGAAAAGGTTGTGCTCGCCCAGCTCCAGAAACATCTGAGCCAAAACGGTTTACTTGAAATCCGCCAGTCCGCCCATAGGAGCAGTCACAGCACGGAGACTGCGGTGCTTAGTGTCGTGGGTGAGTTGCTGTCCAATGCGGATGAGAGACTTGTCTCTCTAGTGGCTCTCCTCGATCTGAGCGCCGCATTCGACACGCTTGACCACTCGATCCTTCTCCAAAGGCTTGAGACTACCTTCGGTTTTCGCGGGACGGTGCTCACCTGGTTCGCATCCTACCTTAGCGATCGCTACCAGTCGGTATGTGTTCGCGATGTGCGTTCCACACCAAGTCTTCTAGCCTTCGGAGTCCCTCAGGGCTCAGTGCTTGGCCCTGTCCTCTTTACGCTTTACTCACAGCCCCTGTCAGACATTATAAACCAGCATCAGTGTTCTTTCCACAAATATGCAGACGATACAGAGTTATCACAGTGTGCAACACCAGAGGCTTTTGTCTCAGCTCAAGATTGCATCCAATCCTGTATTGTTGATATCTTGTCATGGATGAACAGTAACAAACTGATGCTGAACACAGATAAGACGGAAGTCATGCTGGCAGGTACAGAGCACAGGCTGAAGCAGGCAGAGAGCAACTCGGTGTTCATAGCTGATGATAGTATAACGTTCAAACCCTCAGTTAAGTACCACGGTGTCACTCTTGACCAGACGCTTTCTATGGAGGACCACATTAGCCAGGTCTGTCGCTCATGCTCTCTGGCGTTGAGACGGATCTCCTCCATCCGTTCATACTTATCCGAAACCGCTGCCGCTACACTTGTCAATGCCACCATTACTTCCCGGCTAGATTACTGTAATTCTGTTATGTATGGAATCTCCTCTGAGCAAATGCAAAGGCTACAGCGCGTGCAAAACAACGCCGCTCGCCTTATTCTTAGAAAACGCAGAAGAGACCATGCCACTCCCCTTCTGAAACAGCTGCACTGGCTTCCAATCCCTTTCCGCATCCAGTTCAAGGTTGCAACACTGGCGTACCGCCATTTCGATGGCTCTCTCCCTCTGTACCTGTCTGCAATGCTTACAACCTACCAACCCTCCCGTACTCTCCGTTCATCATCAGAAAAAAAACTGTTAAAGGTTCCAAGAACAACTCTGAAGTCAGCTGGCGAACGTTCATTTTTTACGCCGCACCCTCTGTCTGGAACGCTTTACCTGTCACCATTAGGGACCTTCCCACGCTGACTCAATTTAAGGCCCTTTGAAGAACTACCTCTTTAGGCAAGCTTTCGAGCTGTAGACCGACCACTGTTTCATCGGCACTCAGTGTGTGTGTGTGTGTGTGTGTGTGTGTGTGTGTGTGTGAGCGCAAAGAGTGTTTCGTAGAAAACAGATAGGCGCTATATAAACTGTATTCATTATTATTATTAAATCCGTTCTCAAAAAGTTGTTTCTGAGCTGACCTATCGCGGGCACCGGCCAAATTCGCTGACTTGACTGGCCGTGGCAAGCTAGGCGCAAATAACGCTGTTCAAGTTCACAGAAAAGAACAGGAGAGTTCATCTAAAAAGCACTGTGTACTCAAATCAAAGCCAGTTTCAACGCTTTCCAACCAAACGCCTGTGACAGAAAGCAGAATCGAGCATACTATGTCTAGACACTGTAGTTGTCTGCTATCCGGCCACTGTGAAGGAAGCGTATTCCTTGTCAGTCAAAATCTCCGCTGATTCAACCGAAGCCCCTTGATTCGTTCGAGTCATGCAGGCAATTACGAAATGTAGGCTAGCTGTTGGTGGAAGGACACTTTAATCGTTGTACATGCGCTCAGAGTATTCGAAGCAGCACTCACGAATCGGCACATTATGCGAGGGACCGAGATGGACAGATGCGGCGGACAGACCACGCTGTCATGCTCTCACAGCGCAAACAGAGCTGTACATGTTTTGACATTCACTTTGCATTGACTTTGCACATTTCTATATCCTTCACAGTGTTAACAGGTTTGTGCCTGCAGTCGAAGTTAAGAACTGTTGTTTTTGTTTGGGTTTGAGTGAACTGACATTGTAGTGCTAGCATAAGAAGGCGCACTTTATTTCTGTCGCGTACTGATCTCCTGATCACTCCGAGCGTCTGCTATGCGCTGCTCAGTTGCCGATTTCCCCAAAATTACAAGTAGATTTCAGCTTTTAGTCGGATTTAAGCGCTCACAAACCACCATACATAACAGAAAAGGATGAGTATAATTACAGGCTATAATTTTCGCCGTTACACCACATAACTTCGTTGAATACGGACTCGTATTTGCTTCGCTAAAGCGTAGGGCTGGATCTGCGTCATAGAGCATATTCCACCAAGTCATATGGTGTAACAGCTAAATCTCAAAATCTATTTCCGGTGTTTGTTGTTGTAGTTGGTTGTTGTTGTTGTTGTTGTTTTGTTCTTAAAATGGGGCTCCTAGGTAAAGTCGATGCTTTTTCCCTTACACAAACTGATGACGTTCCTATGTTTTGGTCGCTTGGTTTGATGAATGTATGTTGTTGCTGTCGGTGGTGGTGGTGGTTTCTGATTGCTGTTGTTGCTGTTGGTGCTGTTGTTTGGTTTCAGTTTGTTTCGTCTCTTGCTGGTTGATGCACTGGCAAAACAATTACATGAAGCCTGAAATACATAGAGTAGAATGTACAACAGCGCAAGCCCTCATGCCCGAAACAGCGGAAATCCGCCTCGGCGTTTGCCTAAATGTAATGATACAGTACTGTTTACTGGTGCGTACAGAGACTCAACAACACGAAATATACACTCATATACACGTTCTTAGTACAATGTGGGATGGGTTACTTACGATGAATTAGAAGAAAACTTTTCAAAGCAAGATTTCCCTACGAATTGTGGATTTGGCGAAAGAAGCACCGGGCCCATCGCCTATTCAAATAATAATAATAATAAACTCTTCCAAACAAATGACATATTTGGACTTTCAGGACCTCGGTGGAATGTCTCCATAATATCATTTTTTTCATGTGTATCATGTTTATGCTCTCTCTCTCTCTCTCTCTCTCTCTCTCTCTCTCAGCCTGCGCCCTTCTTTGCTGATGTTATCAGCAGCTAGTCTGGTCGAGCCTGAGTGTTTACCGGATCATCGGACACTTGTTGTGGAGTGATAATGTCAACAGATCATATCGCTTAAGTTTGGTGCATTCCAGTTATCTTCATCAGTTTAGTCAGCTCAATGCAACCTGAGCATAATCATGATACGCTACGAAATAAAAATAATTATTTCTATGCTGTGTGTGTGTGTGTGTGTGTGTGTGTGTGTGTGTGTGTGTGTGTGTGTGTGTGTGTAATTGATGTAACCGAAGAAACCTCTTATTGTTGTTCTAACACATATTATGACGTCGCAGCTACCTAGCAACTGAATGAAACAGCTCCTCCAAAGGTCATGGACCGAATTTTAAAACAGTTATCAGTGGTGGAAAACAGCGCCGACATAAACGTCTTCAGTCTTTGTCTGTTTACACACACACACACACACACACACACACACACACACTGAAAACAGTACCGCATATAGTATATACCATGTTTTGTTTTTTCTTTCAGAGTGAAAGAACAAAGATACAGCCTTTTTGGAAAAAAAACCCCGTCGTCAGCGATGAGCAAGTACATGTATTACTACTCTTCGGGGAGAACTCGCTCCGTGTCAACACCATTGACTACGAAACATTTTGACTCGGCATATCGGTGTTTCCGACTGCATAAACTTGTTGTTCAAGTACAAAACAACAGTATCCTGTACCCAGCAAGCACTCCCTACTCAAATTTCGGACAGTTTTAACCATCACTTATCAAAAGACGTTCTCAAAAAGTTCAATCGAAGCTGGCGTGTATGCTGTTTACTGATTTGGCCGTCTTCTATCGGCGCAGAAAGTGGCAGCGGATTCGTGGTCTAGATATTTCTCAGATTAAACAGAAGTTTCTTGAATCGTTTGAGTCATGCATGCAGTTATAAAATGTAGCTGCTGGGGGAAGGACATTTTAATCGGTGTACATGTACTACAAATATTAGAATAAACACTCACAAATCTTCATATATCGTGAAGAATCGCGACAGGAAGACTTCCCCCACGAACGTTCCCTAATCGTGCAAAGCGTGAACAGACTGAGCTGTGCTTGATCGGTTTCGCATTCACCTCGCAAATTTACATTTCCTTGAAAGCGTCAGCATGTTTGTTTGTGTCTTTAGTGGAAGTTTAACAAGTGTTTTTGTTTGGATTTGAGTTCTGAGTGAACTGACACAGTCTTGCCAGCATAAAAAGGCGCACTTTATTCTGCCGGCGTCGTGGTCTGCCGAAGTACAAACTCGTTTGTCTGCTATGTGCAGCGCTGTCGACGGTCAGTTTTTACTAGGATAAACGTTCAAAATATACCATAAATTGGCCCCAAAAAGGATGATAAAGCATTTACACCCCATCAAGCTGTGGTATACCGACTCGTATTTTGATCGCTAAAGCTCAGGGTTGATTTGCGTCTTGCATCAAAATACTCGTCGGTATCCCACAGCTTGATAGGGAATAACTGCTAAGTACGCAATCATTTCTTTTTCTCATAAGTATTACGAAACTGATCTACGATCTGGTGTAAACAGCAACGTAGTGACGTCATTAGTTCGTCCAGGTTAAAAAAAAATACACGATGAGTGGCCTTTGTATATGGCTATATGCATAATTATGTGCATACACAGACCCGCAGCTTGTTGCGGCAAGGGAGACAACTCATGCAGGCAGTAATCTCGAAACAGGCTGAGAATGTACTGTGCTGGTGAATGCGACTGCTTTTCACTGCTTCTGTGCACACTGTGAAATAACACGGGGACCTTAGATTTGTTCGCAAATTTCCGCTTTCCTTGTCACAGAGTATTTTTGTTTTTTCCTTCTTAGGTATCACTTAGCTCGGCTCGGTTTCGGTTAGCCCCACATGGCCGTCGTCGCAGGAGCCTAGAGAGTAGAGTTATCGACGGTCCCGGAACAGGGTTGGATTTCAGCAGTCGTCAGTTAGTATTGCTTCATTCCCGTTTCGGGGGCCTAACGCTGCTCTTGGCCCCCACGACGACGCGAACTCAGGCTAACCGAAACCGGACTGAGCTTAGTAATGCCTAAGAAGGAAAAAAATCAAACTACACGGTGACAAGGAAAGTGGACAGCTGCCAACAACTTTGAGGTCCCCGTGTTATTTCACAGTGTGCACAGAAGCGTTGAAAACTGTCGCATTCACCAGCACCAGCACATTCTTGGCCTGTTTCGAGATTTTTACCTGCATTGCCCCGTCCATACATAGACACGCAGCATGCATGCGTTTTTCGTGGCAGCTTTGTGCTCCGCCGCGAAAAAAAATGCGTGCTTGTTGCGGCAAGGGAGATTACTCAGGCATCTGAACTGGGTTCACCTGGGATGTAAACTGAGGTACGATTTACATCAAAACTATAAGAGCGACAACCTTCAAAATGTGGCTCTGTTCAGAATAAGTATTCAAGCTATCTACCCCCCCCCCCCCCCCCCCCCCCAAAAAAAAAAAAAAAAAAAAAAACGGAGTGATTTAAACAATTATTACGCCTGTAAACGCCAAACAACCAACCGGCTTTTCTCAAAAGGGCGATAACTCCCAGGACCAAAAGCAATTACAAGTAGGTTGGTCGCTCTATCTAAGGATATACATGTATTTGGAAAGCCCAAATTTGAAGCCAGTCGGTTGAATATTTTCGGAGATACACGCCCGGACACAATAACACACACAGACACACACACACACACACACACACACACACACACACACACACACACAGACGCCACTCACTGAGGCGGAGAAGTGCTTTCGCTGCACCTACACGTCAGCATCGATGACGGACTCTATAGAGAAACAGCTTTATAGGATGGGGCAGATTTCGCTGCGCACAGCAGCAAGTTTCAGTGATACAAAAGAAGACTGTGACGTTTCTCCAGACAATATATACTTTCGCGCAAACAGTGACGTCACGAAATCTGCGTCATAGACACCATCCGTGCACACTATGCGTTCTTTTTTGCGGGAGTTGTGCGACGTGTGTGTGTGGATGTGTGTGGACGGGTGTAAATCTCCTAATAGACCACCTCGCTGAAGGGCTTCGTGATTTGAGATGAAGTGGGCAGTCAACTTCTCCAGGCCGGCAGTTCATGAATTTTCTCTTGCCGAATTTCTAGAAGAGTTATCTCCCATTTGAAAAAAAAATCGGTCATGTTACGTATTTTTTCGAGAAAAAAAAATGTTCAAATTCCTTTATTTTCTAGACTTTTGAAGTTCATCCCATTACATTGACTGTATTCGTAGCACAGCTCTGTAGCTCTAACAGATTTCGTGTGAAAAAAAAAATTTCCGAGGTAGGGGTGGTTTGCATATAAGTCCACAATGTCTATGAAAAGACTCCTGATCCTTCAAATTACTCATCCTCTCGGCACTTTTGTCACCTGTGACAAATGCACATATGACAGGAACAACTGCACTATTATAGCTCACACACAGACACACACACACAGACACAGACACACACACACACACACACACACACACACACACACACACACACACATGTCTGGCAAGCACTTTTTAACTGACTGTCAGTTTATCCTAAGACCCTAGGTCCGCTAATGCGTAGACTCTTTAGTAGACCAGACAGATTTAAAAAGAGAAAGAATGGTTAAAAAAAAAAAAAGCAAAAAAAAAAAACCAACAACAACAAATTTTGAGAAACAACTTATGGGATGGGTCCATTCCTCGTTGTTGAATTATGAGCTGCACTCCAGCGACTTAGACAGCTTGTCTTTAGCGCGAGGCAGTACAAGTGTTTTGTGCGTAGTTTTGATGACGTCCTCTTAGGCAATATTAATCTAGAACGGAAACTTACTTAGTCTGCCAACATGGCGAGATACAGACGTACAGTGCTGTGTCTTATTGTTGTGTTGTCGGTATTGCTGGGGTTCGGGTGTGGCCAGTATCGACAGATCCGTAAGTCTGATTTTGTTAATGGAATGATTTATGCCAAATGCTGGTTATGTTTGATGCAGATTATCTTCCGGTAATCCAATGAGAAAAAAACCAACAACGATGGTTTTTTCTTCGTACGTCTGGCTAAAGTGCAGGTTTTACTTCTAGGACTTTCGTAACCTGTGTGGTCGTTGTTGTTGTTGTTATTGTTTTTCGCTGTGCCAAGTAAAAGCGCCATTAAAAGGTTTTTCCGTTAACTGCAGTTCTGGGGAACGGTGTGACGTGCAATATGAGTACGGTATACGCTGATCGTATGGAGGGTCCTCCCTCGACTGTACGGGAGCCATTAATGGCAACACTGATACTCACTGGTTTGACGAACAACATTAACCCATTCGCTACCACGATCCCATATATGGGATCGTACATGTAAACCTCAACCGTATCTATCTTTGCCTTCCTCGCTACTGCGATTCCTCATTATCAATTCTAGGGAGGCCACAGAATATGCTGAAAGTCCTCTGAGACTTGTCTCTCTTAAAAGATTGTTTTAGGAGAAAGCCATTTGCAATACTAAGTGTTTTTTGCTTCAACCATGGAAACACCAAGAAGATAAGCAAACAACATTTTCCCTATTTACTTTTGTGATGTACTATAATAATGAAAAAGAAAGGCTATTATATCATCTAAAATTGTGTCTCTCAGTTTTTGGATACTGGTTTTTTTTGTTGTCTGACAGGTGCTAGAAGTTTGATCCCAAATATGGGATCGTGGTAGCGAGAGGGTAGGGGTTTTTACCACATAATAAGTATTGAAGTAAGGCATTCTGCTCCTCTCTGGTTTCTATATTATACAAATAATCATAGAAAGTAAGACATACTACGCACTATAGCAAGGCAAAGAACTGGACAATGACACTTTTTTCCTCTACACGCGTCTTATTACCGCAATTTGCCACAAAATACAGTGTATCTGAAATGCTGTTACATTTACAGACACTTCAATGCACACGGGGTTTTGAGTATGTTGGAGGATATCACGTTTGACCAAGTGAACATTTATGTTGGATGACCTCCCGTCAATGAGGAGATGGATGAGGACAGTGGTGGGGAGGACCTCGAGGGTGGGGTACCAGCTAATCTCAACAGAAACCAGCTGCTGGCTGGGGCTGCTGTGGCCGTCCTGGCACAGGGCATACGCTCAACATATGGCCAAGATGAAGATTAGAGAGACCCCGGATGATATCCGGATGAGGTCAGACTCGAAAAGGATTTTCTGGTCACGCAACAAGATGATGGGTGGAATTGATCTACTACTACTACTAAGGCCCATGGCTCCAAGTGGAGCATAGGCCATCTCTGTTCTGGGCTACTCTTGCCACTCCAGTCCAGTTGATCCCCTGCTTGCATAGCTCTGCCGCAGTGTCCCACCTCCAGCTGTTGCCAGGCCGGCCTTCCTTTTCCCCTGCGGATTCCATGTCAGGGCTTGGCGTGTGGTGCTGGATGCTGGCTTCCTGAGGGTGTGGTGTGTCCAATCCAGCTCCACTTCCTCCGCAGGATCTGTTTGGCCAGTGGTTCCTGTCCCGCTCACTCTCATAGCTTTTCGTTTCGGATCTTCTCTGGCCATCGGAGTTGAAGATGCGCCTCAGACAGGTGTTGAAAAATGTCAGGATCTTCTGCTGCATCGTCTTTGTTATCCTCCATGTTTCGCATCTGTAGAGCAGAACTGACTTCACGTTAGAGTTGAAGATGCGAAGTTTGGTTCTTGTGCTGATAACTTTTGATGCCCAGATATTCTTCAGCATGACCATGGCTGCTCTTGCCTTGCCGATTCTGGCTGTGATGTCCCGGTCTGTGCCTCCCTGTCCATCAGCCACACTCCCCAGGTAGACAAAAGACTCTACATCCCTGATGGGCTCTCTACCGACTGTGACTGGTGTGTTGGCAGTGGTGTTGATCTTCATCAGCTCGGTTTTCTTCCTGTTGATCTTGAGCCCTGTTCCGGCTGATGTGGCTTCCAGGCAAGTAGTCTTGTCCTGCATCTGGCTGTGGCTGTGGGACAGGAGCGCCAGGTCGTCCGCAAAGTCGAGGTCATCCAGCTGCGTCCAGAGTGTCCACTGTATCCCGTTTTTCCTGCCTGTTGTGGTGGTCTTCATGATCCAGTCGATGACCAGGAGGAAGAGGAACGGGGACAACAGGCATCCCTGGCGGACTCCGGTTTTCACCTCAAAACTTTCTGACAGCTGGCCGGCATGGGCAATCCTGCAGCTCATGTCTTGATATGGAGTTGATGGGATAGACCAAAATGTCAACAAATACCGCACAACCAACCACACAAAGAAATGGTGATGGCCGATCTTTGCTTTCTGCTTGGATGTTTGCATCCAGCAGGTTTGGCACCTGTACCGAATGACGCAAGAGAATATTTACAAGACAAATGACTTGCTGGCTGTCCGCTGCACCATTGCATGAGCCTGCCTCACTCGTAGTCCTCTTCACTCAACTCCAGGACGCCAGAGAGGATTTGCAACATCAAAGCACTGTGTTCTGGAGCATATCCAGTAAGACAGGATCGACCATCTCATCCAACCGTTGTCCAAACAGCTAAAATGTGCATGGTTTTGGAATGAAACACAGCGGAAATGTGCTTGTTTTGGTATTTTGCGGTAATAAGACAACTTGGGCAACAGGTTTTATGTTGCAAAATATATGCTGTGAAGTTTTATTTACAAGTCCGGTACTCTTATGTTGGATTGCATGAGTTATGTACTACAGTAAACA
The DNA here is from genome assembly GCA_018292915.2 of Batillaria attramentaria. Taxonomy (NCBI): domain Eukaryota; kingdom Metazoa; phylum Mollusca; class Gastropoda; family Batillariidae; genus Batillaria; species Batillaria attramentaria. Next base: position 450,012 of record JACVVK020000254.1, read on the forward strand.
ATCTTCTTTCAATTTCTTCAACTTTTTTCATTTATTTTGGTATATTTCGGTAGTTAGACAGTCATTGTCGAGAAAAGTCAAGTCCAGTTCAGTAGTGCTGAATGTTTGTTCACCCTCTAAACCTGTTATGGTAAAATAAATGGTTCAACGTAGAAATGTGTTCCTTCAGTGGTTCATATGATCATGTACAAAAACCCCTACCCTCTCGCACCCACGATCCCATATATGGGATCAGAGGATTTTCCACGAAAAGTCAACTTTTGGACAAAAATTTCCAAAATTACTGTTAGATATGTTCATTTCAGACTAAAAGCAACCTATCCTAAAAATTTTGTTCGAAAAAAAAATTTGGGGTCTAATGGGTTAAATGTTAAGATGAGACTGTTGAAAGAAATTGCCAACACAGCAAATTCAACCATGAAAAAATAATAATTTCAAAGTTTACTATCTGCGCAGCCATATTTTTGCGCTCAATTCGTGGTTCGGCTACATGCGTCAAACTCCGTTGTAAGGGGGGCAAAAGGTGTACACGTGGGCAGATTCAAACACATTGGAAATAAATTGCTTTAAATAATTTTCTTCTAATTCATCTTAAGTAACCCATCCCACGTTGAACAAAAAATGTGTACTTGAGTGTATACGTCGTGTTGTGTGAGCCGATATGTGCATCAGTAATATTAGTATTGTATCAATACATTTAGCCAAACGATTGAAAAGGCGGATTTCCACTGTTTCGGTTTCAAGTGAAAAGACAATGGAAAAAAAATCAAACACAGTTTCAGTAACTAAGGCTCAGTTCGCCCGCTAGAAAGTGCAAATGTATACTAACTATATACTCCAGCTTTCCCCTCAGCGGAGCGATTGTGTCTGGCCCTTCAGTCCGGCCAGCTTACGTGATATTGCCGTACTATTTTCATCGACAGGCTTGTTGCCGGAAAGCGAAACTTACGACAGATATTATACATGTACATACATCTTAACCGTCTGATTGCTATATTCGTTAATGCTTTCGTTTAAGTTGCATTCATAAACGAACTTAGCTGTCACGTGACTTCTACTGGCGAGACCTAAATCCAGGATACGTTTGCACCCCGTCACGCGCAGATGGTGTGCATTTGTTCCCCCTGCAAATGACTAGAATACATTTGCACCCCTTACAGGCGAACTTTACCTACTAACTAAGCTAGCTGACTGGCCACAAACATAAAATATGTATATGTACAAGCTGTTTATGGGCGTTGTACATTATACAATGGCAAAATAGAATAAAAGACTTACCAATATCGTCAAAATTATAAAAAGACTGATTATGAAATTTTGTCTAATAATAATAATAATAATATAAGGGACGCCCTCCTTCTCGCGGGAGCCCAGGCCGCCTAATAAGGAACACACACTCACTCACCCAGAAACACACACAACATGCCTCCACACATACATCTAACTACTAACACATAATGTGCAGCATCATACACGGGCTGCCCCTGGCTTCTACACACACACACACACACACACACACACGCACGCACACACGCACGCATTCACGCACGCACGCACACGACCAGCAAGATGATGTGGCAACAGTTATTAGTTGAGGGTAGGGAAGAGATGGGTTTTCAGATTTGTTTTGAAGGATGGTTTTGTGTCTGCATATCTGATTGATGCTAGGAGATCATTCCAACAAGTATGACATGTCTAAGAAGGGACGTGCCAAGTTTGATGGATATTGCTTAGCGACGTCATATACGCAGGGTGTACCAGAAGCAATGTCCTAAATTCTGCAATCTTGTTTAATTGACCATGACCATTGAGCACTGCTCAGCACATGTGAACGGAAAACATGTATATCAGAACAAAGGTTAGTATACTGGCATATGTTTAGGTCAAACTGTTGCATCACACTTCATTTGAAAGCGAAGGTGACCACTTAATATCAAAATCGCTGTTCCTGTGTGCAGACAATGCGTCGCTGATGTCATGAAAAATATACAAAGAAATTCAGAAGAAGAAGAAAATTCACTGCAGCCATTATCGTCAATTAAAAGTTTGTGCTCCAAGAACATTTCCTCTACAAACCACACAACTCACAAAGATCGAATTAACAAAGGCCGCTGAGTACATAAGGGCGGTTATTACATCCCAGTTCAACCGTTAAAAATGTATCATGACCTTGAACGACTCACTAACCGCCCAAAACATCATCCTGTTGTGGTATCACAGAAGATCTCGTGCTTGATCACATTGACAGACAACATCCGGTTTGAATTAGTACATCGTATGATAACTAGCGTACTCCGTTCTTAGAAATGTCACAACTTACGTATACACTCGAGCTCACGCATAGGCCTACAAGGATATCTCGTGATAATGAGTTGAAGAAAAACACACACACACAAAAAGGCTTTCACGCAAAAGGTTTACAGTTTGTTTGTTTGTTTTGTTTTTTGTTGTTTTTTTTGTTTTTGTTAAAAGGCGACATGTACCGTATTTCATTTTGAATAAGGTCAGATACATTTTTGGCACTGCTGAAATAGGAAGCTAGCTCATTGTTTTGTTACGTGATTTGATCTTGGCTTCGCACTTCAGAAAATGAAAATCAAAATGGAAAATGTTAAATTAACAAAAATCGATATATCAAGTAATAATAATAACGATAATGATAATAATAATAATAATTAAGAATTAAATAAGAGGGGTGAACACTGCTCACGAGCGCCGGTCGGTTGGGTTTTTTGGACGCTCTCGTAATTTAGCCAATTACGGGCTAATTACCGACGTTACAGAGAGACAAACACCTCGCCATGTAGATCAGCGCATCCACCATCGGGCCGTGTACGTTTTTATGAAGTTTGGAAGCCGTACGACTTATATGCGATCATAAAATGGTCCGAGTTCATTCGTGTTGGGAGTGTGCTCAGAGCGTGCTGTTGTACATGCTGTTTACATGAGACTTGCCAGAGAAGCACGGACTGAACTCAGTGTGTACTGTGTACGGCGAGACGGAGCAGCGAGTGTGATACAGTAGTATGAGTACGAACATTCTAAACTACTTTCAAAGGCCGAAAAGAAAAACCTCATCAACATCTTCCAGCGACTGTAGTCCGGACAGGCAGATACAAAAATCCGCAACCAAACCATCAGCTAAGAAAAAGCGACCTGGTGAGGGAGAAGACGAAGGCGATCACACGATCCTGGAGGAAGAAGAGGAGGAAATGGGGACCACCACGCAGTCAGCCCTTGAGGAAATCAAACAGAAACTAGGGGAACTGGCCACAAAAGATGATCTAGCAGCGCTGACAACACTGTTCTCACAAAGACTTGAGAAACTTGAGGACAAAATCACTGTGCTAGAAACGGAGAGGGAAGAGATTCGAACAGAAGTGGAGAAAGTAAAGACGGAGAACTCTCAATTGAAACAACAGTTGCTGGCGATGAAACGAACAAATGAGAAAAATCAAAATGATACTGAACAGTACTCCAGACGATGGAATCTTCGGGTGTTTGGTGTAAAGGAGACCCCAGACGAAGACTGTGTAAAACAGAGTCTAAAGATCTTCAACGAGAAGCTGAAAGTGCCAGCCAAAGAAGATGATATCCAGGTGGCACACAGAACTCCAGCCCCGCAACCCCGAGAAGAGTCAAGAGGTTCAGGAGAAGCAGCAGGGAGAAGGAAGGACAAGCCACGAGCCATCATTATCCAGTTCACAAGTCGGAGGGTTAGAGATCTTATCGTTAAAAACAGGAGAACCCTGGCAGGATCAGGCATCGTGATCACAGAGGACCTGACGTACAAGAACTTTAAACTTCTGCAGAGCGCCCAGGAGCATTCCGCAACCAGCACTGCGTGGCCGTCAAACGGTAAGATTATTGCATTGCTGAAAAACGGAAAGAAGCTTCGTGTGCACATAGACACTGACTTGGACGCTTTCTTCAGCAAGCACATGAAATCATAACTGATGTGAAAGTGCAAAATTCTATCACAATCTGTGAACTTTACAGTGCATAGACGTAATATCTCCTTTGTACATATGTTTTCTCCTTTTTTGTAAATTTTTATTGGCTGCTTTTGTTGTCTTTGCATTTACTGTCCTTCCTGCCGACGCTCACCGGCAGACACGTGGTATTGTTATTGTTTTGGTTTTTGACCTCCGGCGGCGCATGTGCGCTGGGGGGTCACGGGGTCACGTGCGGTCAACTTCCTTTTGTCACCTGTGCAGATCAGTGTCAGTGATGAATGTCATCTACGTAGCTGTAGACTGATAAGCATTCTGAAGGACTAGTGATGTTTGACGACTCTAAGGCAATGTGCTGCTTGCTACACACTATCCAGGAGGGGTGTACAGTGTTGTCAGAATGTATGCTGCCGACGCAATGCCACTTGACGCAGTGCAAGGTGTTTCGGCTGCTGCAGCCGCGTACCATACAAGTCATGTGGCAGAATGGATTACCTTGATGTCTCAATAGCCGGGGTTACTGTAAAAGGTACGTCCATAGGAAGTATGGCGCCTGCATCACATTCCCCTCCCCCTCCCATCCCACATACATTAAGACGTGTTTTGCTCTTTCAAGAGTCTTCCCATTTGTTTTTTCTGTTTCGTTTCTCTAGGTTTGAGTCCTGCCTCGTTATCACTTTGACTGAAGGGAACCATGTTGGACTCTAGGCTTTTCTACATGGCCGGAGGGGTTTTGTCCCCGTTTATCTGTCTCGCCTTCAGGGCGACGCCTTTTTTGTTTTCTTTTTTTTTTTTGTCATGCCAGGCTGCATGTGGGATCCCCTTTCAGAGAATAATAGAAGTTGCTCAAGTCTTGTACTGAGTGTTTTCCTTTTGCTGATTCTTGTTGTTTTTTGCTTTGTTTAATTTTGTCTTGTTTGCTTGGTTGCTTGCAAATCTGCGAACGCTGTGTAGACAGTAATGGATCATAATTTGTTTGGTTTTCTGGCTACCTCATTTTGTGGCCTGTGGTAGTGTGTGTGGGGGAGTGTGTGTGTGTATGTGTGTATGCATGCGTATACAGTATGAGTGTATATATATATATATATACATACATGTGCGTGTGTATGTGTATGTTGCATGTGTGTGTGTATGTGCAAAACAGGACAAATGTCAGATAAATAAGGATGTTTTGAAGTCGTGGTTACCAAAACTACATCATATAGTTGGTTTACCTAACTTGAATGCTTCAATAGTAGGTTTCTACATGATGTTAAAATATGATCAGCCTTGATAGCTTGGACTCTGCCTATGCATTTTGTTTTGTCGGCTTGACCTTTTCACGGCTCATCCTTTTTGTTTTTCTTCCTTTTGTTGAGTTGCATAGTAGCTCTATGTTTTTTGTTGTTTTTTTCCTTGCACATGTTTATATATGACCATGTGTGTACATTGTCAAATTAAGTAATCGACTGTGGGTTTCAGTAAAATACATAGTCATCATCAATGTCAGCCACGTTTGCACACACTATCGCAGACTCACATATTGCGCACACACGTGCATGCACATGTGGGTGCGCGCAGGCATGCGCGTATGCACACCTACAATACATACACCGCAGTCTACTTTTTTTTTTTTTTTTCAAAAGCCTTTGAATAACTAACTTAATAGGTTCAAACAAATGATATGCTAATTGCGCCATTCAAAGTTTTGGTTGGTTAGGTAAATAGGACCTAATCAGCAGAGGTTTTTATTCGGCACCGTATTGAGCGGTTTGTTTTCCATGAATATCCTTTTTGTTTCTTTTTATGTTTTTTGTCTGTGTTTTTGTTTGTTGACTGTTGTAGTAAGTGGTCTGTTTTTTTTATCCCCATATATATGTACATACATGTACTTGCTGCATCTCGGAGGTGACTGTTTCTTGTGTATCACTACCTGTCTACTTTGTTCCACCCCCAGCTGTTTCACTGAGGGGTTGGAACATGGATGGGTGCCATCCCTTTGGTCAGTAGTTATTGACTATAGTACATTCCCTGATCATGGTGTTACATGATCCACTCAAGATCTGTACTCTCAATATAAATGGTCTTGGTCAATTTCAAAAAAGAAAAGATGTGTTTGATTACTTAAGACAACAAAAAGCCAATATATATACTTTTTACAGGAAACACACTGGAAGTCATCAGATGAAAATATTGTACGATCAATGTGGGGTTTCAATTGTATCGTGAATGGCATTAGTACTAACAGTAAAGGTGTGGCTATAATGTTTAATAATAATTTTGAGTATAAATTGCACAATGTAATTAAGGGTGTTGATGGAGCATATATTGTGATTGATATTGAATGCGCTGATAAGCGTATGACTTTAATTAACCTATATGGTCCGAGTGACCGTGACTCGCCTGCCTTTTTTGAAGGTATTGAAGAAGAAATAGATAAATTAGATAACGACTATATTGTAATTGGAGGTGACTGGAACGTTGTTGTAGATCCTAGTAAAGATACCTTTCGGTACAGAAACATAAATCGTCCTCGGGCGATGAAAACTGTTCATGATATGATGGAGATGTATAGCTTGGTAGATATCTGGAGACAGGTACATCCACAAAAACGCCAGTATACTTGGCGTAGGTTCAACACCAACATAAAAGGTAGGCTGGACTACTTCCTTGTGTCTGAATCTTTGATGTCAGACATGAGCAGTAGTAAAATAGAAGCTGGTTATCGTACGGACCACTCTCTTGTTTCATTTACAATTGGTAATAGTTGTCCATATAGACCTAGAGTGTACTGGAAATTTAACAACTCTCTGTTGAAAGACAAGGAGTATGTTGGTATGGTTAAGAATGTAATACTTGAACTTAAGAAGCAGTACGGTATCCTACTTTATGATATGGAAAACATTGACAAGATTAATAATGATGACATCCAATTTACTATTAATGATCAGTTATTTTTAGAAATGATCCTGTTAGAGGTTAGAGGTCGTACAATATCCTATGCTAGCTACAAAAAGAAGATGCAACAACAGAGAGAGGCAGCTCTAGCTAATGAGATTGCTTTGTTAGAGAACAATCTTACTGATAATAACATAGTGTTACTCGAAAGAAAACAACAAGAACTTATGGATATCAGGAGAAAGAAAACAGATGGAATGATTATTAGATCACGGGCAAAATGGATACAGGAGGGTGAGCGAGCAACAAGGTACTTTTGTAGTTTAGAAAAAAGAAATTTTGTTAAAAAGTCAATGAATCTTTTAGTAAATGATGACCAGGAAACTGTTATCTATTCTCAGACAGATGTTATGAATGAAACACAAAGTTTTTACGAGCAACTTTATGCTTCAAGGGAGTCAGAGGTGCTAGATGTGGATTTAGATGCTACTGTGGAAGCACCAGGTCTATCTCAAGAAAATAGTGAATCGATTGAAGGTCTAATTAGTAATAAAGAAGCTTTGTCAGCCTTGAAGCGCATGAAAAACAATAAAAGTCCAGGATCTGATGGATATAGTGCGGAATTTTTTAAGTTTTTCTGGCTTGATCTCGGTTCTTTTGTTGTCCGGTCTATTAATTATGGGTTCTCTTGTGGTCAGATGTCAGTCACCCAACGTCAGGGAATTATAACCTGTATACCGAAAGAGGGCAAGGATAAGAGGTACCTCAAGAATTGGAGGCCCATTACACTTCTGAACACTGTTTATAAGCTGGCTTCTGCTTGTATATCAGAACGTCTTAAACGTGTATTACCCACTATTATTCACAGTGATCAAAAAGGTTTCCTAAAGGGAAGATATATCGGGGAAAACATTAGGTTGTTATATGATGTACTTGTACACACACACATAAACAAAATTCCAGGGCTGCTTCTGCTAGTTGATATAGAAAAAGCGTTCGATAGTGTAGCGTGGTCATTTATTGAGAAGTGTTTTCGCTTCTTTAACTTCGGTCCGGACATGATTACATGGATAAAAACATTTTACAACAATATAACGGCATGTGTTTCTGTAAACGGTCAGTATTCTAGTTGGTTTAAGGTGAAAAGGGGATGCAGACAAGGCGATCCATGTTCGCCCTACATTTACTTAATTTGTGCGGAAATCATGTCTTCAATTATGCGTAACAATACAGAAATTAAAGGTTTAAGGGTTAACGACCTTGAAATACTATTGTCTCAATTCGCAGATGACACATCTATCTTCCTCGATGGTAGTGAAAAATCTTTCACTGAGAGCATACATTGTCTCAGATATTTTGCTTCTATATCAGGACTGAAAATCAATCACGACAAAACACAAGTGGTCTGGTTAGGGCCAAGAAGAAATTCTGAAGTAAAGTACATGCGTGATGCCAACTTTATTTGGAATCCTGGGACCTTTAAAGTCCTTGGGATAATATTCAGCACGGATATAGATAGAATTACACGGATTAATTATGAAAATAAACTTGCTGAAATACAATGCATTCTCACAGTCTGGTCTAAAAGGCAACTTACCCCCTTTGGAAAAATAACCGTCATTAAGACTCTTGTAGTATCAAAACTTGTACACTTATTTACCAATCTCCCAGATCCCCCTGCTCAGTTTATGAGTGAACTTGATAAATGTTTGTTTGCATTTTTGTGGGATAAAAAGATGGCAAAAGTAAACAGAAGAGTTGTTTGTGCAACATATGAGAAGAGGTCTGAAAATGCTGAATGTCCATTATTTTTTAGCATCAGTGAAGATAAGTTGGTTGCGTAGAATATTTTGTAAGGACTCTCCAGTCAAAACTTTATTGCTTTCTCTATGCCCAGAATTTGGAAATCTAAGACAGTATGGTAGTGAGTATGCTAACATTGTGATGAACCGGTGTAGAAATAAGTTTTGGTCAGATGTTGTTAGACATTATAAACACTTTAGTTATAAGTGTGTGCCAGAACGGTATAGTGAATTTGTATCTGATTGTCTGTTCTATAACCTTTATGTCAAACGAAGTAGAAGGGTTATCTATGTACAAAATTGGAGAGACAATGGAATTTTTGCTATTGGGCATCTGATGGATTCCACGGGGGAATTTTTAGAGTATGAGCAGTTTTGTCAAAAATATCCCCTAGTACATACAAACTTCCTTGTCTACACAGGTATTATTAGTGCTGTTAAGGAATACAGGCGGCAAAGAGGGTTTGAGAAAAGTGGTGATTGTATAGTAAATGTTTGCAAAGTGTGGAATTTGATCTTGTATGGAGAACCAAAGGTTATCTATTCTGCTCTTGTAGAACCCGAGTCCGCTCCTGTTTGTACATTTAAATGGTCACAGCAGTTCACTGATCTACCACCATGGAAACTGATTTTTTGTAAACATATACAAACTACCCTTGACCCTAAGATGAGATGGTTCCAGTTTAGACTTATACACTGTTTACTTCCTACAAAGAGACTTTTATACCTGAAAAAGTTATCAGAATCTGCAACTTGTACATTCTGTGGGGTGGAGGAGGAAACGTTAACACATTTATTTTGGGGCTGTCCCATTGTTCAGTCATTCTGGAACTCAGTGCAGGGATGGCTTAATAGAAACTGTGATAACTGTGCAACATTATCCCTGACTGAAACTTTTGTTATCTTTGGCGTAGCACGGAAATTTAGATCAGATATTGCGATAGATTTGTTGATTTTACTTGCCAAGTACCATATTTATACATACAGACTTAAGGGAGTAAGACCAGACATAAATATCTTTAGTCAGTTATGCAAACAGAGATACTGGATTGAGAGATACAGATGCACTACTGTCGATGAAATGCAGAAATTCCTGCTACTTTGGCTCCCATACGAAAAACTTATACAGTGACTGTGTAATATAAAAGAAGTATGTGTATACACTTAAAACTTACTTAAGAGATGCATGTAATGTAATTGTGTGTGTGTGTGTGTGTGTGTGTGTGTGTGTGTGTGTGTGTGTGGAGACCAGTTCTTGTACATACACTGTATCAGTATTAATGTCAATGTGTCCCGTGTACCATTATTACTGTCATTATGTCATATTTTGTAAAAAAGCCCAAAAACAGGAATAAAAAAATAAAATAAAAATTAAATAAGCAAATACAAATTAAAACACTTTAAAAAGCTACTTTTACTTAGACTTTGGTTAAGAATTCAAACACGTTATTTTAAAAAGATGCTTTACTTAGAATGTGGATAAGAATTCAAGCACGTTAAAATAAAGTCTTTGTGAGACTATAGACTGAGACCTGGGCTCACAACCATCATTAGCGGCAATAAAGAAAAAGGCAAACAAGCAAACACACACAAGACATGCTGTGGCCAGATCTCCAAAAAGTCATTTTAGCTGTTTTTTTTTATGTTTCTTGATCTTTTCATGTATTTTCATAGTAATGATACATGGTATTTCTTGGGACTACTTGTAAGATAGGCAGAGATGCCTACAAGTATTATCGTAATAAGCGTTTCAACATTACCATCTCACTCTCACACACACACACACACACACACACACACACACACACACACACACACACGTGGCAAGCACGGGCAGTTTTACTGACTGTCAGTTGACCCTAAGACCCTAGATCCGCCATAATGTAGCGGTTCTAGAGTCTTTGGTAGATCTGACAGATTGGATGAGAGAAAGACAAAGAAAAAACAAACAAACAAGCAAAAAAACAAAAAACCAAAAAACAAACAAACAAACAAAAAAACAAAAAAAAACACCATCACCAACAAAAGAGCACGGAATTTGAAGAAACAACTTTATGGGATGAGTTCATCACCCCAACGACTTGTCATTAGCACTGTCACACGCGCACTCATTCAGCACGCTCTCGCACGGAACACCAGCAATGGACACAATATTTACGCTTAGATACAGTTTATACACAGAACCCCACCCTTCCCCTACACACAACTAAGACAACTACACATCATAATACACTCTAGCTCTAGGGAGCGTCCTAAGTAATGAGGCGGTCTAGGGAACCGGCAGCCGCGTAGCACGCACGAGGACACTTGAGGGAGAGGGATAGTGAGTGACCAGCCTGATAGTTCGTGGACTGTGGTCGTCTCCAGTAGACTGTGGACTGGTCGTCTCCCGTAGACGGTGGACTGTGGCTGTCTCCCGTAGCAGTCCCAGGCGCTCATGCGCAGCAGTCCTTCATGGCGGTCGGGTGCTCACGATCCAGGGAACTGTAGCCAACTCCCGTAGCAGTCCCGCGCTCCGCCGTCTGGTCATTCCCCTCTGAGGTGCCTCGAGACAGGGACGTCACCGCAAGAAGAGGGGGAAAACAAAGAAAAAAGGCCTGGATGGCCGGGATCAGTCCGGTGGTCATACATTCACCTCCCCCCTCGTCCCCAGTGCTAGGCTTTTGCCAGTCCCGTAGCCTTACCCCAGGCTAGTCTAGAAGTAGAGTTGTATTTATATAACGCTAAAGGAACATACATAGACACAAACGTAGAGAGACAGGCAGATAGAGTAGGACACACAAACACGTCAAGGTAAACCAACTCGGGCAAGCTTCCCCCTCAGCTCGACCCAGCACGACCGGCCCACGTCCCGCCCGCTACACGCACCCAAACGGCGCACTGAATAGGGCCCACCTAGGTAACAGACACCTACCCGTCCGGCCCTCGAATCCCAGCGTCAGGAAACACCTAGGCGCTGCACCCAGCTGACCGAACAGCTTCCAGAATCTGGTCGACGAAACCAATTCCTCTAGCGTTGAGCTAGCCCGAGACGAGCGGTCCACCCTCGCACGGTCAATGGCGAAAAGGCAATGGAAAACTTAGGGGCGGTGGTCACGCGGTCCAAAAGGCTGACCGAGGCTTGCCAAGCTCGTGCTAAACGCTCTACCCGTGCCTAACGGTCTACCCGTGCTTACGGTCTACCTGTGTCACACGACATTCACACACGCACGTGCACACCATACAACACAAAACGTGGCACAGAGCTCCGCCGCAGCGGATTTATTTACTTCCCCGGCTCCATACAACTTGCGTCTCTGGTAGACCCGAAGCGGGTTGTGACAAGCACAAGTGAGAGCTTTGTGTTCAGCGGAAGGAAGAGGAAGTACAAGCGGTAGGGGCTTAGTTTACGTAGAATCCTCATTGGCAACATTAAGCTAGAAGGGAAATTTATTTAGTCTGCCAACATGGCGAGATACAGACGTACCGTGCTGTGTCTTATTGCTGTGTTGTCTGTATTGCTGGGGTTCGGGTGTAGCCAGTATCGACAGATCCGTAAGTCTGATTTTCTTCATGGAATAATTTATGCCAAATGATGGTTATGTTTGATTTTTTAAAAATTACTTTATTGTCCCTTTCGGGAAATTCGGGCTGCTTCCCCCGGAGGAAGCGCGTCGCTGCGGTGCAGCGCCACCCGATATATATATATCATAATTTTGGTGGGGGAGGAAAGCCGGATAACCCGGAGAGAAACCCCCGATGAGCAGCCCGTTAGCCAGGAAAAACCGGTATCACAAGCTCAGCCTTGGCTCGAACCCACGCTTCATCGCCACGACACTGGTGACGGCCGTTCAGTAGCGCAGCGGCTAAATCCGACGCACTACCTATTAGGCCACCGCTCACCCCCTTGATACAGCCTGTCTGCCGGTAATCCGGTGAAAAAACATCAACGGGGGTTTTCTTCGTACGTCGTACGAGGTTGTTGTTGTTGTTTATCACTGTGCCAAGTAAAAGTGCCATTATAGTATTCTCGTAATAGTATTCTTCCGTTCGCTGCCTGAGTAATTTAAAGGTTTCTATTTTCACACATGCGAATCCACTATTTTCCGTTAACTGCAGAACTGGGGAACACTGTGACGTGCAATATGAGCACGGTATACGCTGATCATACGTATGGTACCTCGCTCAATTGTACGGGGGCCATTAATGGCAACACTGATACTCACTGGTACAACACTGAAGCAGACAACCCGAACTGTGTCTTCACTGCTGAAGATGCAAGGCCCGCCTACTGGTTTCTGAACCTTGGACAGTCACGTGCCATCCACAGGATTACCATCTACTACGCCCGTAAGCACTCCCATGTATCTTCATCTGAAGACGACCATGCTATTCTGCAGCTTGATTAATTTCATTGTAAAACTGAAACAGAAAGTAATTTGTCATCAGTAACTTACAAGGACGGGCCAGTTCCATGTTTGCTAAGGCAACTTATGTTCTGGGACATTTTGCTCGGCATGTGCACTCGAATGAACTTTAATGCGGTACAATGTTGTTTACACTTTGGGCGAGCGGTCTAACATTCAAATTTACAACTGTCGTTACACTACTGGTGTCGTTACACTACTGGTGTACGTTACACTACTGGTGTCGTTACACTACTGGTGTCGTTACACTACTGGTGTACGTTACACTACTGGTGTACGTTACACTACTGGTGGTCGTTACACTACTGGTGTCGTTACACTACTGGTGTACGTTACACTACTGGTGTCGTTACATTACTGGTGTCGTTACACTACTGGTGTCGTTACACTACTGGTGTCGTTACACTACTGGTGTACGTTACACTACTGGTGTACGTTACACTACTGGTGTACGTTACACTACTGGTGTCGTTACACTATTGGTGTCGTTACACTATTGGTGTACGTTACACTACTGGTGTCGTTACACTACTGGTGTACGTTACACTACTGGTGTACGTTACACTACTGGTGTCGTTACACTACTGGTGTACGTTACACTACTGGTGTCGTTACACTACTGGTGTCCGTTACACTACTGGTGTACGTTACACTACTGGTGTTGTTACACTACTGGTGTCGTTACACTACTGGTGTACGTTACATTACTGGTGTACGTTACACTACTGGTGTCGTTACACTACTGGTGTACGTTACACTACTGGGATGTGATGTATGGAGCGAGACAATACGGAAAGTCAGGGACTATATGAGTTGTCTGGGACTAAACGGCGTTGTTAGCTATGCATGGACCCGGACAATGCGAAGAAACAGACTAAACCGTGGACTAAACGAGCCAAAATTTACACCCACGATAGAGCAGGTGAACGGAGGATTGTCTCAGACTTTCGTCAAAACAAATATGGCGGCAGCCATTGCTTTCGTGTTCTATCAACGAAGACAACGCCGAAGATTGAGAATTTTTCGTGACAGAACGCACCCTCTAGAAGTGTATGATGATAGCAAAGTGTATAAGCAATTTCGCTTCAACCGACGCGCTATCTTGGAGTTAACAGCAGAGATAGAACATGAGCTGGAGTACCCTGCAAGACGGACAGGAGCCCTCACACCTGTGTTGCAAGTGTTGTTGACACTTCGGTATTATGCCACTGGTACTTTCCAAAACACAGTGGGAGATCTCATCGGTGTCGACCAAAGTACGGTTAGTAGAACGATCACACGTCTAGTGGCTCATCATTCAGCAGGAAATGAATATTTTCTAAAAGTGACGTCATTGTCTAGCTATGACGTGACCGTCTGCCATTTTTACGATTTTTGCAAGTGACGTCAAACTGTTCTTCACACCATTCTGGTTTGTGGAGTTAGTTCTGGGTGGTTTTCCCCGGTCTAAAAATAGTTTGACCCCCCTAGTCTGAGACAAAAGCCAGCTTGTCTCTGACTTCGTAGTCTAAGGTGAAGTCTCTGTCCATGCATCGAATTTTCTGACTTCCCAAAGTCGCAGACTTTGAAGTCTCTGACTTCGTGACAGTCTCAGACAATAATTGTCCATGTCCACGCATCAGACCCCAGGTGTCGTTACACTACTGGTGTACGTTACACTACTGGTGTCGTTACACTACTGGTGTCCTTACACTACTGGTGTACGTTACACTACTGGTGTCGTTACACTACTGGTGTCGTTACACTACTGGTGTACGTTACACTACTGGTGTCGTTACACTACTGGTGTCGTTACACTACTGGTGTACGTTACACTACTGGTGTCGTTACACTACTGGTGTCGTTACACTACTGGTGTACGTTACACTACTGGTGTCGTTACACTACTGGTGTCGTTACACTACTGGTGTACGTTACACTACTGGTGTACGTTACACTACTGGTGTCGTTACACTACTGGTGTACGTTACACTACTGGTGTACGTTACACTACTGGTGTCGTTACACTACTGGTGTCGTTACACTACTGGTGTACGTTACACTACTGGTGTCGTTACACTACTGGTGTACGTTACACTACTGGTATCGTTACACTACTGGTGTACGTTACACTACTGGTGTACGTTACACTATTGGTGTCGTACAACTACTGGTGTACGTTACACTACTAGTGTATGTTACACTACTGGTGTTGTTACACTACTGGTGCCGTTACACTACTGGTGCCGTTACACTACTGGTGTACGTTACACTACTGGTGTACGTTACACTACTGGTATCGTTACACTACTGGTGTCGTTACACTACTGGTGTACGTTACAGTACTGGTGTACGTTACACTACTGGTGTACGTTACACTACTGGTGTCGTTACACTACTGGTGTCGTTACACTACTGGTGTACGTTACACTACTGGTATCGTTACACTACTGGTGTCGTTACACTACTGGTGTACGTTACACTACTGGTGTCGTTACACTACTGGTGTACGTTACACTACTGGTGTCGTTACACTACTGGTGTCGTTACACTACTGGTGTACGTTACACTACTGGTGTACGTTACACTACTGGTGTACGTTACACTACTGGTGTCGTTACACTACTGGTGTCGTTACACTACTGGTGTACGTTACACTACTGGTGTACGTTACACTACTGGTGTCGTTACACTACTGGTGTACGTTACACTACTGGTGTCGTTACACTACTGGTGCGCTCCGTGCGGTCGCCGCGCCATCGAGTATTCTTCTGCTGGCTCAGTGCCAGCATTTGAGATTACAGACAGTGTCACTGTCCAGGTGTCTGAGCGGGGTGACGATAGATAGCACAATGTAACTCTAAGCTCTGTGATCTGTCAGCTGAAAAGTGGTAGCACTACCCCTTTAAGAGATTAACAATTACAACCAATAAACCAGAAACAAAGAAAAACAACAACAACAACAAAAAAAAAAAAATTCTGTTATGTTTTGTACAGAGTATGATGATGGTGATCAGCACAACTATGATTACACCTGGTACATGATGAACGTCAGAGTCAGCGTAGACGGATCAGAAATCTTCAGATATCCTGGTGTAACATCAAGCATCACCAATCCCACACAGATCACTGACAACCTCCCCACCACCGGCCAGATCATCAAAGTGGAAAGGACAACAAAGTTGAGTAGTAACTACGTGGCCATCTGCGAGGTGCAAGTATGGGGTATGGACTACTTTTTAATATCCCACACTGTGCGACATCAGTATCTCAAAATTGTTTTCTTTTGCCTGGTTCAGTTTACATTTACTGATGACCCCTCAAATACCCACCTTTTGCTGCTGGCTTTGTTGTTGCTGATCGTGCTGTTGATTTTTGTTTGTTTTTTCCTTGATTGTTTTGTATCTTGAGGGGTTTTCTTAGTCCATTATGTCGAGATTCCTTTAACGCTTATTCTGTATATTTTTTGTTGGCTTTTGCTGCTGTATGTGCTTGTACTCTGGTTTGACAAGTCATGAGACTGTAAAACTTTTGCATAGGCAGTTTAGCCACCTATCTATTCCATGTCAACCAGAATGTAAGAAAGACAGGTACGGACAGGAATGCGCCAACACCTGCAGCGCCAACTGTCAGGACAACGGGGGGGAGACAACCTGTGACATGATTCGCGGAATCTGTATTCGAGGTAATAGTTAAGCTGCATTAGGAGTTTATTTGGAGTGAATGTAGGCGTGTGATTTACACATTGAGACTGTGTCAAATATGCAGGACATTTTCAATATGATTATGAATGCACTGGCGAAGGAACAGGGGGGAAGGGAAGGCAGGGGGAGTTAACGTTCGGCCCCAGCCCCCACCCCACCCCTTTCCGACTTCCTCGTGCTAAAAATGTTGTTACAGTCTACAAATTCTGCAGTTCCGCCAAGAAAGAAAGTTTCCGGTGAATAAAAGAAAATTTGCAAGTTGATCCATGCTGAGAGTAAAAGAAAACTGCGCCTTCATTTTTGTTTGTTTGAACTATTGCTAGCCCTGCAGGAAACAAAAAGGCAAGTTACTCCACCGCCCCCCCCCCCCCCCCCCCCGGCGCCGGCCAAAATATGCTTCTGAGCCAGTGTAACTCATACTGTTAATTGCGCGGTGTTAGTGTCTGTTATATGCCTATGGCAAGTATTACCATGAAAAAAACAAAAAACAAAAACCAAACAGCCCCCCCAAACACACACACACACACACACACACACACACACACACACACACACACACAAATAATATGATCAAACGTGCTGATACGTATCACCGAGCAATTTCAGGTTTTTTTCAGTTAGGCCTAATAGTTCAACGTTATTTTTTACATTGAATATACTCGTGCAATAGATAATTGGTTCGTATGTCGGTATGTCGTAGCTTTTTAGAATCGTTGAACATCTTGACGTTGACATTCTCCAAACTAATCCACCACGTATGTATCGTTCATCTAACGTGTTTGTTAGACTGTAAGGCGGGATACTGGGGCGACCAGTGTGACAAGACGTGCAACAGAGGATGTGTGGACGGCACGTGCAACTGGGACGATGGACAGTGTCAGTGTGCACCAGGCTGGCGGGAACCAAGCTGTGCTGGTGAAGAATTAGTCATTGTTACAGAGTAGACTGTGCATGCCTTTATACATGTTGCCATATTTGATTGACACCAGATCCGTGTACAAACCTTTCCTGAAACCTTTCCTTTCATAATTGGCTAAAATAATGTGTTATTGTCGTGGTTTTCTTTATATTGTCGAGAAAATCAACAAGCAACCAACGATATAAAGTAGGTTTTCAGATTTGACAATTGTATTCCGAATGACGTTATTTGCAGTGTGTGACGATTCTCACTACGGTCAAGACTGTAGCAGGGACTGTGGCCGTTGTACTGGTGGTGTCCCCTGTCACAACATCACTGGCCTCTGTCCGTCATGTGAACCCGGCTATATCCCACCTTTGTGTCAAAACTGTGAGCAACGATAAGTTAGCAGGATAATGATCTTTGTGCTCTGGCTTGTAAACAGCTGTTCTTCCTCAGTCAGGTCACCAAAGTTGAATATCAGAACCCTTTTTGTATAGTTGGTAGTTTTAAATGTGGTTTTGGCTCAATTTATAATTGTTTTTGTTTGTTTGTTGTTGGTTTTTCATTAAAGCGTCTATTTGGTTGACAAGGGATGTACATGGAAGTTATGGGTGTCTGAGCAAATATTCCTGCAGATTTGAAATTACTTCAGTCTGACGGTATTTTATTCCTATGTCCACGTTTGGGCCTTAATTGTGCTGCCTCGACTTCATTCTCCTAGCTTGCCCGGTGAGGAAGTACGGTCAGAACTGTGCATTATCCTGTGGACACTGTGCTGACAATGTGACCTGTCACCATGTGGACGGACACTGTCCTGATGGCTGTGGATCAGGATATCTTGGTGAATTCTGCATTGGTAAGGTCGTCGTTATTTTATATTTGCTCTCAATTCGCCGTGCCATTTCTGGACGCAAAATATACACTGGACAGCTAGCGAATCCACTGATACAGTCGCGATCATAAATAAGTGTTAATCCTTGTAGGTGATTTCACAGCATCGTTGTTACAAGTGATTAATCACACATGAATTGTGCGGTAACTGTCATCACAAGGCCATCTGTGATCACGTGACCGGACACTGCCCTCAGGGCTGTCCTGGCAACTTCAGCACAACTCTGTGTAAAGGTGAGGTGTTACTTCTGTGTAAAGGTGAGGTGTTACTTCTGTGTAAAGGTGAGGTGTTACTTCTGTGTAAAGGTGAGGTGTTACTTCTGTGTAAAGGTGAGGTGTTACTTCTGTGTAAAGGTGAGGTGTTACTTCTGTGTAAAGGTGAGGTGTTACTTCTGTGTAAAGGTGAGGTGTTACTTCGGCTTCACAATGTCATTTGGAATCAGGGGTCCAATGGTCCCATAAATCTGAGTGCATGAAAAAAAAAAAAGAAAAAAAAAAAGCAATACTGATAACGTATATAATTTGAAAACAAACTCTCTCTCTCTCTCTCTCTCTCTCTCTCTCTCTCTCTGTTGATCCTTCTTGCACCATTTCAGTGTGTGTGGCTGGTCTATGGGGAGAGAACTGCACCGAGTCCTGCGGTCAGTGTGCTGGTGATGGTTCCTGCGACAGAATGACAGCGGAATGTAGCGCTGGGTGTGTCGCCGGCTGGAACGGAACTGTCTGTCAGCAGAAAGGTATCTGTCACGACCGTGTGTGCTGTAATGTATGGGTGTAAGAGGTGCGTGCTCTTTCTTTACTCTCACTCACACGCAGCCGCACAACAAACTGATACCGAGACGTGCGGGGATTCACACCACCACAATATTATTGACAAGACGAACAGTCATTGCATAACACGTCACAGTACAGCTACAAAACCGAATGACATCCAGAATAGGCAAGGCAATCAATCAAGGCAATAAATACTATGCCTAAATACAAATGATATAAATAATTGTATCTAAGAGCGCTCAGAGCATTTTAACGTGCACGGGATGGTACCTCCAACGATGGCCAAGCGCGCAGACGTGCAGACGCGCAGATGTGCAGTTCACAAGCCGCAGACAACACCACAGGCGGCGGAAAATAGAGCTGGCTCGGCAGCTCTACAAAAGCATCACGGCAACCGCTGATGCTCTAGTGGACCAGCACCCACGCTGAATCCCACATACGGGCAGTCAGGCTCCCTCCCCTTCAGTCGTCGCAGGGCCAAGAAATCCTCCACGGGACAAGGGACTACAGGGCAGCTTCTGGCTCCCGAAACAGCCACTCGGGCTAGAACCCCTCCATATGCAAGATGCGAGGGGTTATGACGGTAGACCTTAAAGACAGCGGACGAGAAGAAGTGCCAGACTCTTGAACAGACGTGTCGGTACTACCGGGCCAAATGCGAATAGCAAGTGAATAGCAATGGTTTTTATACTGTTGGGGCGAATAGGGTGAGTATCGCACTGGATACACCTGCATCACGTGTAAAACGGGTTACCTGTATCGACTTTAACAAGGGAAACGGACAGGTCAGCATATTATACACAAATGTCCCGTGTAAAACCTTCACCAAGGGATACATTCGTGGCCCGTGCAGAAAACAAGGCACGTGCGCCACACAGAACATAGTTACGATGCATACCGAAATCATACCAACCCGTCATACGGAAATCATAACAGCACATGATTTACCCTAAGTCACGCATCCGTGACATCACCCCCCTCCTCCAGTAGAAACCGACAGGTTTCTCAACATGGGGGTCGAAACAGTGAGACAACCAATGTCTACACTACCGGCTGATCCGATCCTGATCGCGACAGGCAATCGGCAAATACATTGAGCTTACCCTGGACAGGCTCAATGCGAAATCTGAACTCCTGGAGAGCAAGGGCCCAGCGAGTTATCCGACAGTTCTTGAACTTGCCTGAAGTGAGATAGGACAAGTGAGATATCTGTCAGAAGGTCGAAAAACTTGTGAAAGACAGCCTCTATATCATGCCTCTTTGAAGGGTCTAACTGACTGTCATACTTGACATTGGCAACAGTTTCGCCTTGAAACGACGGTAGCGTCGGAAGAGCGATTTGGTCATCCTCAGTATCAGGGTGGAGGATTCCGACAGCGGCGGATGCCGAACCGACGTGATACGAACACGCAACATCAGCCAAATCAGATGAAGCGTGAAGGGCAGAAGCACAGTTCTGTTCTGGCCCAGAGTAATCAACGCTCGGTGGGTCAAACCCTACAGAGGTTTCCGTGTGGAATGGCAACAAGAGATGTAGTTGCGCAAGTTCAGTGGCCGGTGATACGGCTGACACGGCGGTGAAGGGGACATCTATAACTGGCATCCTCTCTAGCGGGACGGGGGCCACTCTACCTTTAGGAACTGTTTTCTGGCAAACATCGCATGTTCTACAGTAGTCTTTGACTGCACAACGTACTCCTGGCCAAAAGAAACGGAGGAGGACTCTTTGCAGTGTGCGGCGAACTCCGCAGTGACCTGCCATGATACCGTCATGCGCCGTGCACAAGACAGACATGCGTAGCGTAGTGGGTACGACTATCTGCTTCGTGACACCTGCCTCGTTTTGAAAATGGCGGTATAAGATACCATCAGTGACTACAAAGGAAAACGTACCAGAACCGCTTTTCATAGACTGACCATCCTTGGCCTTTTGGAACAACGGTTCAAGGGTGGGGTCTTCAGACTGGGCTTTGATCAGGTCATCACGGCTTGTGTCCAAGCATGGCGGGAGTGCAGTGACTAATGGCTTGCTAGCCGCATCTGCCCTCTTAGCTTGCAAGCGAGTGGTTACTAGGCCAACAGCATCTACCTCGACGAGGGAAGAGGTATTTGGGGTGTCTGATACGCCCGGTAGATTACCTAGGATCAAGTCAGCTACTGGATCGTCAATGACACAGCACTCGACATCTCCTGAATAAAAGGGCGTGTCTACGAACACATGAGCTACGGGGAATGTCTCGACTGCACCTCCAAAAGTAATGCAATCTTGGGTTTCACCTGTGAACTGTTCCGGGGAGACAAGAGAGCGTTTAACACCCGCAGTAGTACACCCAGTGTCTCGGAGTACCGTTACCTCAGTATTGCTTACTGTGCCTTTGGATACACGCAGGTCTCCAAGGGGTTTGTTCTTCCCAATTGCGCAAATCACCATGCAGGCTAGCGCCTTCTGCTTTGAGGGACAAACATTGCTCCAGTGACCTGTGCCATGGCAAGTGTTACAAGTGTCAGTTGGCAGTGGCTTACGTCTGGGAAATCCACGTTTTTGATCACCACCACGCTCATTTCGGTTTTCTGCCTCTGTTTTGCTAGTCTCACTCCCGTTTGCTTGACCAGGGGTGGCTGAAGGGCCATAGTGATATGGGGGACGACCCCTGAATTTGCCGCGCTGTGACTTCGAGTACTGGGACTTGACATGACCCTGCACTACGCCTACAGAAGACGCAAACAACGTGGCGGAGCTATCTCTTTTAGCCATAGATTTGCCCGGGTGAGCATCCCTATACAGCTCAGCTGCCTCGGACATGGATTTAGCGTCTGTAAACCGCCTTTCCCGGAGGTACACACATAAGTCCTTTGCCACACTTTGCAATATTTGTTCACGTAACAAAAGATCGTGCAGACCCTGGTAGGTTTTTTCAGCACCTGAGAGATCTACCCACCTGTCAAACAAGTGACGGATTCGGGTGAGGAAGGAAAAAAATGATTCACCAATATCGGGACGAGCCGTCCTGAAACGTTCCCTGAACCCTTCTTCAGTACACAAGTACTTTTTCATGAATTGTTCCTTGAGGGAATCAAAGTCCACAAGACCACCCGAACACAGGGATTGATAGAATGTCAAGGGAGGACCCTGAAGACACGCCGCAAAATGAATAGGCCAGTCAGATTTGTTCCACTTTAAAGCCGTAGCGTGTGCCTCAAACCTAAAGATGAAGGCATCTATATCATCCTTCTCATGGTTGAATAATGGCAACTTCGGGTAGAATCGATGACCTGAGTCAGAACGGCGGGTAGGGGGAGGAGCTTGTGTTGCAAGCTCTCTTTCCATCCTTTCCCTGTCAAGCAGCCGTTTATGCTCTCGGTCCTGCCTCTCTAGTTCTAACTTAGCTTCCCTCTCTTTCTCTTCGAACGCTCGCTTAGCTTCCCTCTCTTTCTCTTCTAACGCTCGCTTAGCTTCCCTCTCTTTCTCTTCTGACGCTAGCTTAGCTTTCTCTAACTCTAGCTTAGCTTCTCTTTCTTTCTCTTCTAACGCTAGCTTAGCTTCTCTTTCTTTCTCTTCTAACGCTAGCTTAGCTTCCCTTTCTTTCTCTTGTAATGCCAGCTTAGCTTCTCTTTCTTTCTCTTCTAATGCTAGCTTAGCTTCTCTTTCTTTCTCTTCTAATGCCAGCTTAGCTTCTCTTTCTTTCCGTCTCTCGTCTCTCTCCATAGCTTGCTCTATGTACTTTTGAACATCTGCCCCGGAATACCCGAGTTGCTTAGCCTGCTTAACCAACTTCTCAAACTGTTCCTCAGAGATCTCCATGTTTGCAGGTAAGCAATATGTCTAGAAGATTCTAGAGCGAACTAAATGAGCAGAATAGATCCTTCAAACGGCAAACAATTTTCAGCCGAGGAACAAGCAAGAAAACAGACAAGTTTTAACAAGCATGACTGAAACTGCAGATTAAAACAAAATAAAATCAAATCAAATATCACGAATGAAATAGCGCATCAACTCAACAAGCAGCAAGCTCAAACCAACATGCACAGCACCATGTCAACAAGTACTGAAAATATCAAAGCCAGTGACGTCTTGTCACTAAATACATGCGATCGAAATAATCAAATTCACATTAAGAAAAATTCAAAATGCAATGAATGAGGGTGTTTGCCAGACAACAAAGCGTACGAAGCCAGACAAAAAAGCATGCGAAGCCAATCATGCAAAAACGCAAATGAAGTACCTATGGGATTTCCGTTGGGCATCCCACCAAGTAACTGAAAAGTTTAGGACAAAATCTCTTAGAGTTCAAAGTAACTAATACAAATATTAACAAAAAGCAAACATACACGGTAACCTATAACATAAAAACACAAGGACAAACAGTGGTGGTGCGGGATCCAACACAAGGTGCCCTACCGGAGGATAGACGAAGAGGTAATGAAAAGGTGGAGCTGGGAAGACAGACAGGCTGTACAAAAGAAAGGCAAGAAGACTAGTCCCTTACGGCAGCCGGAAACACAAAGGCATACCGACCCGTACGAGGCTGGAGACGGGGGAAAACTAGACAGAAAATGACAAGCTCATTCAACCCAAGGATAGGGAAAGGTGGGGCCCTAGTATTAGTAAGTTAGGAGAGGAACGGGGTCACCACTGTCACGACCGTGTGTGCTGTAATGTATGGGTGTAAGAGGTGCGTGCTCTTTCTTTACTCTCACTCACACGCAGCCGCACAACAAACTGATACCGAGACGTGCGGGGATTCACACCACCACAATATTATTGACAAGACGAACAGTCATTGCATAACACGTCACAGTACAGCTACAAAACCGAATGACATCCAGAATAGGCAAGGCAATCAATCAAGGCAATAAATACTATGCCTAAATACAAATGATATAAATAATTGTATCTAAGAGCGCTCAGAGCATTTTAACGTGCACGGGATGGTACCTCCAACGATGGCCAAGCGCGCAGACGTGCAGACGCGCAGATGTGCAGTTCACAAGCCGCAGACAACACCACAGGCGGCGGAAAATAGAGCTGGCTCGGCAGCTCTACAAAAGCATCACGGCAACCGCTGATGCTCTAGTGGACCAGCACCCACGCTGAATCCCACATACGGGCAGTCAGGCTCCCTCCCCTTCAGTCGTCGCAGGGCCAAGAAATCCTCCACGGGACAAGGGACTACAGGGCAGCTTCTGGCTCCCGAAACAGCCACTCGGGCTAGAACCCCTCCATATGCAAGATGCGAGGGGTTATGACGGTAGACCTTAAAGACAGCGGACGAGAAGAAGTGCCAGACTCTTGAACAGACGTGTCGGTACTACCGGGCCAAATGCGAATAGCAAGTGAATAGCAATGGTTTTTATACTGTTGGGGCGAATAGGGTGAGTATCGCACTGGATACACCTGCATCACGTGTAAAACGGGTTACCTGTATCGACTTTAACAAGGGAAACGGACAGGTCAGCATATTATACACAAATGTCCCGTGTAAAACCTTCACCAAGGGATACATTCGTGGCCCGTGCAGAAAACAAGGCACGTGCGCCACACAGAACATAGTTACGATGCATACCGAAATCATACCAACCCGTCATACGGAAATCATAACAGCACATGATTTACCCTAAGTCACGCATCCGTGACAGTATCCTTTAAATGATATTGTTGCAAAATAATGTGAGAAATCAAGTTAAACTATAGATAATAGCCTTCCCCATTTGTATGCCTTCATCTGCACTATCACTTACGTTGCTGCCAGCTTATGAGGGTGTCAAGTTTTCTTTCTAGTGGTTGTTGGAGATCTGCCCCGTGTTGATGATGTGGTTGTCGTGGTTTCTACCGTGTCGGCCGCCGTCGCTGTTGTCGTTGTTGTGGCTGTGGTTCTACATGTCTGGTATGTAGACTACTATCGCTATTCAAGTTATGCTACTTGAAACTATCCCCCCTACCCCCCCCCCCCCCACACACACACACACAAACCCACTTACGCATGATACATACATTCCCAATTTCTTATTCTAGCACTTTAGAAGACGAGCTCTCATGTATTTTTATTTTTATTTTTTTTGTTGTGTATTTATTGTAACTTGCCATAGCCGTAATACCTGACCTTTCCTTTCACAAAGTTTTCGACCATTTTACAGGTGGCGCAAGAGACGACAAGACAGAACAACGCCGATGATTAACATGGAGTTGACAGAAGCAACTTCGGAAGGTGAGATAAATCACAAAGGTGAAAATATTCCACTTTTCACCACTTGGAGTGTTTGTTTGTCCGATGTTTGTATCGCTACCGCGCTATGTACAATAATCGAATGTTATAAAGCTGTGGCAGACAGTGCTGTTTGAACAAACTTTTTTTTTTTTTTTTTTTATTCTCTTTTTCACATTTTCAACATGTATGCATACATTGTATGTTTATACATGAGTCGTACTCAAAATTATGACAGAATTTATATATAGATAATTACCATGTGGGTACATGAGAACTGTTCAGAGACATAAGCATGTATGCACTTACATACACATAGCACACACACACACACACACACACACACACACACACACACATATCACATGATACGTATACATTGTCCCTGTCACTGGATCTTAGTTTGACATCACAGAAATATTACCATGTATATATATAAAAGAAAATCAACTTGTATAGCCTACTTGCTTGTACTGGCTGTTGTATGCTAAGACTAATCCTAATGTTTCCAGCTTTTTTTTCAGTTGGCTGAACGTGTATTTACAAGTGCAGAATACGGAAGCCATGCAATATTAAAGCTTGTTGCAGACCCCCTCGAAACTGCAGCCAGTTTCTCCATATTATATCTAAGTTTCAGGACATGAATAAAGTTGTCTATAGAGGGTTGAATGTCTTGTAATTTACATTTATAGATAAAAAACTTTGCAAACAGCAGAATGAAGTCTGTTACTTTATCAGTCTTTACAGAATCTGTCCATCCAAATAAAACAAGTTGTTCAGATAATGTGAGTCTGTCACAGTGAGTACAATGTAACTTCAACAAAGATAAAAGTTGCCCCCAGAAGGTCTGGACGACATCACACTGCCAGAGGAGATGAATAATGGTTTCATCTTCTTGATGACAGAAAGTACACATGGGGGAGTCTACAATCTTACATTTGTGAAGAAAACGGCGGGTTGGAAGGAGTCTATGTAATAGTCTTGACTGGAACCATCTCAACTGCGTATCACTGGTAATGGAATAATTTTTAAGAAAAATACTACTCCATTTAAGTCCATCGTACATGCTGTTCCACTTGATCACTGCAGAAGGGAGAGTTCCAGTCTCAACCAACATGTTCCTCACAACCTTATTACCTGACTGAATGCTAAGCCAAACCTTATTCTCAGCATCACAAACATGATCAACATCCAGCATGAACTGAAATTTTTGTCTATATTTCCTTAGGGCTCTAATAACTCCCTCATAGAGGAGAAAATTTGTTTTCAGTATCATAGGAAACTTTCTCTTAAATTCCACAAAGGATAAGAACTGACCTTCATTGTCCATTAGTTGGTTAACTTTAATAATATTTGCATCCACCCATTCTTTCACAAAAACGATTCCTTTATCTCTAACAATATGTAGATTGTAATGTATGTGTTCTGACATAAATTCTTTAACTTCAGTAGGAATGCACTTACAACAAAGCTTCCTATAATGTTTCAACACATCCTTCCAAAAAGGATTATCTGACTTCTTCATCACCACATTAGCAAACTCCCCACCAAGTACAGACAATGATCGCATTTCCGGAAGTAGATTATACACAAATATTGTAAGTTCTGAGTCTGGGTTGAGTCGAAGGCGACGCAGCCAGCTAATCTTCATACAAGCCAAACAAGAGTAAACACTAGTCATTTGGAGCCCTCCAGACTCGTACGACTGACACACAATTTCTTTCTTAATTCTGCTAGGTTTTCCATCCCATAGGAAGTGGAATATCTCTGTCTCAGTCTGCTTTAAGAATTCCTCCGAGGGATCTGGGATGTTAACAAACAAATATGTCAGCTTTGAGAGAACAAGGGTTTTAATTACTATAATTCTGCCAAAGGGAGTAAGCTGTCGCTTTTTCCATCTATGTAATATTCTTCGCATTTCAGAAAGTTTGTTCTCATAATTAAGTTCACTAATAAGCCTGATATTGGTTGAAAATTTTATTCCAAGTACTTTAAAAACTCCTGGGTTCCACTGAAAATTACTATCCCTCATATATCTAAATTGACTGTTTTTCATCGACCCGATCCAAATAATTTGTGTTTTATCATGATTCACTCTAAGGCCAGATATTTCGGCAAAATTGTCAAGCATCTTCACTGCCTCCCTGAGGGACTTCTCTGAGCCGTCTAAAAATAATGTAGTGTCGTCAGCAAACTGAGACAGAAGTACCTCCTTTCCTTTCACTCGGATACCTTTAATGTTAGTATTTTTGCGAATCATAAGTGACAACACCTCTGCACATATGAGGTACAGATACGGCGAGATGGGGTCCCCCTGTCTACAGCCCCTTTGTAGGTTGAACCAAGGTGAATGTTGACCATTCACTAACACACAGGAAACTGCATTATTATACAATGTTCGGAACCATCGGACAATATCAGCACTGAAATCAAAGAATAACAGACATTTTTCAATAAAACTCCATGACACACTGTCGAAAGCTTTTTCTAGGTCAGCTAAGAGTAACATACCAGGTATTTGTTGTTTTTCGGTGTACACTAATACATCATACAATAATCGAATGTTTTCTCCAATGTACCTTCCTTTTAAAAAACCTTTTTGACTCTCATGAATTATTTTAGGCAGTACAAGTTGAAGCCGACGGGCAATGCAAGATGAAGCTATTTTATACGAAACATTCAAAAGAGAAATCGGACGCCAATTTTTTATGAACTGCTTTGGTCTGTCTTCTTTTGGGATGCAAGTTATAATTCCTTGTCTCATCGAAACAGACAGCTCCCCCTTTTGAACACCCATATTAACTGACCGGATAAGAAACTGACCAATGTCTTTGAAGAAAAACTTGAAGAACTCCACAGAGAACCCATCTGGTCCAGGACTTTTATCATTTTTCATTTCCTTTAGTGCTTTAGCTGCTTCCCCGTATGTAATAGGACCTGAGATGATTTCATTATCTTCTTGTGATACTGATGGAGAATCAGGCAATAACTGGTTGAGGTCGGTGTCGACAACATCCTTAAACGAGTATAAATTTGAATAAAACCTTTGAACCTCTGTCAATATAGATTTCTGATCAGTGATAATTTGACCTTGACCTTGGTCCAGGCAGCTCATAGCTTTATTAGTGTAATGTCGATTCTCTAGGTTGCAGAAGTACTTGCTTGTTTTCTCACCTTCCTTTAACCACCTGACTCTGGAGCGAATTGCCATTCCATCGACCCTTTTATCTCGTATGGCCTCAAGTTCATTTTTTAAGAGCTCAAGTTCTTGGAGATTTCTGTCATCTACATTTTGTTCTAGTAACAGTATGCTCTGAACGAGGTTCTTTTCTCTTTCCAATTCTTGCTTTTTTTTACCTGTGGAGTAAGAAATTGTTCTTCCACGAATTTCCATGAGCATGATTTCAAAAAACAGCTGGTCATCTATGGTAAATTGCAACTCTTTATGGGAAATACTGTCTATATCATCCAGATTGTAAACTGGTACTGCATACTGCTGTTTTACTTCCTTTATCACTTTTTTTATTTCATCAACGTAATTCTTATCCTTTAACAAGGAAGTGTTGAATTTCCAAAAGGGTCTGTCCCTTTTAAACTGTTCTGTCTTAATAACTAGTGAGATGAGTGAATGATCTGAACGATAGCCTGTGTTTATCAAGGTAGCACTAATATCAGGTAAGAGTGATTGTGAAATAAGAAAATAATCTAGTCTGCCCTGCTTGAGTGAATTAAACTTACGCCATGTGTATGCTCTTTTCTCTGGGTAAAATTCACGGTATATATCAACTAGATCATAGGTGTCCATCATATTAGAAATTCTCTTGCGAGTTCGAGGCCGGTTAACAGTGCTAACATAGTTTCTTACATCAAGTTTCATGTTCAAAACACAGTTCCAGTCCCCTGCAGCAATGACTAATTCATTCTCAAGCCGCTCAATGTGCTGTGATACAGTATCAAAAAAAGTAGGGTTGTCACCACTACTGGGACCATACAAATTAAGCAAAGTAATACGTTTGTTCAGAAATTCTATATCCATAACAATGAAGCAGCCTCCTGGATCCTTAAAGACTGTATGTACCTTGTATTCAAAATTGTTGTTGAACATAATCGCAACACCGTTTCTATTAGTATCACAACCTGCCAACCAGATGTCATAACCCCAGCTGGCACGAATAAAGTTTTCAGAAGATTCTTTTAGATGGGTTTCTTGCAGGAAGTAAATATTACTATTTTGCTGGCGAAGAAAGTCAAACAGGTCTTTTCTTTTTTTACTATCGTTTACACCATTACAATTAAAACTAGAAATTGTGAAATTTCTGTCCTGCTTCATGGCAAAAATAACAACTTAAGAAACAAACAAAGATTTTCCAGAAAACAGTTGACATCAAGACAACACATCTTTACAAAAAAACCTGTATACATGTTATGACTAGTGAGGACTTGCTCCATCGTCACCCGGACCGAATTTTTACAGTTGGAAACATCATCATCATAACATACAGTAACACCATAAGCAAAAACTTGAGGATGTTTCAGAAATGTCACACGAGAAAATGCAGTGAGTAATAAGAAAAACAAACGGAAGCAAAAGAGGCTGCTCAGGACAGGGACGACACAAAACGCAAGGAAAGAAAAACAAACAAACAAGAAAAGACATGTCAACATATCTACTGACACACACACGCAACACATACAAGAAGAAGTGAAAAAAAAAAAAAAAAAAAAACGCAGACAACAAAATTTAATTACTTTCGTGAACTCTGCGTTATATCCGATTTGGGTTGGGACTGCACAAACACGTGCGCACATCTTCCGTGCGTGTTAGAATAGTTATACAAATATGGGAAGGCAGAAAATAAACTCGATACGAGAACGCGAAGAAACAGATTCGCCAAAACAGACCAGGGCAGGCGAGTAGCCTCCCGTGAAGGGAGAATTCCGTATTTTTCACGGGTAAATTAGAGAGTGACCCGAGGGGAAAAAGCAGAAAACAAAGAACAAAAACTCACATGGAATCTATCGAAGTTACAGAGGGGCAATCACACACGTGTCCACAAATCGAAAGTGGGAAAGTAACAATGTCCTACATAATATGGCCTGCAGAAAGTGCCTACACAAAACTTACTTCTGTCCTGCGACTGTTCTGTTCGGCAACACATTGTGATTTACAGGCGCATTGAAGAAATGTCTGAACCACTTCCCTGCCCACCTCTAGGTTGTCTTGGTGCTGAAGACAGATAGCTGTGGATCTTATCGTCTGTTAAGTCCGCAAGACACTTGATCCATGTCACTCGCCCAGTCTTCGACTCCATCATTACTTTACCGTTCTTGGTCCAGGCTGATTTACACAGGTCGTACTCTTTCACTCGCTGCAACAAGTGGTAGTTGGTCTGAGTTAGATCTTCAACCATTGACACCCCACTGTTTTTCAGTTTTTTCCTTCTGTATAAGATGCTGTCTCTTGTTTTTCTGGAAACACAACGCACAATTATTCCTCTGGGTGAGACAGCTTTTCCAGCAGTTGTGCGACGTTTTGACTCCTTCCCAAGGCGGTGTACTGCCTCGATGTCCCTAGGTGAGACGTCCTTCAGGTCAAGCTTGTTATGAATGATATCCATGATCTTGCTCTCACAAAGTGCTGGGTCCTTGTCCTCTCCCTCCTCCCCAACTCCGTAGATCCTCATATTGTTCCTTCGGATATACTGGTCCAGCTCGTCTGCTCGTCTCAGTGCTACGTTAGCCAGGTCTCTCGCTGCTGAAGTTTCCTGTTTCAGAGCCTCCTCACGTTTCTTACTTTCCTCGACTTGTTTTGTCAGAGAGTCGTTAGACACCTGGAGCTCGTGAATGAGCCCCCTCAGCTCTCCCACTACATCTGTCAGCCGAGAAATTTCGCGCCCGTTCGCCTGAAGTTGCAGCATCAGCTGCTCGTTCGTAACTGGAGCCGGAAGAGTAGGGGAAGCAAGCCCGTCAACACCATCCGCCATGGCGAGGTTGTTTCCCTTTAATTGTCGGTCATTTCCTTCAGCACTCGGTAATTCAGAGCCCGATTCCTCCGCAAACACAAAAGAAACGTCTGATTGTCCACTTTGTGCCGTTGGTGGCAACTGTTTCTGCTTCTTGACACTCTGACATACACGATCAGTTACTCCAGAGGTGTTGAAGCTCGAGTCGGAGTCAGTACTGCCACCATTTTGTCCTCGCTTCTTCTTGCCACGCCCCATGCCATGAGCACAAAGCGCTTGTCTGCAGCCCCTAATTCACCGATTCGACCGAAATTAACAGTCCCAACCCCTCGGGATGTAACGAGCAGGTTGATCACATTTGGACTCGCGTACTTCACTAATTAGCAGTGGAAAAATGCTAATTTAGTGGAGCCCTAATGAAAGTGATCCCACTCGGCTGCGTGAGCAGAGTTCACTCCCTGTTTGAACAAACTTGGAGATTTTCGAGAACTGTGAGAAATATTTAGAATCACTATATGACTGCATAATTATGTATATACTGAACAACAGAAGAAGATATTACTTTAGGCCGCTGTTTCTCTCAAAAGCCATCTAAAAATCGTGCCACTCAACATGGATAATTCACTCACTATCAAAGATACACCGTATAAACTGTTAACATCAAGTTTCGTTCTTCACAGACCGCCTGTCCGACCGCTTCCAAAACGTTAGTGGCGCATCTTCCACAGGCCGCGTCTCCAACTACTACCAAAACGTCGATGTGATGTCGAGTCCACCTACAGTGTCTGTGGAAGAGGGTGATTATGAAGCCGTGATCACACCGGAGGAGAACTATGAAGCTCTTCAGTTCGGCACTGACACGGATGACGCAGTCTACACGGGGCTGAAACCAGGCACGAAGCGTTAGCGAAATAACACTACATTGAACGGGCTTTCCATTTTAGGGAACAGTTTGGCTTGAGTGCGTCTGTACGTTTGAAATACACTGTGTTGGCGATTAGTAGAGATTTTATATCGGTACCTTGTTGTTTACACTTTGCGATCTGTGAGTATGAAACAGTCATAAGGACTGCGCCTTTAACCCATTCGTGTCTAATGAGATGCTCTTCAGCAGAGCGTCAGTAGACATTTTTTTAAATACTCATTTTGCTAGTTGAAGGACTCCATGAAGTGGTTGTTTGTTGCAGTAAAGTAATGTGTTTTGTGACGACCCTTTGTATAACGCTTTGGAGGCCTGAAGAGCCAGTTATATACCACATCAACCCCCCGAAATAACTTGATGATGGCCGGCCATTTGTAGGGCGCAAGAGAACCCTTCCATGTTTACTGCATGCTTACGGCGCCTTTGGGGGAGGGGGGGGGGGGGTTATGATGCGAGTTTAAAAAATTAAACGCCTGAACCGGCGAAGAGATGCGTCATGAGGTTCTGCTTGAATGCTTTTATTATTAGGAAACATGATTTGAGGTGAGCGGGCAGGTTGTTCCAGAGGAGGAGCTGCATCTTCAAAGTTCGTGCCTTACACTTGGGCATAAATAGGTTGATTTGTAATACTTCAACCTGGTAAATGTACTTTTTGTTTGCCGTGTCACGTGACCAGTATGAGGCATCTCTAGCATCTCTGTGTATTCAGAGCATCTTGATCTCTTCGTCCTGGATCACAAGAGAATAATGAAAACATCAGTAATCCCAGAGAGAATTATCCACACTTGGAACGCTGTAACAGATGTATATAATTATTATCATTCGTTTGCAGGAATGAGTATTTAAACAACTTTTACAGACAGGCATCTCAGTGTAATATACCAGCAAAGCTATGCTATTGTTGTTTGCTTGTTTCGTTTTGGTGTTGTTGTTGATGAACACAGATCTTTTGGCGGAAACGAAATGGACTTCCTTAGTATCAATGTATGTCAATGGCAGAGGATGTGGTTGGTATTCATTTTTGAAGCTTTCTATCTGTATATTTCGATCCATTTTACCAAGCACCAGCACAAGATTTAGAAAAGCACATGCATACATTCTATATGATTATTGTCCTTGCAAATACATCCATTTTGTACGTAGTTTCATAGACCACATAATTATGAGTATCTTACTTTTAGTCTCCTTCTCCTGTGTACATTATTTTTACCTGACTGTGCTTTGTTGGTACTTTATACTTGCGGGAGCGTTCGCCTTGTATTTGCAAACATATGCAAATTAAACTAGCATTCGAGGCACGTACCGCTGTGCCATTGGCTGTAACATATAGTAATATACTGACCCTGTACGTGGACGCGAAAGCCTACTGCTGCTATGTAAACCAAGAACTGCCCAGATAACGCCCAATTTTGTCCTCGCTTTCTTGATGCTATTTGGTATTATTTGTGTGCCTGTGTTTGATGTGTCTTGATTATAATGCTTGTGCGCACGATAAAATACATAGGTGATTTTGTTTCCAAAGTGATCGATTTTCACTTTTAGTTTTGGCAGGAATGGTGGTGGTGATGATGCTGATGATGCTGACGATGCCCTTTTTTTGCCCCTCCAAATATCCTGTTTTCATTTTCTGCGTTTAATGCAAGCAAATGCTTAATAAATACTTTACTCTCAAATCATCAAAGCTGGTATCTCTTATATCTATCTTTGTCTGATATCTCTCTCTCTCTCTCTCTCTCTCTCTCTCTCCACACACACACACACACACACACACACACACACACACACACACACACACACACACACAACTAATCTGATATTGTTCTCACGACAGGCCTACTTTACACACAATACTATCCTACAATGACGTGTTATTGTGAATACTGTGATCGGAATCATGTACTTAAGTGAGTCATGGCGACCATGCAGTTCTGTCGAGTGTGAGTTTCCGCTCCAGCCAACAGACCGACTACTCTTGTCATTTTCTCCAGAACCAACAGTTTCCTGAAAATAGGGGATTTGGCCCAGTGTTTATAGGGGGACTGCCCGTGGGTCTGCCCGTGAGGCACGGGTTTAAACCCCCTGCTGGGCGGGACGTCATTGAGAAATGTTTCATCAAATCGAGTCAGATTCACGCCAGGTCGTTTGCTGTGCCTGCCTGCCTCCCCCGTTCCTGTACTCACGCATACATAAATTGTAACGTCAAGTGTTCACGTTAAATATCCCATGACGAAAGGTATGGGCCGTGGAAAGGGAAACAAGTACAAGTAACGCGTGTGTGTTGTGTGTGTGTGTGTGTGTGTGTGTGTGTGTGTGTGTGTGTGTGTGTGTGTGGAGGGGAGGGGGGGGGGAGAACAAATTGGGAGTCGCCCTGTACCATGGAAATTCTATGCCAGAGGATGCATTGCTTAAACGGACCAATTCCATCTTTGCTAAGACAACTTATAGTTTGGAACGGCGTCACTCTTGAGTACGCCTGTGGGCTCAGAAAACCTAGATTTCATATTCTCGTAGTTTAGCAAGGGCAAGTTCCAACATGGTATTTTTGCCGAAAATTTTCCCGTTGGAAAATAAAGATTACAGTCATAATTATTGATGATTAGTACAGCTCTTAATGCGAGGCGATGTTGTCTACACTTTGCGCCAGCGGTTGAACATTCTTATTCTACGACTGTTGTTACACTATTGGAGTGCTCAGTGCGGTCACCGCGTCATCGAGTACCTATCTGTAAGCTCAGTGCCAGCATGACAGACGCTGTCACTGTCCAGGTGTGTAAGTGGTGTGATGATAGTAACCACGAAAATAGCTCTGAACGATCTGGGAGCATAAAACATGTAGGATTATCCCCCCTTTGAGTTCAGGGTGACTCGTGCATTCCGACTGCCAGAAATTAAATGTCGCTGTGACCTTCAACAAGTAGTAGTGGAAACATCTCATTCAACGGGATCCTGTTTTAGTATCACAGAGGAAACGCTGACAAAGATTGTCCGGTCTGAAAGTGTACATGATGATGGCGCGGCTCGCTTATTTTCTAGAAATCTCGCAACATATCAGCTCGACCTTTTACATCCGTACATACAATAACGCTTCGATTCACTCTCTCTCTCTCTCTCTAATACTTATTTATATTATTTATTGATTTATGTATTGATTTGTTGAATTTGTTTATTTTTTCTTTGTTTGTGTTATATGCTTTTTCCCCCTTTTTCTTGGGGGAGGGGGGAGGGTTGGATGGGGGGGGGGGGGATGGGGGCGCGGGGTAGTTATGAGTTGCGTAGCCATTGTTATGGCTTGAATTGGCACAAGTGATGAGACAGGACATGTTTCGGGTGTACTTTTAATAGCGTCCTGCTAGACAATATGACAAAAGGAAAGCTTATAAGAGTCATTCAGCATTCAAACATGGCGAGAAACAGACGTACAGTGCTGTGTGTTACTGGTGTGTTATTTGTGTTGTTGAGGTTTGGGTACGGCCAGTATCGACAGATTGGTAAGTTCAAGTTTTGTGTGAAACCTGGAATGTGTGTGTAATTATCGCGGAATAACATATCATCATCCTGGTACCAAGTTAGCAAATCTTAAACACAATGATCACTATTCCTTCTCGTCTATCCACGAATAATTGTTCTCGTCAGTCTCGTCTGGGACTTTATACTTGTGTTTATAGTTGAAGGGTAATTAGGTGTCACGTGATACCAATGCTCATTTATAGCTTAAGGCATAGTAGCCGGTACATATCTTGGCAACGATGTCCCTTAAAGGGCTCGTATTTTGCTCACATCTAAATGGGACTATGTTCTTGTCACCATAATATGCTTAGGTCGATCTGTGAGCTGAAAAATGCTGTATTATGTATCTTTAAAAAATGGCTTTTTATTTACTTATTCTTACATGAAGAATCGACCATTTTCCATTTGTACATTGTATATTGCCTCTAGTAATTTCCATCATACATGTCTTCTACAAAAATATATCATCAAATATTGATGATGATTATAATGACGTGTGTGCGTGCGTGCGTTCGTGTTTGTGTGTGTGTGTGTGTGTGTGTGTGTGTGTGTGTGTGTGTGTGTGTGTGTGTGTGTGTGTGTGTGTGTGTGTGTGTTTACTAAGTCTCTGTAGTTTAGGAACGCTAAGGTTGTAAACTGGCCGATGGCCAATAATTATCTTCTGCCGTTGAAAAACAAAGTTCTGTCATTTTCATTTTCATTGTCATTGGCTCTGTCTGTCTGTCTGTCTGTCTGTCTGTCTGTCTCTCTCTCTCTCTCACACACACACACACACACACACACACACACACACACACACACACACACACACACACACACACACACACACACACACATGTCTGGCAAGCTCATTTTCACTGCCTGTCAGTTAATCCTAAGACCTTATATCCGCTATAGCGTAGAGTCTTTGGTGGACCAGACAGATTTAAAGAGAGAAAGAAGGGAAGACAAATAATAATAATAATAATTTGAGAAACAACTTATCCGATGGGTCCATTCCTCTTTGTTTAATTATGAGCTGCACTCACACTCGGGTGTGGCCAGTATCGACAGATTGGTAAGTCTGATTTTGTTGATGGAATGAGTTATGCCAAATGCTGGCTATGTTTGATGCAGATTATCTGCCGGTAATCCAATGAAAAAATAAACCAACAACGATGGTTTTCCTCGTACGTTTGGCTAAAGTGCGTTTTACTTCTAGGACTTTCATAACCTATGTGGTCGTTGTTGTTGTTG
This sequence comes from Batillaria attramentaria, assembly GCA_018292915.2. Taxonomy (NCBI): domain Eukaryota; kingdom Metazoa; phylum Mollusca; class Gastropoda; family Batillariidae; genus Batillaria; species Batillaria attramentaria. Next base: position 487,130 of record JACVVK020000254.1, read on the forward strand.
TTGTTGTTTTTCGCTGTGTCAAGTAAAAGCGCCATTAAAATATTCTTGTAATAGTATTATTTCGTTCGTTGTCTAAGTACTTTGAAGGTTTCTATTTCACCACATACAAATTAATCCACAATTTTCCGTTAACTGCAGTTCTGGGGAACGGTGTGACGTGCAATATGAGTACGGTATACGCTGGTACGGATGGTACCTCCCTCAACTGTACGGGAGCCATTAATGGCAACACTGGTACACACTGGTACAATACTGAAGCAGACAACCCAAACTGTGTCTTCACTGCTAAAGATGCATGGCCCGCCTACTGGTTTCTGAACCTTGGACAGTCACGTGCCATTCACAGGATTACCATCTACCACGCCCGTAAGCACTCCCATGTGTCTTCATCTGAAGACGACCATGCTATTCTGCAGCTTGGTTAATTTCATTGTAAATCTGATACAGAAAGTTGCCATAGGTAACTTTCTTAGACGGGCCAGTTCCATGTTTGCTAAGGCAACTTATGTTCTGGGACATTTTCGCTCGACAGTGGGCTTGTGTGCTCGAATGAACTTTGATGATGAATGCGATACAGTGTTTGCACTTTGGGCGAGCGGTCGGACATTCAAATTTACAACTGTCGTTACACTACTGGTGTACGTTACACTACTGGTGTCGTTACACTACTGGTGTACGTTACACTACTGGTGTACGTTACACTACTGGTGTACGTTACACTACTGGTGTCGTTACACTACTGGTGTACGTTACACTACTGGTGTCGTTACACTACTGGTTTTCGTTACACTACTGGTTTTCGTTACACTACTGGTGTACGTTACACTACTGGTGTCGTTACACTACTGGTGTCGTTACACTATTGGTGCGCTCCGTGCGGTCGCCTCGCCATCGAGTAATCTTCTGGTGGCTCAGTGCCAGCATTTGAGATTACAGACAGTGTCACTGTCCAGCTGTCTGAGCGGGGTGAGGATAGATAGCACAAAGTAACTCTAAGCTCTGTGATCTGTCAGCTGAAAAGTGGTAGCACTACCCCTTTAAGAGATTAACAATTACATCCAATAAACCAGAAACAAACAAACAAACATACCCTTTCTGTTATGTTTTGTACAGAGTATGATGATGGTGGTCCGTACAACAGGGATTACACTGAGTACATGAAGAACGTCAGAGTCAGCGTGGACGGATCAGAAATCTTCAGATATCCTGGTGTAACATCCCTCATCACCAATCCCACACAGATCAGTGACAACCTCCCCACCACCGGCCAGATCATCAAAGTGGAAAGGACAACAGAGTGGAGAAGTAAATACCTGCCCATCTGTGAGGTGCAAGTGTGGGGTATGGACTATTTTTTAAGTTGTTCCTCTGTAGAGAAACAACTTCATTGGATGGGGCAGATTTCGCTGCGCGCAGAAGTAAGTTTCAGTAGTACAAAACAAGCTTGTGACGTTTCTCCAGACAATAGATACTTTCGCGCACACTGTGACGTAACGAAATCTGCCTCATAGACACTTGACGTGCACACTATGCTGCTGCGTTCTTTTTGGCGGGAGTTGTGAGACTATGAGGCTATCTCCTAAACGTGGAGGGCTTTTTACTTGGAGATAAAATGTGCAGTCATACTCTCCAGACCTACTTTTCACGATTTTTATCCTGCCGCATTTTCAGAAGAGTTATCGCCCATTTAAAGAAATCGGTCATGTTACGTATTTTTACGCAAAAGTTGTTCAAATGCCTTCATTTTCTGGACTTGGGAAGCTCATCCAATTATACTGACTGTATTCGTAGCACAGCTCTGTAGCTGTGACAGGTTTTGTGTAAAAAAAATATTTCCGAGGAAGATGTGATTTGCATATAAGGCAAAATATCTGTCAAAAGACTTCTTCAAATTACTCATCATCCCGGCATTTTTGTCACGTGTGACAACTGCACATATGACAGGAACTACTGCACTGTTATAGCTTTAGAATTCAGAATAACACAGCTTTGAGATAAATATAATTTTCAAGTTTCTGCGAGAAGCACCGCTCAAAGATTTCACATTTTGCGATTGGGTAAGCACAATTTAAGGTATTCAAGTCCATGTCTCACCAGCTCTCTAGATCTTCCAGTCTTACAGGTTTGAAAGAAAAAAAAATAACAACAAAATAACACAAAATTGGGAGAAACACCTTTATGGGATGGGGCCATTCCTCCTTGTTTATATCCCGTACTGTGCGACATCAGTATCTCAAAATTGTGTTTTCTTTTGCCTGGTTCAGTTTACATTTACTGATGACTCTCCACATACCCACCTTTTGCTGCTGGCTTTTTCTTGTTGTTATTGTTGTTTTCTAGACTGTTTTGTATCTTGAGGGATTTTCTTAGTCCATTATGTTGATATTCCTTTCATGCTTATTTTCTATAATTTTTTGTTGGCTTTTGCTGCTGAATGTGCTCGTTGTACGCTGGTTTCACATCAGACTGTGAAACTTTTGCACAGGCAGTTTAGCCACCTATCTATTCCATGTCAACCAGAATGTAAGAAAGACATATACGGACAGGAATGCGCCAACACCTACAGCGCCAACTGTCAGGACAACAGGGGGGGGGGGGGGGGGGGGGAGACAACCTGTGACATGATTCTCGGAATCTGTATTGAAGGTAATAAAAGTTGCGTGGAGTTTATTAGGGCCGCATTTTTGAGTGAATGTAGGCGTGTGATTTAAACATTCAGACTGTGTCAAATGTGCGGGACATTTTCAGTCTGATTATGAATGCACTGGCGAAGGAACAGGGGGGGGGGAGGGGGGGGGGGGGCAGGGGGAGTTAACGTTCGGCCCCCGCCCCCTCCCGCCCCTTTCCGAATTCCTCGTGCTAAAAATGTTGTCACAGTCTACGAATTCTGCAGTTCCGCCAAGAAAGAAAGTTTCCGGTCAATAAAAAGAAAATTTGCAAGTTGATCCATGCTGAGAGTAAAAGGAAACTGCGCCTTCGGGCAAATCATCTCAGGTACTTTTGTTTGTTTTGGAACTATTGCTAGCCCTGCAGGAAACAAAAAGGCAAGTTGCTCTATACGATTTAGGTGTACACGTATACCGTGAAAATATTGTGGTAAAATCTGGTCGAATTTCTTGTTAAGGTTTGTAAATTTAAGAGCGGATCTTTAGTACGAAACCTGCGTGACTGCAATGGACTAGTTAAAATTCGTGGGAGCACCGACACCGGTTGTTTGTCTGTTCGAGCTCTGCCGGCTGGTTTGAAGCACGCACATCCCCCTCCCCTCCGCCCTACCCCCCCCCCCCCCCCCCCCCCCAGCCCCCCTCCCTCCAAGGCGCCGGCCAAAATATGCTTCTGAGCCAGTGTAACTCATACTGTTATTTGCGTGGTGTTAGTGTCTGTTATATGCCTATGGCAAGTATTACCATGATTGTTTCAGACTGGTGCGTTTCAGAAGGCGACGACAGCAACATCAACAACACACACACACACACACACACACACACACACACACACACACACACACACACACACACACACACACACACACACGCAAATAATATGATCAAACGTGTTGATACGTATCACCGAGCAATTTCAGTTTTTTTAGTTAGGCCTAATAGTTCAACATATTTTTTTACATTGAATATATATATACAATAGATAATTGGTTCGTATGTCGGTATGTCGTAGCTTTTTAGAATCGTTGAACATCTTAACGTTGGCATTCTCCAGACTAATCCACCACGTATGTATCGTTTACCTAACGTGTTTGTTAGACTGTAAGGCGGGATACTGGGGCGACCAGTGTGACAAGACGTGCAACAGAGGATGTGTGGACGGCACGTGCAACAGGGACGATGGACAGTGTCAGTGTGCACCAGGCTGGCGGGAACCAAGCTGTGCTGGTGAAGAATTAGTCATTGTTACAGAGTAGACTGTGCATGCCTCTAATACATGTTGCCAGATTTGATTGACACCAGATCCGTGTACAAACCTTTCCTGAAACCTTTCCTTTCATAATTGGCTGAAATAATGTAAGTGTTGTTGTCGTGGTTTTCTTTGTATTGTCGAGAAAATCAACAAGCAACCAACGATATAAAGTTGGTTTTCAGATTTGACGATTGACGATTGTATTCCGAATGACGTCCTTTGCAGTGTGTGACGATTCTCACTACAGCCAAAACTGTAGCAGGGACTGTGGCCGTTGTACTGGTGGTGACCCTTGTCACAACATCACTGGCCGCTGTCCGTCATGTGAACCTGGCTATATCCCACCTTTGTGTCAAAACTGTGAGCAACAATAAGTTGGCAGGATAATGATCTTTGTGCTCTTGCTTGTGAACAGCTGTTCTTCCTCAGTCAGGTCACCAAAGTTGAATATCAGAACCCTTTTTGTATGGTTGGTAGTTTCAAGTGTAGTTTTGGCTCAATTTATAATAGTTTTTGTTTGTTTGTTTTTGGTTTTTCATTAAAGCGTCTATTTGGTTGACAAGGGATGTACATGGAAGTTATGGGTGTCTGAGCAAATATTCCTGCAGATTTGAAATTACTTCAGTCTGACGGTATTTTATTCCTATGTCCACGTTTGGGCCTTAATTGTGCTGCCTCGACTTCATTCTCCTAGCTTGCCCGGTGAAGAAGTACGGTCAGAACTGTGCATTATCCTGTGGACACTGTGCTGACAATGTGACCTGTCACCATGTGGACGGACACTGTCCTGATGGCTGTGGGTCAGGATATCTTGGTGAACTCTGCGACACTGGTAGGGTCGTATTTATTTTATATTTGTTCTCAATTCGCCGTGCCATTTCTGGACGAACATATACTCAGGACAGCTAGCGAACCCATTGTCTATAGTCGCGATCATAAATAAGTGTGAACCCTTGCAGGCCATTACACAGCATCGTTGTTACCAGTGATTAATCACTCGCCCTGCTATTAAGAGGAACCCATTAGGCATTCGCCCTGTAGTAAGAGGAACCCAAAGCATATGCTGAGTTCTCCTGAGAGAAACAGAGATTTGCTTAGAATGTACCTTGCAAATGCTATGATCACTGTCTGATCCATGTGGTTACTTTACCCCTTTTTCCCCTCAAATTACAGAATGCGCCACGGGTCGGTACGGCCAGAACTGTAGTGAATTGTGCGGTAACTGTCATCACAAGGCCATCTGTGATCACGTGACCGGACACTGCCCTCAGGGCTGTCCTGGCAACTTCAGCACTACTCTGTGTAAAGGTGAGGTGTTATTTCGGCTTCACAATGTCATTTGGAATCAGGGGTCCAATGATCCTATAAATCTGAGTGCATGAAAAAAAGCAATACTGACAACGTATATAATGTGAAAATTTAAACTCTCTCTCTCTCTCTCTCTCTCTCTCTCTCTCTCTGTTGATCCTTCTTTCACCATTTCAGTGTGTGTGGCTGGTCTATGGGGAGAGAACTGCACCGAGTCCTGCGGTCAGTGTGCTGGTGATGGTTCCTGCGACAGAATGACAGCGGAATGTAGCGCTGGGTGTGTCGCCGGCTGGAACGGAACTGTCTGTCAGCAGAAAGGTATCCTTTAAATGATGTTGTTGCAAACTAATGTGAGAAATCAAGTTAAACTATTCAGAGATAATAGCCTTCCCCGTTTGTATGCCTTCATCTACACTAGTGATCCTTTATGTTACTGCCAGCTTATGAGGGTGTCACATTTCCTTCCTAGTGGCTGTTGGAGATCTGCCCCGTGTTGATGTGGTTGTCGTGGTTCCTACCGTGTCGGCCGCCGTCGCTGTTGTCGTTGTTGTGGCTGTGGTTCTACATGTCTGGTATGTAGACTACTATCGCTATTCAAGTTATGCTACTTGGAACTCTCCTAACACCACCCCCCACCCCCACCCCCCACCACACACACACACACACACACACACACACACACACACACACACACACACACACAAACTCACTTACACATGTGTGTGTGTGATCATACATTCTCATTCTCATTAATACTTTAGAAGACGAGCTCTCGTGTATTTTTAATTGTTTTTAATTTTTGTTGTGTATTTCTTGTAACTTGCCATAGCCGTAATACCTGACTTTTCCTTTCACAAAGTTATCGACCATTTTACAGGTGGAGCAAGAGACGACAAGACAGAACAATGCCGATGAATGACATGGAGTTGACAGAAGGAACTTCGGAAGGTGAGATAAATCACAAAGGTGAAAATATTCCACTTAAATATTTAGAATCACTATGACTGCATAATTATGCACAGACTGAACAACAGCAGAAAACATTACTGTAGCGTCCCTTATCTACATAGGCCTCTGTTTCTCTTAGAAGCCATCTAAAAATCGTGCCAGTCAACATGGATAATTCACTCACTATCAAAGATACTCCGTAGAAATTGTTAACAGCCAGTTACGTTCTCCACAGACCGCCTCTCCGACCGCTACGAAATCGTTAGTGGCGCATCTTCCACAGGCCGCGTCTCCAACTACTACGTCGATGCGATGTCGAGTCCACCTACAGTGTCTGTGGAAGAGGGTGATTATGAAGCCGTGATCACACCGGAGGAGAACTATGAAGCTCTTCAGTTCGGCAATGACACGGATGACGCAGTCTGCACGGGGCTGAAACCAGGCACGAAGCGTTAGCGAAATAACACTACGGAGGGATGATGAAGTGTGTTCACTACGCACACTTTATGTAATGGCCTGTGGTACTGGCCGGCCGTATACACATGAGTGACACAGGTCAATGTTTTGTCAGATCAAGTGTATTTCGAGCATGTTTTGCATTGGATTGCCGGCACTGCTCTCATCAGCGTACCAACCCGTGTGTCATTTATAGAAATGCTATTCATTTCGTCATTAATTTAGGTGGTTATTAATGACATGTGGCGTGAGTTCTACTCCGTCCACATTTGTTTGTGTGGGCTTTCCATTTTGGGGAACAGTTTGGCTTGAGTGCGTCTGTACGTTTGAAATACACTGTGTTGGCGATTAGTAGAGATTTTAATGCGGTACCTTGTTGTTTACACTTTGCGATCTGTGAGTATGAAACAGTCATAAGAACTGCGCCTTTAACCCATTCGTGTCTAATGAGATGCTCTTCAGCAGAGCTTCAGTAGACATTATTTTTATTACTCATTTTGCTAGTTGAAAGACACCATGAAGTGGTTGTTTGTTGCAGTAAAGTAATGTGTTTTGTGAGGACCCTTTGTATAACGCTTTGGAGGCCTGAAGAGCCAGTTATATACCACATCAACCCCCCGAAATAACTTGATGATGGTGATGGCCGGCCATTTGTAGGGTGCAACAAAACCTTCCATGATTACTGCATGCTTACGGCGCCTTTGTTGGGGGGGGGGGGGGGGGGCGAGTTTAATAAAATTAAACGCCTCAACGAAGAGATGCGTCGTGAGGTTCTGCTTGAATGCTTTTATTTTTACGGAACCTGATTTGAGGTGAGCTGACAGGTTGTTCCAGAGGAGGAGCTGCATCATCAAAGTTCGCGTCTTACACGTTGGCATAAATAGGTTGATTTGTAATACTTCAACCTGGTAAATGTACTTTTTGTTTGCCGTGTCACGTGACCAGTATGAGGCATCTCTAGCATCTCTGTGTATGCAGAACATCTTGATCTCTTCGTCGTGGACCACGAGAGAATATTGAAAACATCAGTAAACCCAGAGAGACTTATCCACCCTTGGAACGCTGTAACAGATGTATATAATTATTATCATTCGTTTGCAGGAATGACTACTTTAAAAACCTTTTACAGACAGGCATCTCAGTCTAATATACCAGAAAAGTTGTGCTGTTGTTGTTTGCTGGTTTGTTTTTGTTTCTGTTGTTGATGAACACAGATCTTTTGGCGGAAACAAATTTGACTTCCTAGATATCAATATATGTAAACAGCAGAGGATGTGGTTGGTCTCCAGTTTTGAAGCGTTCGATCTGTATATTTGTAGTATTTTACTCCTGCTATGTCGCTCTCTTCTCGCACTCGCAGAGAAGACACGGGATACAACAGGATACAACTCCAATAGTACTTTATTAACGGAAGATGCGCGGAGAACAAATTCATGAAAGAAGAAGAACCCAGAACGCTGTGCAGGGCAGCTTATACACTAAACCGGTCAGATCTAGAACATTCCTCAACTTACTGGCAAGTTCGAAATCTTTCCAAGGTGACGTAATCTACTGACGTTACTGCACCAGCATGTTCTGGGATGGTCTAGAAATTTCCATGGAAATGCTGCGGCTTTTCGCGATCTCTACAACAATATTTCGATCCATTTTACCAAGCACCAGCACAAGATTCAGAAAGTGCACATACATTGTTTATATTGTCCTTGCAAATACATTCATTTTGTACGTAGTTTCCTGGACCACATAATTATGAGTATCTTACTTTTAGTCTCCTTCTCCTGTGTACATTATTTTTACCTGACTTTATTTATTTATTTATTTTTTTTGGGGGGGAGGTACTTTATACTTTATATTTGCAAGCATAGGCAAATTATGCTAGCATTCGATACACGTGCCGCTATGCCATTGGCTGTAACATATAGTAATATACTGACGCTGTACGTGGACACGAAAGCCTACTGCTGCTATGTAAACCAAGAACTGCCCAGATAATGCTCAATTTTGTCCTCGCTTTCTTGATGCTATTTTGTATTATTTGTGTGCCTGTGTTTGATGGGGGAGCCGGGGTGGTCGAATGGTAGAGCGTTGGACTTCTAATGCTCCGGTCGTGAGTTCGATCCCGGCTGGGGCAAAATAAATGTGCTGGCTTTTCCATTGTTGCCCCGTCTTTGATATCACCCTATGTGGTGGAAAAGGACGTTAAACCCCCAATCACCCACCCACCCCCTGTGTTTGATGTGTCTTGATTATAATGCTTGTGTGCGGGATATAATACATATGTGATTTTGTCTCTAAAGTGATCGATTTTCACTTTTAGAGTTTTGGCAGGAATGGTGGTGGTGATGATGGTGATGCGGACGATGCCCTTTTTTGCCCTCCAAATAGGCTGTTTCCATTTTCTGTGCTCGTGTTTAATGCAAGCAAATGCTTAATAAATACTTTACACTCAAATCAGAAAATCTGCGCGAGCTCTCTCTCTCTCTCTCACACACACACACACACACACACACACACACACACACACACGCACACACGCACGCACGCACGCACGCACAACTAATCTGATATGTTCTCACGACAGGCCTACTTTACACACAATACTATCCTACGATGACGTGTTATTGTGAATACTGTGATCGGAATCATGTACTTAAGTGAGTCATGGCGACCATGCAGTTCTGTCGAGTGTGTTTCCGCTCCAGCCAACAGACCGACTACTCTTGTCATGTTCTCCAGAACCAACAGTTTCCTGAATATAGGTGATTTGGCCCAGTGTTTATAAGGGGACTGCCCGTGGGTCTTGAGGCACGGGTTTAAATCCCCTGCTGGGCGGGACGTCATTGACAAATGTTTCATCAAATCGAGTCAAATTTACGCCAGGTCGTTTGCTGTGTCTGCCTGCCTCCCCCTTCCTGTACTCACGCATGCATAAAATGTAACGTCAAGTGTTCACGTTAAATATCCCATGACGAAAGGTATGGGACGTGTAATGGAAAACAAGTACAAGTAATACGTGTGTGTGTGTGTGTGTGTGTGTGTGTGTGTGTGTGTGTGTGTGTGTGTGTGTGTGTGTGTGCCAAAACTTTTCCCGTTTGGAAAATAAAGATTGTCATTGATCATAAGTAGTGCTCTTAATGCGTGGTGATGGGGGCGACACTTTGCGCCAGCGGTTGAATATTCTTATTCTACGACTGTTGTTACACTATTGGAGTGCTCAGTGCGGTCGCCGCGTCATCGAGTACGTATCTGTAAGCTCAGTGCCAGCATTACAGACGCTGTCACTGTCCAGGTGTCTAAGTGGTGTGATGATAGTAACCACGAAAACAGCTCTGAACGATCTGCGAGCATCTCACTAAACGGCATCCTGTTTTAGTATCACAGAGGAAACGCTGACGGAGAATGTCCGGTTTGAAAGTGTACATGATGGTGGCCCGTCTAGCTTTTTTATTTTCTAGAAATCTCGCAACATATCAGTTCGACCTTTTACATCCGTACATACAATAACGCTTCGTCTCTCTCTCTCTCTCTCTCTCTCTCTCTCTCTCTCTCTCTCTCACATACTTATTTATATTATTCATTGATTGATTTATTGATTTTATGTATTCATTTGTACAATTTATTAATCGTTGTTTGTTTGTTTGTTTTGTTTGTTGTTGTTGGTTTGTTTGTTTTTTTGGTTTTTTTTTTTTTTTTTTTTTTTTGGGGGGGGGGGGGGGGGGGCGTAGTTATGAGTTGCATAGCCATTGTTATGACTTGAATTAGGACAAGTGATGAGACAGGACATGTTTCGGATGTAGTTTTAATAGCGTCCTGCTCGACAATCTGACGAAAGGAAAGCTCATAAGAGACATTTAGCATTCAAACATGGCGAGGTACAGACGTACAGTGCTGTGTGTTATTAGTGCGTTATTTGTGTTGTTGAGGTTTGGGTACGGCCAGTATCGACAGATTGGTAAGTTCAAGTTTTGTGTGAAACCTGGAATGTGTGTGTAATTATCGCGGAATAACATATGATCATCCTGGTAATGTTTGATGTGCACTGTTTGCTGGAAAGCCACTGAAAAAAACAACAACAAAGAAACAAACACAAAAACAAACAAACAAACAACAACAACACGCTTCCTAGATTAGGGTTGATATGATTGTCCTTGCTTACAAATTGTGGGACATTTACTATGTTTGTTGTTGTTGTTGCTATTGCTGTTTTTTAGAAAGGCTGTTATAGTATAGTGCTGTAACAGTGCAGACCTGACGTTTGAGTAGTCTCTAGATTTCTGTTCTCACGCATGCCCACACTGTTCCTGGAATTGCAGCTCTCAGAAACGCTGTGACGTGCAATATCAGCACGTTATACGCTGGTCATCCGGATGGTACCTCCCTCGATTGTACGGGAGCCATTAATGGCAACACTGATACTCACTGGTACAATACTGAAGCAGACAACCCAAACTGTGTCTTCACTGACTATACAAAATTGCCGTCCTACTTGCTCTTGAATCTGCGGCAGACACGTACCTTCCACAGGATTACCATCTACCACGTCCGTAAGAACTCTATTTTCTTCAGTCGTGTTATTTTATCTGCTGTATGATACATTTTCTTCGCAGATCTGAACAGAAAGAAATTTAGAATGTCACTACCAAGTTAGCAAATCTTCAATTCAATTCAAATTCAATTCAAACGACTTTATTGTGTCCATTAAGAACAAATTTGTTTTTTGTTCAGGGGCATGTAAAATTTAATAAAATAAAAGGTTAATATTTAAGGCAGCTTCACGATGTATAACTAATATAAGACGAGCAAACTAAAAGTGATAAGAAAGGACACAATGCATAAAATTGATTCACCACTAATTACCAACTAACTAAACTGAGCTTATAATACTGGTGGTTATACGGTAACTAAATACACTCAAATTCCAATACTATCTACATACCACTTACACCACCACCCTCCCCTCCCCCTCCTTCATCACATGTCACACGCACGCACGCACGCACACACTCACGCACGCACGCACACACTCACGCACGCACACACACACACGCACACACACACGCACACGCACGCGCGCGCGCACACACACACACACACACACACACACACACACACACACACACACACACACACACACACACACACACACACACACGGGTATCACAGGAATATCACAATATCTGACACTCAATCACCGGCAGCTCTCCCCACAAGAATCAAGAAACGACTTCATTCAGGAGACGGATAGCAGTTGGGACAAAACTAAGTTTGTAGCGTTTGGTCCTAACGAGTGGAGCTTTGAACCTCCGCCCAGACGGCAGCTGCTGAAAGTACTTGGAAAGAGAGTGGGAGGTGTCAGCGGAAAGTCTAAAACCCTTGCGTGTCGTTCTCTTCCTGTACGACACGCAAGGGTTGAACAAAATGATCCCTATTCCTTCGTGTCTATCCACGATTAATTTTCCTCTTCATTCTTGTCTGGGACTTCACTCCAAGCAAGGATCTACACGGCTTGAGAGAGGTCAAATGGCGACGGATGTTACGGGGGGAAAAGAAAAACGCGATGCCTTACGTGGAAGGAGGTGTTATTGTTGCTTGGTAGAGGCATTGTTACCGTCAGATCAGACAGGTCCAAAAGTTTGTTATTCTTACAGCTGAGGCCGAGAACAGAGCTTAGATCCGGTTTTTGAAGAAACTCACTCAATATTTTGATATCGATATACGATTCGACGTATTCCCTTGTTTTAGGTATTTCGATGAACATTGCGTTGATAAGAGTCGATAAGGCAAATGTTCAATGTCATTATACCGAGAGTATTAAAAACATTAAATACTTTCACCGTCACCTGTTTTCGTATAGAGTATGGAGTTGGCGATAAGTACAATTACACCAGAGACATGAGACATGTCAGAGTCAGCGTGGACGGATCAGAAATCTTCAGATATCCTGGTGTAACATCAAGCATCACCAATCCCACACAGATCACTGACAACCTCCCCACCACCGGCCAGATCATCAAAATAGAGAGGACAACACAGACAGAAGGAAATTATTTGCCTCTGTGCGAGGTGCAAGTATGGGGTATGAACTCTTCCCGAACATAATTACCCTAATACACTCTTGTCTGGTCGCTTTGGTTACCATTTAAAATCAAAACGTCATAAGTCATTGATTTCTTTTGCTGATTTTGTATTTTAATTTCTGGGCTAACCGAACAGTTGCTTCTCTTGGTAGTGATATCAAGTCCTTGTTGACATTAAAAAAAAAAATCCATGTGAATCTGGCGTCGAAAAAATATGGAAAAATCAACGCCAGTTCAGTTTGACAGCATTGAAAAGTTGTATTTTATCCATCTTTTTTAACATCACGGTAAATGACGATGTTATTTAGCCTGGCTTCACTGTTAAACGTTTGCGTACGCCATTTGTCGGCCTTTCTCGTTCCATGGCACCAGAATGTGAGACAGACAGGTACGGACAGGAATGCGCCAAGACCTGCAGCGCCAACTGTCAGGACAACGGAGGGGGTACAACCTGTGACATGATAAATGGAACCTGCTTTCAAGGTAATGCTTAAGTCGTATAGTTGCGTGTAGGCCGATTTATGGGCGATTTTGACACTGGAGAATAAGTTTAATGTGAGGGTTTTGTTGTTATTGTTGTTGTTGTTGTTTGGACTGGATGTCGCATCTAAATTAATTTGAGTATCGTGACTTGGTAAATGGGGCCAAATATCCACGTTCGTTTTCATTGGCATGAATGGATACGTGAATGCACTGTGCAAATCTCTCTTCAATATGCACGCTTTAGGCAATGATAACATGACAATTACTATCTCGTCACCGGTGCATTTCCTTCTAATTAATAATATAATGTCAATAATTTGATCAAACGTACGGTTATAATTGAGCACTTTCAGTCGATTTTAATATCTCACTATTTCGTCACTAATGCATTTACTTCTGGACCTGTATATATGCTCCAGATGTGTGCGGTTTGGATGTCATAAAATAAAGGTTTTTTTTCGGTTTTTGTTGTTTTTTTTTTTCGTCGTTCTGATAAAATGTAATATGCGTTGCCGTTCATATTCAAGTAATCTCTTCTACCATATGTGATAATCGTTCTAACGTGTTTGTTACAAGACTGTAAGGCGGGATACTGGGGCGACCAGTGTGACAAGACGTGCAACAGGCGATGTGTGAACGGCACGTGCAACAGGGACGATGGACAGTGTCAGTGTGCACCAGGCTTGCGGGTCCCGGAGTGTGATGGTGAGGAAGTAATACTAATCAGTAAAGGCACTGCCAACGTGCTGTTTTAAGGCCTCTTGTCCAAAAAGAAAACAACAACAACAGCAACAACAACAACACGAAAGCTGCAGACTTGACTGTGCTTGTATATGATAGATATTGGATGGGCACCACACGTTTCCTAAAAGCTTTTATCGTTTGCCTAATACATTTTGAGTATTTTGTTATTTTCTGTTAGTAAAATGTGTTGTTGTTTTTTGGTACTGTCGTAAGTACCGGAGCATAAAACCAACAACCAACCATCCATACAAACAATTAATTAATCAAACTAACAAGCAGACACAGTGTGACCTGTTTCTCATTTGTCAGTTCAAATGACTTGTCTTGCAGGGTGTGACGATTTTCACTACGGTCAAGATTGTAACGGAGAATGTGGTCATTGTACTGATGGTGTCCCTTGTCACAACATCACTGGCGACTGTCTTTCATGTGAACCCGGCTATAGCCCGCCTTTCTGTCAGAGCCGTAAGGAACGATCAGTTAGCAGAATAACTTCAACTCTTCCACCCTGTGCTCTTGGCTGTAAACAGCAACTGTGCTGCGCAATGACAAATGACAGTAAGTCAATGACGTCATCTCAGGGGCACGTAATGGCCTTTTTCCTCAATGACGTCAATGGACTTACTTATTATTACACGGCAGAGCTGTTCTACTTACTGCTGTGTCTTTCATTGTTCCCTGGCATTATTTTCATTCCATTTTATTTCATTTCATCTTTCGAAACTTTGTAAGCACTTAGAGCTTGCTGAGGATGAGCGCTATATAAATATCCATTATCATTATTATTATGATTATCATTACTAATGGGGACTGGCCACGAATTTGCGCGGCGTTTAAGCGAAGTGGGAGGTGTTCTGTTGCGCTCTACGTTTGAGCGTTACACTGCCTCGACATAATTAAAGCGCTCATTGTCACTCATTGCGCCCTTTTGTCACGCGTGTGTACTATATGGATGTATGTAATACTAGATCTGTCGTACATACAGCTGTGAATAGTTGTGTAATCCAGGCCCTTTCCGATTCCTGCTCCTAGCTTGCCCGGTGTGGAAGTACGGCCAGAACTGCTCATCGCCGTGTGGACACTGTGCTGACAATGTGACCTGTCACCATGTGGACGGACACTGTCCTGATGGCTGTGGGTCAGGATATCTTGGTCAACTCTGCGACACTGGTGTGGACGTGTTCTTGTCTTTTGTTTCCAAATTATCAGCCCAACGTGTCCTTTTCGAACGACTATTAAAATACACGTTATCACCCATTACGCTGAGAACCGGGGATAGTCGAATGGTAGAGCGTTGGACCTTCAGTGCTCGGGTCGTGAGTTCGAATCCCAGCTGGGGCCAAATACTTGTGCTGGCCCTTTTCTCGTTGCCCCGTCTTTGGTATAGCGCATACATGGTGGAAAAGGACGTTAAACTCCCAGACACCCAATCACCAACCCACTCATTACGCCAGCGGGGAAACTAGGCAGGTTCTCCTCCGGTTGTGTACAGAACTTTTATCATCATCATCATCATCATCATCATCAGTAACTGCACACACACACACACACAAAAAAAACTTTACGAACCAGGGAGCCACTGAAAGTAAGAACTTTGCCCAAACAAAGTAAAAAGCGGGGGGGGGGGGGGGGGGGGGGGGAGTGATTATCAGACGACTTTCTGCCAAGTCGTTTTCATATTTCATGCTACGGCTAAACTGAGTTCTCTGTTGGGTGGGATAAGGAAGAGAGCAGGAAGAGGGTGTGTGTGTGTGGGGGGGGGGGGGGGGGCAAGACCATGGCTTTGCCCCCCCCCCTTACCATAGTCACCTGATTTTCCAAGGGGGGGGGGCAAAAAGATACTTTTGCCCCCCCCCCCCCCCCCCCCCCCGGTTCCGGCGCCCCTGTTGCTCTTAAAAACAGACAGTATATTGTGAATTCTTCCCTACAGCATCATGCTTGTCAACGGTTCCTTGTTATCATTAGTCTTTCAGCTGGACGAACCCAGGTCTTGTTTTAAAGTGTCCAGAGAGGAACAGACTGAATTTTCAGTTTGATCTTATTTCTACGTTTGCACTAACGGCTGGCAGTATGAATATTTACATCAGGCATGACAACCATGACGCGTTAATATTAGGGGCTTTACCTTTTTCATTTTCTGAATACCACCACACTTGCCTTGGCATAAGTGAACTTTTGCAATTTCAGGGTCAACATTAGGTTTTGTCTACATTCGAATTTCGTAGCGTACCTTGGAACGAAGTGTGTGGCCGGTCTATGGGGAGACAACTGCTCCAGGTCAGAGTGCTTATGGCGGTTCCTGCGACAGAATGACGGCTGAATGTTTGGCTGGATGTACCTCCAAATTACAGTGAACATTACAACAACAAAAAACTGTAAAAGCGACCCGAATTTGCCTTACTGCGGTAATGGGACTATAAGATAATTATACGCCACAGGCAAAGCAAGGCCTATTCAGTCTTGGATTTATCGCGAGTGGATGGGAGGTGGCACAAAATCTGCGCCCCAGGCCGTGACTGATTTGAACACATGCTTGTAGGACAGGGTGGAGGGTCACGCAGGATGAACATAGACGCCACAATCGAGAGTACATCCCTCTGGACAAGGTGGGTGGGTGGGAGTTTAACGTCTTTTTCCACCACGTATTCCTTCGGGAGAGATGCCTGCCTGTATTCAGGGGCAGAAACGATACTGGGACATTAACAATATGATGATCATTACAATACGATAACTTTCGTGTCCAGTGGCTGTTGGAGGTGTGCCCCCTGCTGATTACCTGGCCGTTCTTTCTGGTAGCGTGGCGACCTTCACTGTTGTCGTTGCTGTGGCTGTGATCCTACATATCTGGTGTGTACTACAGTTACATGTATAACAATCAGTATTTTCACGGCTCAAATTTCTTTAAAAATCTATTCAAGAATATTGCTGTAGTGTCTTCAGCTGAGAACAGAGACGTGTTGACTTCTTCAGTGAGTCAGAACATGCATACTTCTCTAAAGAACAGCATACACTTTCCGATTTCTCAGCTCAAATTCACGTAATATAATATTCATGTCTGACCAGATCGTTACAGATTTTTTAATTCGTTTTTGACAGCACACGATTTGTTTTCTCAGTTATTGTTAAAGCGTGTATTCATTGCAACACAGAAAATTTATAATAGCGATGGCCGCAGTATTTTTACAACATTACAACCGACACATAGGTGCTGCGACAGACGACAACACAGAATACAGACGTGTGAAACGGAGCTGACGAGTGCAACCCCTGGAGGTAAGATATCAGATGATATATTACGAGACCAAATGGTTTGAAATTCAATGCTAAACATGTGACCTGTTTAGACAAGTTTGCTGTGTATGGAATGAAAGCGGGTTTCCCGGAAAAGAAATAGGCGGCAGAATTCCTAGACAAACATACATACTGTACTGACGCACACCAGGACATACTACCCGTGAAATGGGACATAACTCTGTGACGATTATCACATTAATTTTGCTAGCGGTTGAGTTACTCTATCTGTTGGCAATCAATTTTCAGCTGTCATGACAAGCTGTGACTGCGTCTAGTGTTTGTTTTTCCGTTGTTTCTGTGTCGACCTGGCTATTTCGGATGCTCATTTGATCTATAGACGTGACTATTTATACGACGACCTGCACTTGAGCAAACCTCGAGGTTGCAGAGGAGAACGTCGAGGAAGAATAATGCTCAAGAGTTACTTAAAATCTTAGGACAAACTTCAGCAGTACCTCAGTGCCACTGTTTCCCCAACACAAGTATTGCGCTAGACAGAATAGGCAATGCACTGCTCAAATTTAAAAAAAAAATGTGAGTTATGTACATAACCGTAAAGAACCACTTGTAAGGAAGCTGAGTGTAAATATTATGGGATGTTTTGGTAGTTTGGTGCTGACAGAGTGTGAGCGCCTATGTACTGCACGTGAGAATGTTTTGAGGTGGTCAGGTGAAGTGTGGTCAGTTCAGTACTGAGTTAGGCGGGAGTTTTTTTTTGTTTTTTTTTTTTGTCACTGGGAGTAGGTCAGCGATAGTGGCAGAGCTCGGATCTAGTGGGTGTCGGACGAGCGAGTTAGAAGGGCAGAGAAGAGAGATTGTGCCCAGAGGGTTTTTCATATTCCGCTTTTGTTGATGTAGCGGTCGTGCTGAGAGATAAAGTGATTTAGAAAGCATCGTATCTGAGTGATACGCTGCCAGTGGGGAGTGAAAGCAGTTCTGTTGGGGAGTTAGAGAGAGAGAGAGAGAGAGAGGTCTCGTGAAGAGACCGGCTGGTGCCGAATGGGGAGTGCACCAGAGAGAGAAAGCGAAAGTAGTTCGCCTGATGACTTTTGTTCCACGGTTGACTGAAAGGAGAAACTCGGTCAAGAGTGACAGTGTGTTTTGGAACAAATATCCAGAGAGAGGAACGTTTGTTTTGGACATGTTGGACTATGTGACGCATGGTGTATTGACAGTCTGACCTGTATGCATGTGTGTGAAGTGAGTGGCACGCTGCCGATGTTTTATACATGTTTGACGTGGGCTTATGTCGTTGACAGAGGGAGAAAGAGAAAAAGGAGAAGGGGAAAGAATATGTGGCTTCTGAATTGTCAGATGTGTGTGTGTGTGTGTGTGTGTGTGTGTGTGTGTGTGTGTGTGTGTGTGTGTGTGTGTGTGTGTGAGCGAGCGAGCGCTGTTATGTGGTTTCTGTCTTGTCTTCTATTCAGTGTGAGTGAACGTCTTTGTACTGTGTTTCGGTATGGTGGCATTGTCTTCACACCACTGTTGTATTCCACATCTGCAAAAGCAGATCTTTCTTGGGAAAACTCTTGCCAGTCAGCGGCGAGAGTTCATTTAGTATCGTAGTCACTGAACTGTTCATTGTGTATCTTTTTTTCACTGATCGCGTGTCTGACCAACAGCATATGTCTCCACAGGCCGTGTCTCCAACTACAACCAAAACATTGATGTGATGTCGAGTCCACCTGTAGCGTCTGTGGGAGACGGTCATCATGAAGTGATGAGCACTCCCAACGACAACTATGAAGCTCTCCAGTTCGGGACTGAAACAGACGAAATCTACACTCCGCTGAAACTAAATATATAAAGCATAAAGCGTGTTAATAACAGTACCTGACACAAAAACCATGTTATTAAATGTAAAATAATTTGATATGGCTATGGCGCTAGATCCTTTTTCTTTTCTTTTTTTGACCACGGACGTGACTTGACAGGTAGAGAGCACCAGTTAGCAAGTAGAACTCACTAATAACATATTTATTGGACCATCCGGGTAATTGCAATGGCGCCAGTTCGTTATCAGCGCCCTTCCTCCTCCTCCATACCGCCCCCCTCCTCCTCCTCCTCCTCCTCTGCCCTGTACCATACCTGTAAATTCACCTAATTAAGGGTAAGATTGTTCTCTTGTTGTTGTTGTTGTTGTTGTTTTATTGTTCTTATTGTATCTGGTTTTTCTCATATAACGTCCGATGTATATAAATACTTGATACTCTAATTCTGCGGGAAATTTCGTCCTGTATGAATTTATTCGAGACACCTCACCCAGCACTCGTAACATCGGCTACAATACATTATCATATGCTTGTGATGTATTCATAGTGCACGTGAACCCCGAAAGCGTCTGTTTGTTTCTACTCACCTAACCAAGAGCTGCCCAGATGGTACTGCTTACTTGTGTTGATGAGCTTTGTTGATGCTTATATTAGTGTATGTAGTTCATCTTTTTTTGAATACGCGGCCTCCTACATCTGTTTGTTTGTCGGATACTGTACATATGTGTTTTCGTTTCCTAAATACTCTTTTTCTCCTATAATTTCAAACGTGGATGATAATGTTGATGACGCTGATTATAATGTCGGTGCCAGTTTTTGCTGTTTACATTTTCTGTGTGCTTTAGTTTTGTTTTCTTCACTGGAAATAAATAGCATTCTTGCCGTGGGGAGTCAAAGTACATCACTGTCCGAATCTCAATAGAAGGAAGTTTCCCTGTGCTACATTCTACAAGTATATATGATTATTGGCCACGCTGCAAATCCACACATGACACGCACGGCTCCTTGACACTTGAAAATCGTAAGCGCTTAAGTACACGTCATGAGTGACTCGATTTTAATTCACGCTGAGTGTCTTTTCCGGTCGTTCAAGTGCATCGGCGGCGTGCACTTGTGTGTTTGTGTGTGTTAGTGTAAGTGTGTGTGTGTGTGTGTGTGTGTGTGTGTGTGTGTGTGTGTGTGTGTGTGTGTGTGTGTGTGACAGAGAGAGAGAGAGAGAGAGAGAGAGAGAGAGAGATTTAAATTCATGCTGAATGTCTGTTTCCGTATGCTCAAGTGCACCATCGGCTATGAGTTGAGGGGGTGGGGTGGGGGGGGGGGTGGTTGGAGCAGTAGTCGGGGCGGTGTGTGTGTGTGTGTGTGTGTGTGTGTGTGTGTGTGTGTGTGTGACAGAGAGAGAGAGAGAGAGAGATTTAAATTCATGCTGAATGTCTATTTCCGTATGCTCAAGTGCACCATCGGCTATGAGTTGAGGGGGGGGGGGTGGTTGGAGCAGTAGTCGGGGCGGTGTGTGTGGGGGGGGGGGGGGGGGGAGGGGGGAGTGGTGGCGAAGGGGAAAGAGTAATGATTTTTATTCCAACGATTAAATCCATGACAGAAGATGTTTGTCAAATCACTGAGTTGCCGTTGCTGCTCAAAGACTACCAAAACAAGAAAAGTGGAAAGATACATTCAGACAGACAGGCAGACAGGTTGAGAGACGGACGTGCAGACGGAACAGAGACACAGACACATAGTACACACTCTATCAAAATTACCACAATAAAATGTAAGTACCGAGACAATGGACACGTTCAATTACGTCCTTGAAGACGTAAAAACTTCCTGGTCTCCTGTTCGTCTTATAAATGTCTGCTGCCAGAGAGAGGAGTCAGACATCAACATGGCCGCTCACACCGGGAGATCTTTGTCTCTGCCCGGCCAGCTTCTGATAGTGATACTGAGTGTTTTCTTCATCACCACTGTTCCCTACAGTTACTGCCAGTCATACGGTACGTCCTTTCCTATGTGGCATCTGTTCACAGTCCCGATAAATATCATGTAAACACAGAAGTTACTTTCTGTTTTGTCAAATTCTATAGGCTAAACGGAAACTTAATAGAATGTTTATTTGCGGATGCCCAAGTGCAGCGTCGGCTATGAGTTGAGGGGAGGTGGAGGAAAAGGGCAGGGCGGGGGGGGGGGGGGTGTTTGTCATTAAGTCGAACTCTGTTGGCTAATGTTCTTTGGCCCAAACTGAAAACTGAAAAAGTACGATTGAATTTGCAATTTGTCATCATCTTTGTTTTCAATCCATTTCTAATTCTAATGCAAATGTGACACTTAACAGTATGACCGCCTTCATCCGTTTGCCACTGCTTCGTTCATCAACCAGTGACTACAGTCAAACTGTTCTTTGTATTGACAGGGACCATGTCCATGGGATATGGACGTCTTATGCACGGAACTCAGAGCACCTCAGCCATAGCGAGGGTAGTTGATCAGGACACTCTCTCCTGTGTTACTCTCACAGGCAAAACACCAACTATCAACATCTGGTTTGATCAACCTAACCAGCGTGGGCTCACCAGGATTCGTACCATCATCACCTACATCCCGAAACAAGAGTCTGGTGAGGGTTTTTGTCGTTGTTGTTGTTGTTGTTGTTTTCTTTTTGTTTATATTACATGTATTTTCATATTTTATCAATCACAAGTTGACTTATATGATGCTACACAGGACAAAGGAAGGAAAGAAAGAGTCTTTATTCTCAAATAGTAGCAGTTTTAACTCAAAGGTCATTTTTGAACTTGCCGTTGCTGTAGCTACTAAATAATTACTAGGAACAAACAAAACAAGTAAAACTAACATTCTATCCCTGACCTCTACGCATGCACACACACACACACACACACACACACACACACACACACACACACACACACACACACACACACACACACACACACACACACACACACTGTGATGTGGCCAGCATGTGAGAGAATCACTCTCCATTATCGTCATTCATCATCATCATTATCATTTTTTTTTCAAACTCTTCCAGCTCTGGAAAAGAGCATCTCATTATATATTCCTTCGGGAATTGAGGGTGGGTGGGGGTATGAAGGCGGGGGGGGGGGGGGGGGGTCAAGTTACTACATCTATGTCCTTTTTGTCTTTAAATGCAAGACTAAGAAACAAATAAACAAACATCAACAACAAAGCAAGGCTTTGTACTGACCATGGCTGCTGACGTGTTGGCTTCTCTGTGTTAGGCGTCTTTAAGGCAGACGGATCCCCCATGACGGTCACTGTTCAGAGTGCCCAGTTTTCTACGTCTAACTCCTTTACTGCTGGTACCAACATGGCGTACGCGTGGTCTGGAACTGGCGGTTATACACCCTGGGTCACTATTGGACTGCAGCAGCAGAGTACCCCGACCAGCAGAAGCCTAACCCTGTGTGAGCTGAAAGTTTACGGTGGGTACGAGCAGGAATATCAGCGTGATATATTGGTTATATTCTCTGATTTAAAAATACAGCACAGTGCTTTATGACTAAGCTCGAGGTGCTAATCTTTCTCAAAGCGAATACATCCAGCTTTTTGTTGTTATCGGTGCTATTTTGTTTTTGTTTTTTTAAACTGTAACTGTTACAGAGAGCAATCAAATGTACACATGTAGTCTATCCGGTTAAAACGTAGGCTTTGTTCTCTTTCTAGTGTCTAGTGACACCAAGGTATTTGTTAAAGAGAACGTTTACTGTCGCAGTGTGGTAAGAATGATTATCAGGCACGTGACTTGCGAACCTTAAAAACAATATCCTTTGCTTTGAAAGGTGAAGACATTACTAGCGCTTGTATCCGCAGATACGACTTTGGAGCAGTATTGTACTTGTGACGACCCGTGCAGTAGGAATACTGACGTCGTCTGCAGCGGTGTGTGCGAGCAACCAACAGCATGTCCCTACCGTGAGTATGAAACAGGTTTAGAAGAAAAAAAATAGGCCTTAAACATTTTTTTTTAAAGCTTTGCTTGGTCGTATTACAGGAAAAAAAATCTATGCAAAATACTGCAGGGAGGGAAGGCGTTTGCCAGTGTTTAAATCTCCGTCCTTACCGCTGCTTAAACTACTACAAGTGTCCGACTCTTTTTCCCAGAAAACAACGCGTTAGGCAGACCGGCCACCATGAGTTCACGATATGATAAGTCTGGTGACGCCTCACTGGCTGTGAACGGTAACACGGGGACGACTTTCAGCGGTCCTGGCTACACTAGTGACACCACACAGTGGAACTGTATACACACCGCTGATGGCGACGATACGCCATACTGGGAGGTGGACTTGGGTCAGAACTACACTATACAAAAAATCACCATCTTCCGTCATAGTGGTGGTAAGTTGTCGTGACATGACACTTTCAGCTTAACATCTATGGTAATCATAATTTTGGAGCTGAAAGGACTACCAGCGTTTCAGGAAAGAAACTAAGACTTAAACTGATTGACTGATGAAAACAAGTTTACTCACAAACTTTCAACCAAACAACCTCCATTAGGATCAAGATAATAGTGTGTGTGTGTGTGTGTGTGTGTGTGTGTGTGTGTGTGTGTGTGTGTGTGTGTGTGTGTGTGTGTGTGTACAGAACCAGGGAGAAACAGAATGTCAGGAACGGAAGTGACAGTAGACGGCGAGCTATGCAACAGGCTGACACCCACAGATTACAAGGACGAGAGAATCGACCTGACGTGTAGAACCCCGCTCACTGGACGCCGTGTCCGAATTTCACGTCATGGAACACCTGGAGAACACGGGCTGTCCATTACCTTGTGTGAATTTCAAGTTTGGGGTAATCCACAGAGACTTATGAAACTTATTTCCGCTGCGTAGTTACAAAGGCCTAAATTGCGACTGCTCAAGCAAGCGCATTTTTAATTCAAAGTGGACAAGTGCTAACGCGCAGAAGGAAAGGCTCAGTGTCTTTGCTTACAATATCACATTTTGCTGCTCTCTGGTACTTTTTGTCCGACTGAACTGGAACCAAGACCGGACAGAGTCTGCTGAGGTCTGTCAGCTATAATGTTTCGATTGCACGTGGGTAGATAAACGGAAGAGGGTGGGGTGGGTGGGCGTTTGGGAGTTTAACGTCCTTTTCCACCACGTATAGATAAACGGAAGAAGCATTGCGCGAAGTAAAATGTTATCGTTCGTTAAGATGAATATTGTTCACAGATTTCCTGGTCTGCTTGGTTCACTTATTTCTCGCGGATTTTTAATCAAATAGTTGCCCGAGTTGCAGAAGACACGAGTTACTCGGCCAGGTGGTGTTGTCTCCCCTTCCAAACAGGAGTGCTTCCGCTCAGTAACAAGTTCGCTTCCAGTACAGCCATGCAATATTTGAAGTGTCTACGGCACTACTGTTATCTGTTTGATTTTCCTATGAGCAGGGCAAAACTTGCTCAAGGTTACTGGGTCAGTTGTGAATATTCTACGCAATTACTGTAGCTTGGGCAGTAGCATTTTCATTGTATTTCACGCAATTCACTTTCCCTTCCTGCACCTTCTTCACCCTGTCTCACTCCTGTGGCCGATGTTGGTCAGCTGCACGGCGGGTCCCCTGCCGCTCCTAGCCTCTAAGCGAATCGGTTACTCTCGAACCCATGGCCCCAATTGACTGCCCACTGTAACTAACTGTGAAAACCTCATACAAAATATATCATCTGACAATAATGGCCATTGTATGGTACTTTTAATTTCGAAATTTTTCCTACTGGTTTTGTGCAGCATGCAAGCCGGGGCGCTACGGCACCAGATGTGAAGAGGCCTGTAGCAGCCATTGTTTGAACGGGATTTGTGACTCCGTTAACGGCGAATGTACTAAAGGTATGGTTGTGATACTGTTTGTCAGACGTGCTTTCTCTGAGTTTTGTAGATGTTTTGTTCCACTTTCACAAACGAGCTGCATGCCAGATGTTTTGACCAAACATAGCTTTGCTCTAATGATTTTACGGGAACGTCATTTTTTGTCAATAACACTGCCGCGTCAGTACCTGATTTTCCTAGTAACTGATCGTTCAGATTCAAGTGGAACAGATCATTGACCCTTGTTCATGTGCGTTTACCGTTCGCAGCGTGTGTGTCAGTAGTCCCATTCATATGCCTTTACCGTTCGCAGCGTGTGTGTCAGTAGTCCCATCCATATGTGTGTGTCAGTAGTCCCATCCATATGTGTGTGTCAGTAGTCCCATTCATATGCCTGCCGCTAGGCTCCAGACAGATTCCTAGATTCAAGAAGTGTGTTTAGGGCCTGTAGGATGGCAAGATTTGTGTGACTGTGTCGTTTGGGTGGCATTTTGTGTTTGAGGTGTTACAACTAAAAGTCCCCACCGTGACACGACGTTAAAATCGTTACTAGCAGATGTGCCAGAATCTCAGGCGGACATTGTGAAAGGGTTTTTATGGGACATCACTCGTACAAGTCCAAACTAACATGGCACCAGGCTAACACTTCCCAAGTGAAGGGACAGAGTGTTGAAGGTTATGGTACTGCATCGCGTGTTGGATTTACTTTGAATGGAGGAAGAATGCTGTCCGTGAATTTCTTGTCAGTACTGTCAACTTTGTGATGCGCTTTCTTGTGGCATAAAGGAAGTGGGATTGAAGATCTCCAACTAGAAACGATGCACCCAATCCACAAACGTAGGCTTCAGCCAGTCTCTGTGGACACGAACTAGAGTGGCTGATGACAGATCCGATATGTGTCTATTGTTTGACAGGGTGTGAGGACGGCTGGTATTTGCCAAAGTGCACGAGTCAATGTGATATGTGTCTATTGTTTGACAGGGCGTGAGGACGGCTGGTATTTGGCAAAGTGCACGAGTCGATGTGATATGTGTGTATTGTTTGACAGGGTGTGAGGACGGCTGGTATTTGCCAAAGTGCACGAGTCAATGTGATATGTGTGTATTGTTTGACAGGGTGTGAGGACGGCTGGTATTTGGCAAAGTGCACGAGTCGATGTGATATGTGTGTATTGTTTGACAGGGTGTGAGGACGGCTGGTATTTGCCAAAGTGCACGAGTCAATGTGATATGTGTCTATTGTTTGACAGGGTGTGAGGACGGCTGGTATTTGGCAAAGTGCACGAGTCGATGTGATATGTGTGTATTGTTTGACAGGGTGTGAGGACGGCTGGTATTTGCCAAAGTGCACGAGTCAATGTGATATGTGTGTATTGTTTGACAGGGTGTGAGGACGGCTGGTATTTGCCAAAGTGCACGAGTCAATGTGATATGTGTCTATTGTTTGACAGGGTGTGAGGACGGCTGGTATTTGCCAAAGTGCACGAGTCAATGTGATATGTGTCTATTGTTTGACAGGGTGTGAGGACGGCTGGTATTTGGCAAAGTGCACGAGTCAATGTGATATGTGTCTATTGTTTGACAGGGTGTGAGGACGGCTGGTATTTGCCAAAGTGCACGAGTCAATGTGATATGTGTGTATTGTTTGACAGGGTGTGAGGACGGCTGGTATTTGCCAAAGTGCACGAGTCAATGTGATATGTGTGTATTGTTTGACAGGGTGTGAGGACGGCTGGTATTTGCCAAAGTGCACGAGTCAATGTGATATGTGTGTATTGTTTGACAGGGTGTGAGGACGGCTGGTATTTGCCAAAGTGTACGAGTCAATGTGGACAGTGCAGGCACACATCATGCGACCAAGACTCGGGTCATTGTTCACCTTGTCAAGATAACTGGGGCGGGCCACAGTGTACAGGTTTGAGTTTATTGAGCACACATTCTGTTTAAAATCACAAAATAAATATATATCACATGCAAGTCACGAGTCACCAGGGGTGGGGTGGGTGGGTGGGTGGGTGTTTGGGGGTTTAACGTCCTTTTCCACCACATAGGGTGATATCAAAGACGGGGCAACGATGAAAAAGCCAGCACAAATATTTGGCCCCAGCCGGGATCGAACGCACGACCCGAGCATTAGAAGTCCAACGCTCTACCATTCGACCATCCCGGCTCCCCCACAAGTCACCAGAGTAACAGAGGGAGAGAAATAAAAATGAATAACAAAGTATACCAGTCTTGATTGTACGCGTTTTTGTTTTGTTTTCGTTCTTCTTTATACTCGAAGTTCATCGTCAGACCATGTTGTTTCAGAGTGTGACGCCACACATTACGGATCAGACTGCAGGGAGAAGTGTGGTCACTGTTTTGGAGGGGAGAGATGTGACCCACACACCGGAATCTGTCCTACAGGATGTACTCCAGGCTGGGGGCCTGACGATAAATGCCAGACACGTATGTTGTCTGTACTTTATTATTATTATATATTAGGAGGAGTGTGGTCACTAGGGAGGGGTGTGATGTAGGAAGGACACTGGAGTCTGTCCTACAGGATGTACTCCAGGTTGGTCCTGACCAGCACTGCAAGACACGTACGTTATCTGTACTATATCATTATCCAATGGGGTAAAACAGTAAGTATAATTACTATGTCGTACACACAGCACACTGAATTCAGGCGCGGATTATATAGGGGTGTCCGAAGCTCTAAACACTGTAACTGCGATAGAGCTGACTGTACTCTATCATATGCGCAGCCGATTATTGATTCAGTTGTCCTATCTGCACCCAGGCACAATGATACACGCCTGGTAGTTGTCAATGAGAAACAAACTCTGACATGAACTGTGCATTCGTCTTTGATTCCACTTGTCATGTATATATGTGGAAGTCTAACCCCGAGTATACATTGCAGCGTGTACTTCAGGCAAGTATGGACGGGACTGTCGTAACACGTGCAGCAAAGGCTGTGTCAACAACACGTGTGACCCACTTACCGGTGAGTGCTGGTGTCGGGCTGGCTGGAAACAAGACCCCAAGTGCGAGACAGGTAAACAATTCCGGAAGCATGCCGATCATAACATTACCGATAGGTCTGTAAAGTTGTACCAGTCCAACTCAGCATTAGCAGCTACAGTATCAAAGTGAATAAAAATGCTTACCGTACAACACGAATTTTGTTTTAGAGCTTATCAATCCACCTGTTCATCGTGGATTATGGGTGTTTTGTGATCATATCTCCAGATATCTCTTAAGAAGCAGAGGTAGAAATACAAGTATATCCTTAATTTCCACGTTCATGGTCCACGTGTGACATAATAATCGAACTACTAACTCCTGCGTCTTTTCTGCCAGTATCAATGTACGCCTTCCAAACGCTGATTCGTGAGTTGCATGCTGTTGTCCTGTGTCCTGTGTTGTGCAGAATGTACTGCTGGTACGTACGGCGAGAACTGCGGCAGTCAGTGTGGCGAGGGATGCAAAGACACCTGTGACAAGGAGAACGGACATTGCCAGTGTAAGGACGGATGGAAGACCGATACCTGTGACCGGCGTGAGTAACTAATTTCTTTACCTTTTTTTTTTTGACATAAGTCAATGAGCTTGAGACAAATTTAAATTAAACGTTTTCCACAACGAATGTAGCCCAGTCCTCTATCTGTTGAAATCATTGCATCGCACGAACTAAATTGCTAAAGGATAACACACACACACACACACACACACACACACACACACACACACACACACACACACTGAAAAAAATAAACAACGCTTTACGGAAATAAGTGGTAATTAAGGATGAATGATAATTGAGGACCTGCTGAAGTTATGTTTAAACACATATGTGTAACACATTCATACTCAAAACAAGTTGTTGGTCCCATGCATTCTTTGAAGTTACCGGGCTTCATCAAAAGAAATACTTAGCGCTGCTGTTTCCACTGAAACGTTGACCTGGCATGAATGAAACAGGGGCAAGGTCATCCGTATGAATTGTGAGACATGTGGATAAAACGTGAAACAAAAAAGTGTGTGTGTGTGTGTGTGTGTGTGTGTGTGTGTGTGTGTGTGTGTGTGTGTGTGTGTGTGTGTTGTAAGTTATATACGCTGTTTTTATGTTATGTTTATGTTCGCGCCCTGAGCTCTTGCGAGATGGGGCGCCACAAATACCCTTTATTATTATTATTATTATATAGGGGTGTCCGAAGCTCTAAACACTGTAACTGCGATAGAGCTGACTGTACTCTATCATATGCGCAGCCGATTATTGATCCAGTTGTCCTATCACCCAGGCACAATGATACACGCCTGGTAGTGGCCAATGAGAAACAAACTCTGACATAAACTGTGCATTCGTCTATGATTCCACTTGTCATGTATATATGTGGAAGTCTAACCCCGAGTATACATTGCAGCGTGTACTTCAGGCAAGTATGGACGGGACTGTCGTAACACGTGCAGCAAAGGCTGTGTCAACAACACGTGTGACCCACTTACCGGTGAGTGCTGGTGTCGGGCTGGCTGGAAACAAGACCCCAAGTGCGAGACAGGTAAACAATTCCGGCAGCATGCTGATCATAACATTACCGATAGGTCTGTAAAGTTGTACCAGTCCAACTCAGCATTAGCAGCTACAGTATCAAAGTGAATAAAAATGCTTACCGTACAACACGAATTTTGTTTTAGAGCTTATCAATCCACCTGTTCATCGTGGATTATGGGTGTTTTGTGATCATATCTCCAGATATCTCTTAATAATAATAATAATAATAATAATAATGAGTATTGTATAGGCGCTTTACCCAATTTCATGAATCGGCTCAAAGCGCCGCGAACTGAACCCAACACGCACGCTCACGTGAATCACACACATTCTCTCACACACCGGACATAAACACATTACAATCACGTGGTGCGAAGGGTCAGCTCAGCTATTTAAATTTCGGAATTTAGAACTGCATTTATTTTTCAAATTTGGTGGGCTGAACATTTCCAAAGCAGAAGTAGAGGTAGAAATACAGGTATATCCTTAATTTCCACGTTCATGGTCCACGTGTGACATAATAATCGAACTACTAACTCCTGCGTCTTTTCTGCCAGTATCAATGTACGCCTTCCAAACGCTGATTCGTGAGTTGCATGCTGTTGTCCTGTGTCCTGTGTTGTGCAGAATGTACTGCTGGTACGTACGGCGAGAAGTGCGGCAGTCAGTGTGGCGAGGGATGCAAAGACACCTGTGACAAGGAGAACGGACATTGCCAGTGTAAGGACGGATGGAAGACCGATACCTGTGACCGGCGTGAGTAACTAATTTCTTTACCATTTTTTTTTTTGACATAAGTCAATGAGCTTGAGACAAATTTAAATTAAACGTTTTCCACAACGAATGTAGCCCAGTCCTCTATCTGTTGAAATCATTGCATCGCACGAACGAAATTGCTAAAGGATAACACACACACACACACACACACACACACACACACACACACACACACACACACACACACACACACACACACACACTGAAAAAAATAAACAACGCTTTACGGAAATAAGTGGTAATTAAGGATGAATGATAATTGAGGACCTGCTGAAGTTATGTTTAAACACATATGTGTAACACATTCATACTCAAAACAAGTTGTTGGTCCCATGCATTCTTTGAAGTTACCGGGCTTCATCAAAAGAAATACTTAGCGCTGCTGTTTCCACTGAAACGTTGACCTGGCATGAATGAAACAGGGGCAAGGTCATCCGTATGAATTGTGAGACATGTGGATAAAACGTGAAACAAAAAAGTGTGTGTGTGTGAATGTGTGTGTGTGTGTGTGTGTGTGTGTGTGTGTGTGGCGGGGGGGGGGGGGGGTGATGGTATAGTATATGATATTGAATCACCAGTTGGACTGTCACTAAAAAATAAGTTTCCTGTTGCAGAAGTGTCTGCAGAATGTGATGACGGTACATACGGCATGGATTGTGGCAGTCAGTGTGGGGAAGGATGTCGTGACGTGTGTGACCACATGACCGGACACTGTCAGTGTAAACCTGGCTGGCTTCACTCAGACAACAAGTGTCAGACAAGTGAGTGACTTTATGCAACCGGCCCCTCTCTCGTCTCTCACGCATAACGCAGGTTGGGTTCGGGACTTTTTCATCACACTCAGCAGTAAGGAAACATAAACGAAAACCCTGAAACATACAACATCACACTCGCATAAGCAATAAATACAACCATGGCTTATGTCTGTCCATCTAAATTCAATATGCTGGGTTACCATCCAACTAAGTGTTGAAAATGAGTAATTGGCACTAAACACATCTAATTTAACCTCATGACCAACTTCATAATCAATCAGAAATAACGAATGCTAATATCAACAGATACATCTACTGTATAATGGATAGCAAATGGCGAATACTTGTAAACAACCAAACACAACATGCAATGATATATACAATGACATCATGCACTATGTACCATCAGTATACAGTATAAACATAATCACCACCTACCCTGTGGGAAATACACAGGGGTTTGACAGACAACCTCCGGCTCCGTCCGCTCCCGTTGATCAGCGTGTGGATATCCTGAATTAACATTAACACAATACTATTACTTTATCTCAATCACCAACTGCATAAAATACTAAGTTACCAGCAACTAACCTCAACTTTATCCACATGACCGTTACCGGTTACCGTGACCGTTGACCACACGTTACCGTAATACTAATACAATATGTTAACACCAATATCACTTCCTCCGAATACTGGCAAAATATAATTGCTCTGCTTCCCAATAGAAACTAACTGGTTAAAACTACTCACACCTTTACAAACTTATATCACTTTCTCAAAACAAACATTCGGCTACTATTTATTCATTCTCATCCATTCATTCATAAGTACGAACAATCAAACACATGTATGAAACTCACCAGTGACTCAGTACAAAGACGGATATTCACAATGTCAAAACCCAGTCAATATTCCGCTTCAGTGAAAGAAGACAGTCAGCTAGTCTCTTCAACGGCCAAAAAAAGAATGAGGTAGTGTACAAAACTCAGAACTCAGAAGTGTTGGCGAACTGTACTCGCACACTATACTGCGAAAAACAATCGGAAAGGGTAAGACACGAGGAACCATACTCCTAACCAGAATCTGTACTCTGACCATACTAACTACATACTAACAAATAATATTATTTATCAGGTAGTATTAGTGTGA
This sequence comes from Batillaria attramentaria, assembly GCA_018292915.2. Taxonomy (NCBI): domain Eukaryota; kingdom Metazoa; phylum Mollusca; class Gastropoda; family Batillariidae; genus Batillaria; species Batillaria attramentaria. The sequence continues at coordinate 519,196 of JACVVK020000254.1, forward strand.
TTCACATGATGTATTATAGCACAGTGTAGAACTGAATTGTAAATCACGCGTTGTTTGTACTCCCTGCCACATTTATACTATTATTACTCTGTTCAGAAATTAGTGAATTAGGAGACTATTGCTGCCAAACCCTCACCTCTGGTTCATCACCCTACCTGTCAGAGCTTCTCTCCGCTTACGTACCAAACAGATCACTCTGCTGCCAGAAAGCTGGTCACGTGTGTGTGTGCCACGCTTCTGTCTGAAAACCAAGGGGGATCGGTTCTTCTCATGTTTTGGTCCAGTGACTTGACATTCTCTCCCTATAGCGGTCAGAGATTGCACAACATGCAGGCGATGCTGAAGCTGTGTTTAGAGAATATGTGTTCTCTTCTATTTCATTCACGAGGCCGACTGTCGGTACAGGTGTTTTTTTTTTTTTTTTTGGGGGGGGGGGGGGGGGTAATGTTTTGTTGATGGTGTTGTTGTTGTGTAGAAGTAGACTCAAGGGCCGTGAGTGATGCAGTAGCCGGGGTGGAGAACTTCCTGAACCAGACGACATTCATGACAAACCAGACAGTTGTTGAGAACGTGGTGCAAGATCTGAGTCAGGTAATGGACGTCCCCACGTCCCAGCTGAGACAGGACAACGTTGGACAAAGGTGAGTGTGGTTGAAACGACCAAGGTCGTTTAGTTTTGGAAGGGGTCAGTCTGTGTGTGTGTAGATTGCTGACAAGGTCAGCCCGTGTACTGAAAGTTACCATGGCGGTTGGGACAGGGGATGGGATGGACGTCATCATCCTGGGAATTGCTGGTTCTGGCTTTCCCTGCTTGCCTCTTTAGCTCTGCTGCTGTTGTCCTATTAGCCTCTAACAGCTTTGCACCTGGTGATAGCTAGGTTATGAAGAAGTACACAAGACTGAACATTGTTGCATCCGTAGATTACTGAACGTGATCGAGCGCGTGTCACGTGAGGGGGCGCTGTCTGACGGTCAGCTGACAGCCACGTCACCGAACCTGGTCATCTCTGCACGTGCTGTGGACAGTCGCAACTTCACAGGTCTGACGCTCACAGCTTTTGCAGGGGAAGATAACCACTTCCAGGATGGAGAGGTTGAATTTATCTTTCTCCTTAGCACATAATTTTTCCTTTGAAGTTCGCTGTCGGGGAATAATTTTTGCGATCAGTCCCGACAGAATTCACATGTCCATTAACAATATTTAGATACAAAATTAATTTATAATGTCTTTCTTTCACTGTTAAAAAGTCCATGCAAAAATCGCTAATTTACTTGAAACCTTCAGATCACTAGTAAAACACTTCAAGCCACTATTATGCAATTTGCAGCGGTCTCGGGCCTTCGCGTAATATTGGCTTGAAGTGGTAGCTACTGGTGTGCAGTGGCGTGTTCTTTTTCACCAGACTGTTAATATGGTGCGCTCTGGCTCTTCATAGTTAAATGGCGTGAAACCTGATTCACAGGCATAGTGTTCAATGATTAGTTCTTCCATAACTATATACATTTGTGTTCTCTGTATTTTAGGTTCAGACCTACTCACGCACCTCTGTGCCAGAAACTAGTGACGACATCTGCAGCCTCGTTCTGCCTGCAAACCTGCTTACGTCATTGGGCAACGTTTCTCGAATCGCAACGACGGTTCATGTTGATGGAAGACTATTTGAGGTCGATCAATACAATGCTATCATTATCTGTCACAGTTTGGTTTATTATGGATTTTCTGCCAACGTATTAAAGGTCTGCAATCTTAGCAAAAAAATCACAGTGTCCGGCTGTGCAAAATGCACAGTCACCTCTGTCACAGTTACAGAGTTTTCAGCGTCCCTGAAACCTTTAATGTCAAGGGGCGCCTGATCTCACAGCTCAGTCTGCGTTTTGACACCAAGCGAGACAGATCATAGTGGCTAGTCTTCTGCAGCACACAACACCCGCTAGACGCTGTAGCGATGTATCTCGCTCATTGACCATGAGCACAAGAACGTCACCGCACTCTCACACGCTGGTTATATAAGGGTCTCCGAAGCGCTGAACACTCTGCAACTGTGACAGAGTTGCCTACATTATGCACCGTCGCATGAGTCGCAGCTTTAAAAATCATAGTTTGCAGCTTTTTGTTGAGAATGCAGATCTTTAAGCGGTACTGAACGTGTTCAGTAATAGTAATAGCAAACCCGCTATTTTCCTGCTAAAGGTGTAATCATGATTCTTTCCGTGTTGTCACAGGCAATTGCACCCCCACCGGATACAAACGGGTCTGATGCAACGAAAGATGTTGATCACGTGCGCAAGGTTAATAGTTACGTCATGTCCGCCTCTGTTGTTGGCCATGATGAGGTCATCAACCTTCAGGATCCAATCGTAATAGGCCTTGTGCATGTAAACAAGGTAAGTGCACATGAGTAAGGGTGTACTTTACTGTCTTCCTTTGTCTTTTGTATTTGTCTTTTGATACGTGGGCAATACAAAGAACAGTAAAACGAGACAGTGGTAAGTAAATTATATCAAGTGAAATAAATAAAAAAGATCCAATCGGTTCTCCTGTGATTATGTTCCTGCAGCATATTACACCCACACACACATATTTATACGTCCCGTGGGATTGCTCGTTTCCAGCATTCTTCCAACAGACGTCCTGAGTGTGTGTTTTGGAACCAAAGTCTGGAGGGAGGACGGGGATCATGGTCGACTGCTGGTTGTCGTCTGGTGCAGGAGAAAAGTACTACCTCCCGGACAACCTGTGAATGCGACCACCTCACTAACTTCGCTCTACTCATGGTATGAAACTCACTCTATTGCCTACCTGTACTCGCATACTCTCTGGTAGTTGGGCCTTAATTAAAAGGAATAAAAGAAAAATGGTCGTTTTTTTTGCACAGGGAAGTGGTGGTGATGATGATGATGATGATGATGATGATATGTTGCATTTTTAAGGATGTCTACAAGCGAGGGGACGCGTTGCCACCTGAACACAGTCAAATTCTGTCCTTCATTTCCTACACGGGCTGTTGCGTGTCTCTATTGGCCCTTGTCCTCACCATCCTCACCTACTGCTGCTGCAAGTGAGTACTTACTACACTGTACATTTGCATTAAACAAACACACGCATTGTCTACTTTGTATATCTCTAAAAAAAAGCTGTCAAAATGTGTTGTATGCGGGGTCCGGAGTCGGTTGTTTTTCCTTCAGTTTGGTGTGTGCTGTGGGCTCTTGTCAATTCTTTTTTCACATAACAGTTTGAGAGGTTTTGTTCTATCATTTGTTTGCTTGCTGTTGCTTTGTTAATATCAGTAGTATAGGTGAAGTTTGCATCTGTCTGCACAGTCAAAATAATCTGTACTCGTAAACTGTGAAAGCTGTATGGGCATCATGGCGGGTGTTTACTGTCTATAGTCCACAAGCATCACGCAAGGGTTCCGTCGGAACTGAGTCAAGTACCACTTCTGGGGGCTATCGAAGGTGAGCCCAGGGTGAATGGGAACGCAAGAGTTGGTGATATATACTGAAAGATTCACAGCGCGTAACAGTATTCGCACGACGGATGTAACCATTGTAATGACACATTTATCCACCACATCTCCTTTGGAAAGGCAAAGGTCGTTTCAAATGGCCAGAAACTACTGAAATGGGCATGTTCTAAGATAACTAGGCTTCAGTATAGGCACATTTTGTTGTGACTGCTCCTCTACGACTCAGCATAATCTGAATGAAAATGAGACGTTTGAATTCCACACTGAAATCTGTGCTTGCGTAAACGAACATTTCAAACGGCCCGAAACTCTTCTTCTAAAAGTGTAGGAGAAATGCACTGGGCCTTGTTAATTTAAGACACAAGGATGTGTCTCTGCGATGTCCTACGGAGTTCTTTACTTTGATCAGAATCCAACGGATAAACAAACCGTCCAAGATTCTTGTCAGCCTGTGTGTAGCGCTGGCTCTGTCCGACCTTGTCTTTGTGGTGGGGATGCAGGACTACACATTGAAACATCCGGCTGCCTGCAAGGTACGTTAATCTCTCTCTCTCTCTCTCTCTCTCTCCCTCTCTCTCTCTCTCTCCATATATATTTGCAGGCAGAAACAGTTACAGGTAAAAGGAGTTCCGCGTATTTATAGGATTTTTATTTTATTTTATTTTTTTTTTATTCTTTTTTTTTAAGGTACATTTGACCAAAAAAAGACACATGAACACAGTACCAAAACAAACAAACAAAAAAAAACCCCCAAAATCACAATACAAAAAACAAAACCAAAAGCTACCAAATACAACAGCAATGTCACAATACAACTTAGACAAGAGCAAAACCCCCAAAAAGTAATATCCCCCCCCCCTCCCAAAAAAAAAAAAAAAAAAACTTACAATATTATATATGCAATAAAAATAAAAATAAATTTTTTTATATATAAATAAAAAAACAAAAAACAAACAAACAAAAAAAAACCAGACAAATGACATCGACGGAAAGGCTGCTGAGGCTTTAACTACACTGATAGAAGGTTAACTCGTCAAAGACTAAAATAGATACACACTACACACAAGTGTGCACACATGTCAAAACCACATACAACACATCAACATAATCCCTCCAACACATCAACATGATCCCTCCTATGATTGTGTGTGTACCAGATAAATATCCTTCTTATAACCCTTTTAACTGTTTTTAAATAGCCCAGCAGCGAACACACACTACAAAAAAAAAAAAAAATCACACACACACACACACACACACACACACACACACACACACACACACACACACACACACACACGCTCATGCACACTCCCAATCACATGGAATTGGACACAGGCCCCCTGTATCAACAAAAACAATGGCATCAGTTAATCTATTTTGTAGTACAGTGTAGTAGCAATATTAAAAGTCCGGCTTTTTGTTGTTGATTTTAACTAATTTAAGTGTCCATAACCAATTTCTTGTAGAGAAGCCAACACTGGAGAAATTTTGTTTCTTTGTTTGTGACAATGGAGAAATAATGTTCAATTCCATACCTTGATTTCAAAACAGATGCAAAATTATTAACAATGGGGTCCGAGCCTTGCAACTTGCACTTATAGATAAAGAACTTTGCCAACAGTATAATAAAATCCATTGCTCTGTCAGTTTTAACATTCTTTGTAGTGTTAAATAAAATAAGCTCCTCATTTAATACAAATCTCTCACAATGCAGACATTTCTCACGTATTAGCAGCAGCAAGCTGTCCCAAAAATTCCTCACTAGATGGCAATGCCAAAACAAATGTTCAATAGTCTCAAGTTCCTGGTGACAGAAGGAACACAATGCTGAGTCAACTAACTTACATTTATACAGAAATTTTCTGGTTGGGAGAATACGGTGCAGCAGTCTGATTTGTAACCATTGCAACTGAGTGTCAGCTGTCACAGTGAATACTTTAGTAAAAATAGTTTTCCAGTCAAGGTCTGCATACAAAGTATTCCACCTGTAGACAGCTGTTGGAGCAATATCAGATTCTAGTAAAAGAGTTTTCACAGCTTTGTTGCCCCTACGTATACAAGACCAAACTTTACTGCCATGTTCATTGTCTCCTGTTGTCAAAGTACATGTATCACATTTACATTTTGCTTGGTACTGCTTGATTGCCCGAAGAACTCCCTCATAAGTTAAGAAAGTTGTGGTGGAAATATTAGGATACCTCTGTCTAAACTCATCAAAGGAGAAAAACCTACCCTCCTTCCCAACAAGGTCTTTTATCTGCAAAATGTTTGCATTCACCCAGTCCCTAATGTACACAACTCTTTTGTCTCTTATGATGTTTATATTATAATGGATGTTATCTGCTAGAAAACCATTCACATCTAGTAGTGTGTGTTTAGAGCACAATTTCTTATAGTGTTTCAATACATCAACCCAGAATGGATTATTTACCCTTTGCATGACCACATTGGCGTATTCCCCACCAAACTGACTTAACTTTTTAAGACCTGGGTAAATGCAATCGATTAAATGCGTGAGTGTCAAGTCAAAATTCTCAATTCTTCTTAACCAGCTAATTTTCATTGTCGACAAGAAGACATAGACATCACACATTTTCAAACCCCCTTCACTATAATCCTTACAGACAACAGACTTTTTAATCCTATTTTGCTTGCCATTCCACAAAAATTGAAACAACATGTTCTGAAGCTGCTTAAGGAACTCAGCAGGAGGATCCGGCAAGTTAATAAAGAGATATGTGAGTTTTGATAAAACCATAGTCTTAATGATGATTATTTTACCTAGAGGAGTTAATTGCCTTTTTTTCCAGACGCCCAAAGTTCTACCAATTTCAATTAGCTTTCCTTCATAATTCAAACGACTAATCTCTTTAGTGACAGTAGAAAACTTCATACCCAAAACTTTAAAAATACCAGGGTCCCATTGAAAGTTTCTATCTCTCATATATCTAACTTGGCAGTTCCTCCTACAACCGATCCATACTACTTGTGTTTTGTCATTGTTAATTCGCAAGCCAGTCAGTTCAGAAAAACGGTCTAGCGTGCGAATTGCTTCATTAAACGATTTCTCACTACCATCAAGAAAGCATGTTGTATCGTCAGCGAATAAAGACAGAAGGACTTCCTTGTCCTTTACTTTAAAACCCTTAATATCAGTATTTTTTCTAAGCAACAGAGACAAGATTTCTGCACAAATAAGGTAAAAATATGGTGAGACGGGATCGCCTTGTCTACAACCTCTCTCTAAGAGGAACCATTCTGAATACTGGCCATTGATATAAACACACGAAGAAGCATTACTGTACAAAGTTTTAAACCAACGGATCAAATTTTCCGGAAATTTGAAGAAAAGGAGTGATTTCTCTAAAAATGACCAAGATACACTGTCGAAAGCTTTTTCAAAATCTACCATAAGAAGCAGTCCCGGTACATTTTCTCTTTCTGCATACAGTAGCACATCGTACAGCAAGCGTAAATTCTCACCGATATACCTTCCTTTAATAAAACCTTTCTGACAATCATGGATAATACTTGGTAGAACAGATTGTAATCGCCGTGCAATACATGCAGAGCCAATCTTATAAGAAACATTCAACAGTGATATTGGTCGCCAGTTTTTTATAAGCCGTTTCGATTTACCATCCTTAGGAATGCAGGTGATGACACCCTGTCTCTGAGTTACTGATAACTGCCCTTTACAAAAACCATCATTAATCGAACGCACAAGAAACATTCCAATGTCTCGGAAGAAAAATTTATAAAATTCAGTGGTGAAGCCATCAGACCCAGGGCTTTTAAAATTCTTCATGTCCTTCAACACTGACAGAGCTTCTTCATAGGTTAAAGGACCTTCAATAGAATTACTCTCCTCAGGGGACAGAGTTGGGACATCATGTAACAGCTGGTGTAAATCTATATCAACCACCTCTCTCTGCCTAAACAAGTCCTTATAAAATGATTTGACCTCATTCAGAATATCTTTCTGATCACTCAAAATCTCACCGTTACTTTTCTCAAGAAAACTCATGGACCTATTAGCAAAATTTCTATTTTCCAAATTGCAAAAATACCTACTAACCTTTTCACCCTCTTTGAGCCATCTAACCCTTGCTCTAACTGCCATCCCTTCCACTCTCTTGTTCCTTAACTCCATCAACTCATTTTTCATGTCCTCTAGTTGATTCACTGTAATTTCAGTTACATTTTTTTCTAAAACACTGATGTTCCCTAATAGTTTCTTTTCTCGCTCTGTTTCCTCTTTCTTTTTATGGGATGCGTAAGATATTGTTCTACCTCGTATTTCTAATAATAACATCTCAAAAAATAATTGATCTGAAATCTGTAATTCAATGTCCTCTGGGGGAATTTCATGAATATTATCCCTATTATACACCAAGACAGCATATTGCCTTTTCACATCACTAATCAAGCTTTTAATTTCTGCAACATAAGTTTTATCCCTCAACAAAGAGTTGTTGAATTTCCAGTAAGGCCTGTCTCGTTTAAACTGCTCTTTTCTGAGAACTAATGTAACAAGTGAGTGATCTGACCTATACCCCATGCTAATACAGCAACCTTTTATATCTAAAGATAGCGAGTCTGAAACCAAGAAGTAATCCAGGCGTCCTTGTTTAATACTGTTGAATTTGCGCCATGTATAGGCACGCTTAGATGGGTACAATTCCCTCCATATATCTACTAACTCTAAGTCAACCATCATACTTTCAATCCGTTTTCTTATCCTTGGACGATTGAGATTACTAACATAGTTTCGAACATCTATCTTCATGTTCAAAGCACAATTCCAGTCCCCTCCAATAATAACATAATCATTGTCAACTAGCTGTATCTGATCACAAACAGTATCAAGAAAATCAGGGTTGTCACCACTGCTAGGTCCATACAGATTTACCAATGTTACTCGTCTCTTGAGAATTTCCACATCCAAAATTATATAGCATCCAGCAGGATCTCTGATAACATTCACCAACTTGTATTCAAAATTGTTACAAAATAATATAGCGACACCATTTTTATTAGTATCAGAGCCAGCAGTCCACAGGTTGTAGCCCCAGCTAGCACGAATATAGTGTTCTGATTCTTGTTTCCAGTGAGTTTCCTGAAGAAAAAAAATATTACATTTCTGTTGTCGCAGGAAATCGAAGACGTCTCTTCTTTTCTTTAGGTCGTGTAACCCATTTACATTAAATGAGGCTATCTTAAAATCATCTCCCATCATGGTATAATGCACAGAACTGAAAGTGAGAGTGCCCACACATACAAGGCTAAAAAAAAGGCAAACAAGTGCCTGACCAACCAATGCCAAATCAAAACTAAAAGATAAACACCGACCATATCACAGGGATACACCATCGTGGTGTAGGAAGGAACAGGGGTTATTGTATACAAATTCACTGTCGGAGTCCCACAGAGCAAAATTGTACAGAGGAACCTGCCACAGGAAACCCGACTGCTAGTCATAAGTAAAATCACTATTGAGCACAAGCATCCTTTCATCCATACTACAAAACAAAGGAACAACATGAAAACACATACACAATAAATGCAACAAAAAAGCTTACGGAAAGCACCGCTCATTTCAGTGGGCCTACCTTACGTCAAGGTGGTTCGACACAGTATGTCAAGGTCAGCCGGCCACGAGGGAAGATGCAAAATGTCCCCAGCCCAGTGAATGTTTGCTGTCCCATGCACAACCTACGGGAATACGCCCAGGCTGTTCGAAGTACATAGTGGAAGGCCATCCTTTCTCACATGTCGGGCACAGTATTATCGTATTACAAGCAAGCTATGGTATCCCGCTCGCTGTGTTACAACATGCATGCCCGCCTCAGCCTCCCAAAAGGCAAAGCAACACCAGTGAAACTAATGCAGCAATGACTGGCCTGACCTGCCTGACCTTTGCCCCAGCAACATGACATTTGCATAATCCCACGTGACCAGTCTTAGCCACGGCTGATCAAGGGCGCGTTGGGTCAAAGGTTATATTTGGGACAACATAAACAGAGCCACGTGCGCTCTACGCTTCTGTCGAACATCAGGGACTGACAAAGTTACAGGTAAGAGTCCGTGGAAACCTAACGGCAATTATTTCAATAAAGCAATTGAAGTGAGGAAAAAGCGTGAACATTCAACAAAACAATTAAAAAAAGAAGGAATGCAAAAAGGGAAAAAGCACGCCGGTTCACCACAAAAAAGGCAACGAAGAAAACGCGCTTGAACAGCGCGCTTGTCCACACTAGGAACATAATTCATACCGTAGCACATACCTGTACATATTCAGTCATACAGCTGATTCGGTATGATATCGGTATCCACAAGCAGCTATCCAAGCACGAAAAGAACATTATATAGCCAAAGCAGAGTTTACACAGCCGATTTTGGCAGAGTGTCTGCATCCATTAGTTCGTTGATCTGTGACCGGTTAACACTGTGACCACTGTCGCCCGAACGTCTGCCACCTCGAAAGTGACGCTGCCTTCTCCCGAAGTCCTGACGAACATGACTAGAGTGCAACGGCGTTGAGGACCGCGGTGGTATCCCAAGCTTTGTCATCAACTCTGTCACAGACTTGATCTCCCGTATTTTGTTATCCGCTGTGGCTTTCACTAGTATCTTGCCATTAGAAGACCATGCATTCTCCACAGCCTCGTGATTACGGCACTTCATCAAGAGCTGGTAGCGCGGTACTGTCAGGTCCTCAGTAATCACTATTCGGCTGTTCTTCAGTTTACGCCTGTTGCTCAACACTGCCTGCACAGATTTCCGGGACACGAATCTGACGATGATTGCACGTGGACGATTCTCTTCGTCGCTGTCACTGTCGTTGTCACCATCCCTAAGCTTCGGCGGTTTCTTCTTTCCCAGACGATGCGTGGCCTCCAGGTCCTTGGGTGCTAGAGACACCCCCAGCTTCTTGTTGAAGATCTCGAGTATCTTCGCCTCACACTCTTCTACCGACTCACTCTCAGACTCTGGTACCCCGAAGATACGAACATTGTTACGGCGAGTATACTGCGCAACCTCGTCAGCTTTCTGATCTGCCAAAGTCGCCCGAAGTTTCGCCTCGTCGGCTGTCTGCTTTGCCTCGTCTGCTTCTGCCTTGTATCTTTCAATGTCTCTCTTGAGCGCCGCGTTCTCTTGCCTCAGTTCGAAGATGGAACCTTGAACCTTTTCCATTTCTGTCGTCATTTTTTCCAGTTTGTCAACAACGGAGCACAGTTTCTTCCACAAATCGTGATTTGTGATGCTCACAGCTCCCTCTCCCCCAACGGCTCCTTGCTCCTCTGAGTTCACTGCGTTGTCACTCATGCTCGTCACGGGCGCCGATTTTTCCACCACACACAAATATTCACGGATCGAGCCTGCATCCACCACACCCTGCAGATGTTTTGGTTTCTTTGAAGTTCGTTTCTCTAAGCTCTTTTCTGTCACACTGGTTGTAGAATGCTCTTGGCTCGAGTCCCCGGTTGACTGTGGTTTTTTCTGCTTCAATGGCCCTGCACGCTTACGATTGACCATGTCGCCAGTCTCACTCCCGTGCACAGCATGATCGACCGACCTCGACTGTTTTGTCACAAATTACGCGGTAATCACATGTCCGAAACGAACCATCTTCGGTAGGATGATAGGCGAGGTCCTAAGACATCACGTCGTATAAATTTCAAGTCCGGTCGTCCGCTAATTATTGAGTAATTAGCAGAAATTCGTCTCTTGAAATCAGAGACCTGCGCACGCTACCTGAGCAGTCGCTCACCCCATTTATAGGATTTTTAGCAGTTATTGGTTTGCATTGTTTTTGATAGACTGAAAATTCGATACTTGAACATGAGTGTCAACCGCTGTATGCAGGCTGTGTCCATGTTGCTACACTTCTGTTTGCTGTCGTCCATGTGTTGGATGTTGATGGAGGCGTTTTACATGTATCTGTCCTTCGTCCGCGTGTTCAGAACCAGCTCCACTCACATCATCCTCAAGTTCTCCTGTTTCGCCTGGGGTCAGTTTCGCTTCCTGTCTTCCCAAGACACTGAACCTAAGCAGTATTTAGTAAAACCAAGGCTTCGGTGGTTTAGCAGGGACCATAGCGTAGAAGGAGAAGCCTTTCTTGTGCTGTTGTAATGTTTACATACGTTGAGCAGTGTAGAATTATTTTACTGGGGTGGTGATTGGTCTAGTGGTTAGGACCACTCGGGGCAGGGGCAAAGAGTTACCTATACTTCTTTTTCATACTAACTGATAATCGTTTTTCTCGGGAAATTCCCGTGATATACAGGAGTACCTGTGTTGATAGTGGCCATCACTGCGGGAGTCAGTACAGCAGACAGCTACTCGCCCCTCGACAGTGGAATGTGAGTTGTTTTTGTTTTGTTTGTTACTTTCCATGATGTATTTGCACCAATCGTGTGATTAATTCTATCTAAACAAAACGTTTTATCTACCCACTAGCCAGCCAGCCCCCCTCCACAGCCCTGCCCCCCCCCAAAAAAAAAACCAAAAAAAAACACCAAACAGAAAACCCTAATCTCCCGCCCTCTCCGCAACCTTCTCCAACTCCCCCCTATCACAATGAAGTGAGAAAAACAAAATGCCGGTTGAACCGTTCGTAATTGTAGTTGCTGGCTGACGGGAGCGGCTTTCTACGCCGCCTTTGTTGGCCCGGTCTGTCTGATCCTGCTGCTGAACCTCGTGTCCTTCGTGCTCGTCCTGCGCGTCATCCTGGGGCTGACGGACAACAAGCATGGCAGGGCAGAGACCAGTCAGGCTGCCCAGAAGCTCCGCCGCGCTATCGGGGTTGCCGTCTTGCTGGGGGTGACGTGGGTGTTCGGACTGCTGTCCATTGATGATACGAGTCAGGTTGTTTTCAACTATCTGTTTGCCGTCTTCAATTCCCTGCAGGTAAGTAGAGAGTGTGGTAGCAGGAGTTTGGGGAATGCGGAAGGGGGTGTAAGTTTCCTCACACGATTGTTTTCCGTAATAACAGCTGGAATAATATTTAAGCGTTTTGGCCAACTGTGGCTGAAAGAGCTCCAAACTTAATTCGCCACGTGTGTGTGTGTGTGTGTGTGTGTGTGTGTGTGTGTGTGTGTGTGTGTCTGTGTCTTTGTGTGTCTGTGTGTTTCAGGGTCTCTTCATCTTCCTATTCTACTGTGTCTTCAACAAGAACACCCGCGCCGCCTGGCAACGCTGCTTCCGAACTTGCGTTACAAGTAGGCCAGCGGAAGAGACCACCAGCGAAGGCATGACGTTTTTTACCTTGTAAACAAAATCATTATAACCTGACCTTAAAATCACCACCTTTTTCCCATACAATGGCGTCATGGACTTACTTTGGGTAAAGGGGCGGGGCTTAGGCGAGTGGAGTCGTCTATTGTTGCCTGCTTCATGTGTTGCAGTGCTGCATCAGCCGACGAAGAGAAACAAAGACAAAGATGTTTTCCTGATGACATCGACCAGCGATAATACTCGGAGCACTGACCACGTTGCCGCTACGTCCTCGTCTGTTTAGTGGTAAGTGCTTCCCCCGAACACGTCGTGTAAAAAAAACAAAAACCAAAAAGATCATAATGTTTCTTTGTTGTAAAACAGTGGTGTTTGGTTTGTTCTACTGAGTTTTGCATGGACTATAGTAACTAAGGATTTGTGTGTGTGTGTGTTTGTGTGTGTGTGTGTGTGTGTGTGTGTGTGTGTGTGTGTGTGTGTGTGTGTGTGTGTGTGTGTGTTTTGCATCTAGTTCAGTGAGGACTCCGCATGTCCTTGAGGAAGACGGTTAACTACCATCGTCACGATTATGCCAACATCCGCCATGGACAACACGAGAGGATGTACAACACAGGACCAAAAAAAACAAAAAAACAACAACAACAACAGCAGTAGCAGCAGCATTTCGATTACTCATTCTTGTCGTTGTTTCGCTTTGCGTGTTTTAACTTTGTTTATTTGCTGTGGTGGTAGAGTAGGGTCGAGGGGGGGGGGGGGAGTCCATTGTAGTCGACATATATCTGTTAGTATGTAGTGACATGTTACTGAGTATATTATTATTTTCTAGTTATATTATCAGGTACATTGCTTTCGCCTGGAAAATACACAGGACAGAAAGTTTACAGCGTATACTTACCAAGAAATCTATCATCTAAAACAGCTTGTGTACGGGCTTCAGGCATAACAAGTCGGAAAACACTATAATTATACGGCAAACGGAAACATTGCACTTTGCATCTTTTTATGTTACAGGTCATAACCCATCTGTTGTATCAGAAAGCCTGCATGCACATTTTCTGACTGTTTTTGATTTTCTGATTTTCTGTACAGTTCCGGACTTCATTGAAAAGAAACAAAAGCGCTGAGTACTAAAACTACCCACGTACAGAATGGAAAGCTTCAACGACCATTGAATCATCATTTGTGCTTTCGTTTTCGTTGTTCAAGCACAGTTCTTGTGTAAATAAGCTACGACGTTCTCATTTTTGTGTGCTTTACCGTTTTGTTTTGTTTTTGTCTCTGATTAAAGGAAAGCAGTGATGAATATGACTTGTAATCTGTGTTTATTTCGTTTCATTCATGTGCAACTTGTTGTCGTTTATGTATATATGTGTGTATGTGTGTGTGTGTGTGTGTGTGTGTGTGTGTGTGTGTGTGTGTGTGATAAGATAAGAGATCACTTTATTCGTCCCTCGAAGGGATATTGCAGTTTGGTATTGGTGAAGGTTTGGTTTACTTTTCTGTTAGTGTCTGTGCTGACAAGCACGATTCTAAACCGAAAACCCATTAAATGGTTCCATTGTTTTTCCAGAGCAGCCAGACCACATGCAGATAACTTTATTGTCTATAAAATGGAAACTTGCCTTTTACTTTACCGACAAGTAAACAAATAAACACGTGAGATCATACAAGAAGTAATGACATAAAATCTCTCTCTCTCTCTCTCTGTCTGTAATGTGTATACTCCTAAGCTTTTAGTCTTATACTGTAGTCTAGCAACGGCAAGGTTGTAAACTGGCCCTTTGGCCAAAATCTTCTACCGTTGTAAAATAAAGGATTGTCATTGTCATTGTCATTGTCTCTCGTTACACCAGATTTAAAAAAACTACATAAAAACACCACTAATAGCCATAAAAAAAATCACACTAAACGACTGAAGGAATGGAACCTACTTCGAGCACTGAGCGATTTACGTCCGTTAGAACAGTCAAACATTGTGCCTGAAATCCTGTTATAAACTGAAACACTTCCTTCCTGTGTAGTGGCCTATAATCAGGGGGCGAGAGAGAGAGAAGGGGCGGGAGAGACAGCAACATGGCCGCTCACACCGAGACACCTTTGTCTCTGTCCGGCCATCTTCTGGTATTCAGTCTTTTCTTCATCACCGCTGTCCCCTACAGTTACTGCCAGGCGCAAGGTATGTCAATGTGTTTCTTGTGGTACATGTGTGGATATCATTTGCTTTGGTACTCCTAAAGTTTCTTCGGATAACTTTTAAATTTTACGATAATGACCTGTGCGTCAATTTCATAAAAACAAAGTGATATTAAGGCAATGAACTGTGTTTCTTGTCGTGGAGGTGATTATTGCGGTAATGTAGCCCGATGAAGGAAACATTTGTCACCGATGCGCAGTATGTTTGTTTTTGTCTTTTTATCGTGTGGTGTGGTTGCCCTTCGTCGAAAGGTTGCCCAAGTCGAAATTAGGCTCCGATTCAGTCATGGCTAGTCTTCTTGTCTTTTTCCTGAGGTCAATGTAGTCATACGCTGAAGTTCCACACGCTGGTGATCATGGACTTGGGATAATCGTGATCTGTTAGCTAATAAGAATTATTTAACACTCAACATACATGCATGAATGGAAATCTCCTTGGAATACACGGAACTGAAACCGTTTTGTGTGTGTGTGTGTGTGTGTGTGTGTGTGTGTGTGTGTGTGTGTGTGTGTGTGTGTGTGTGTGTGTGTGTGTGTGTTTTACAGTACCCCCAGGCCCGCCGTATGACGTCACTGTTATATCGTGTGGTGGTATGAGGGCGGACATTGAGTGGAAATGCCAGGGAGCGGCGTCCAGTGTCTGGCCATTAGAGCCCTGCGGTTTATCGAAGAGTACAGCAACTCGCATGAACCGGGACAGTGGGTGCAGGCATCTACACTAGACACAGCCGCCAGGTGTGTTCTTCAACTTTTTTAATTTATTTATTTATTTATTTATATATTATTATTTTTTTCTTATTATTTTATTTTATTTTATTTTATTTTTTTTTATTTATTTTTTTTTTTTGGGGGGGGGGGGGGTGTTGTGGAATTGGTCCTGTTATGTTTTTGGTTTTTTTTTCATTTTCTGTATTTGTTTTCTTTTGTTTTGTTGTGTTTTCCTTCTGTTTTCTTTTCTTTACTTTACTTTTTGGTTTTGGTTTTTTTGGGGGAGGGTTGTTTGTTTGTTTGTTTTTTGTTTGTTTGTTTGTTTGTTTTTTGTTTGTTTGGTTTTTGGTGTTTGGTTTTGGGTTTCGTCTCTTGTTCTGAGTTTGTTTTTGTTTTTGTTGTTGTTGGTGGTAGTGGTGGTGGTGTGGTGGTTGTTTTTTGTGGGTTTTTTTTTTTTGGTTGTTGTATGAGGGATTATTTGTATTTGTTTGTTTGTTTGATTGATTTGATTTGATTTGTTTTGTTCTGTTTAGTTTTGTTTGTTTCTTTTTTCTTTACTCGTTGTTGTGTTTCGGGGGTTTCTGTTATTGTTGTGGCTGTAGTTGTTTTGTTATTGTCGTCGTTGTAGTGTGTTTGTTTGTTTTGGTTTTGGTTTGTTTGTTTGTTTGTTGTTGTTGTTGTTGTTGTTGTTTTTGGGTTTTGTTGTTGTAGTTTGTTTATTTTTTGGAGGGGGGGGGGGCTTTCACTTCTTGTTTCTTTTTTTATTTTCACTGATTGCTAAAGAGGAATTCGCTATGGGTTAAATCCCATAAAAGGGGGACAAAGGATGATTTGGGGGGCATATGGAACTATTTGCTTCTCTGGAAACAAGCTTTGTTTTTGGTAAATTATTTCTTTAGCGTGGTGAAGGCCTGAGATATGTTTGTTGAAATCTTGCATTTTTAGAAAATGATCAGTAAAATTTGACATCCGAATCACGCCGACACAGCGTCGTTGTCTTATGTGCTCACTTTTTACATGTTTATAAACTCAATTCAGTCTTGAAACTGTCAAAAAAGTCGCGTTAGTTGCTTATGAAGCCCAAAATACAAAGTTTCTAAAATTGGCCATCAGTTTATTATTATTATTAATATTGGTAGTAGTAGTAGTAGTAGTAGTAGTAGTAGTATTTTCTCAAATATGGGTGAGTTACATTGTCCCCCCTTTTGTGGGATCCAATGACATATTTAAAATCTGTAGGCAAAGCTCTATCCGGCTCCTGCCTTGCGCATCGTACCGTTTCCGTGTGCATGCTGTGAACGTGCATGGTACCGGAGACCCGAGCCTTCCTACCATCCCTGCGTGCCGAACTGAAAGCCAACGACCGTTTCGAAATCCGGCAAATGTCACTACAGTCGGAGACAAGACTCACTACCTTGTCATTGAGTGGGAGGTGAGTATTCAGTGAGCCTGCATGTATAAAAAGAGATGTTGTTAATTAAAGTGTAATAAACATTTGGACTATAGTGTGTGTATGCAGGAATTCACGCAGCCTTTGACATTTTTGCTTCTTTCTTTCTTTCTTTGTTTTGTTTGGTTGTTTTTTTTCTGAGCATGTAGTTCCTGCCAGAACGTATATCTGTTCTTTTTATCTGTATCGATTGCAGGGAACGCTCGATTTGCTTGAACAAGCTGTCGGGTATTGGTAAAACACAGTAAATCCGGAATGGTACTTTGTGGAGAAAGACCACAACGTCAATGTCTTTCATCTAGAAATCACCCCTATAAATGACGTCGTGCACTTATCGTTTTGTGCCATCGCACGGCAGAGAGAAATAGATAGGTGTCATGGAGCATCAGAGGGCGGGGCTGCGGGCTTCCGGGCACCATGTTATATAATTGTTATCGCCCGAATAAGACCGCTGCACCAAACTTCGAGGTGGACGCAATGCTGAGAGCGTATGGTTGTCTACCCTGAAACATGTGTAGGACTGATTTCTATCTAGGTCCTTTTTCTACTAAAAGATACTAGTGGGTGGGTGTTTGGGAGTTTAACGTCCTTTACCCCCACGTATGGGTGATATTAAAGCCAAGGCAACAAGAAGAAAACCAGTACAAATCTATAGCCTCAGCCGGGATTTGAACTCTCGACTCCAGCACTGAGAGTCCAACCCTCCACCCTTCGGTCCTCCCTGGTCCCGTAGGAGTGCATACTAATTAGCAGTTATTCCCCATCAAGCTGTGGGATACCGACGAGTATTTTGATCCAAGACGCAAATCAACCCTGAGCTTTAGCGAAGGGTTGATTGCGTCTTGGATCAAAATACGAGTCGGTATCCCACAGCTTGATGGGGTGTAAATGCTTTATCATCCTTTTTTGGGTCAATTTATGGTATATTTTGAACGTTTATCCTAGTAAAAACTGACAGTCGACAGCGGCTGCACATAGCAGACGAACGAGTTTGTGCGTCGGCAGAGCACTACGCCGGCAGAATAAAGTGCGCCTTTTTATGCTGTCAAGACGGTGTCAATTCACTCATGAACTCAAATCCAAACAAAACCACAAGTTTTAAACTTCCACTAAAGACGCAAACAAACATGCTGACGCTTTCAAGGAAATGTAAATTTGGGAGGTGAATGCGAAACCGATCAAACCTGAACAGCTCTGTTCACGCTTTGTACGATTAGGGCGCGTTCAAGCAGGGTTCTTCCTGTTGCGATTTTCACGAAATCTGAATCTTTGTGAGTGTTTATTCTAATATTTGTAGTACATATACACCGATTAAAGTGACCTTCCCCCAAGCAGCTACATTTTATAACTGCATGCATGACTCAAACGATTCAAGAAGCTTCTGTTCAATCGGAGATGTATCTAGATTACGAATCCGCTGCCATTCTCTGCGCCGATAGCACACGGCCAAATCAGTAAACAGCATACATGCCGGCGAGACGCCAGCCTCGATTGAACTTTTTGAGAACGAATTTTGATAAGTGTTGGTTAAAACTGTCCGAAATTTGAGTAAGGATTGCTTGCTAGGTACAGGCTACTGTTGTTTCGTACTTTTACAACGAGTTTATGAAGTTGGAAACACCGATATGCCGAGTCAAAATGTTTCATCGTCGATGGTGTTGACATCGGGAGCGAGTTCTCCCCAAAGAGTAGTAATACATGTACTTGCTCATCGATGACGACGGGGTTTTTTTTGCCAAAAAGGTTGTATCTCTGTTCTTTCTTTCTGAAAGAAAGAACCTTTTTGCAGGGAAGCATGCCTGATTGTCATGTGATGTCGTGCTCTGTGTCACATGATTTCTCAAGTACTAGTACAATACGGACACTTATTACACAGGAGAGATCAAAGAAAAAGATGCCGCCATGGATGATAAATGTAATTATCTTGAACGTGGCCAATGCTTGTGAGGGAGGGAGTCCTTGACACTCGCGTTGCAAAACTTTGTTCTGTATAATTATATGATTATTTAGTTCTGCTCTGTCTTCCAAGGGGGGGGAGGGGGGGGGAGCCGGGGTGGTCGAATGGTGGAACGTTGGACTTTTAATGCTCGCGTCGTGAGTTTGATCCCGGCTGGGGCCAAATATTTGTGTTGGCTTTTTCATCGTTGCCCCGTCTTTGATATCACCCTAAGTGGTGGAAAAGGACGTTAAACCCCAAAACACCCACCCCACCCACCCTGTCTTCCAATGACAACATTTGCGTAACATGTAAGATGATATTTTGGCTTCTATTGCGAATTTCTGCTTCGTACATATCTCGAACTGATTTATTTATGAACCACCGCTTGTGTAATAATATAATACTTGTACTATTAATGCTACTACTACTACTACTACTACTACTACTACTACTACTATTTCCCGGCTGGAGCAAAATATTTGTGCTGGCTTTTTCATCGTTGCCCCGTCTTTGTGGTGGAAAAGGACGTTAAACCCCCAAACACCCACCCACCCTTCTAGTACTATTACTACTACTACTAAGCGGTTGATACTGAACCCAACACGTTCGTGTAAGTCTAATTTACATGTAAATGGGTTACGCTGCTCAGCGAAGTCCTCGTCTCGTAATAGAAACATGCGTCATTTGCCATTTATTACGTCTTAAAGTTATTAACACTTTCACTGCCGCCGTCGCAGGATTTCATGAATGGCACCAGTAGCCTCAATGTCAAATTAATTAAAAATGTTAAACGTATGGTAGACTTCTCCTCGGCGCACATATCCATCTCTGCTAACATGCTCATGGCCACAAACCTGGGGAGACATTCTGCCCTCCACATCACTCCGTACTGGGCTGGGGGAAGCTCGTCAACTTAATTTGCACAACACCTCGAGGTCCATGATCTGGGTCCTCTCAGGACCACTTTCACAGCCCGCCATTCTGTCCGTGTGGCGTGTAATGAGATTGTCAGGAGTGTCCGCGACGTTCCTCACTTGACCCGGGTAAGATGGAGCCAGTTTGCGGTGAAGGTTACGGTCTTGGTTGGCCTCTCTCTCTGATTGATGTCCCGCCTACGTATCCCAGACAGTGGCTAGCGTCCACTCAAAGCAGCCATGCCATGGGTCCGTACATATTTTGGGACTGTTTCAATGTTTGTTTGGTTCATAAAAGGTGAAAAGGAGGCATGGAGTGCTCAGACATGCTTCAACAGAGAGCTTCCGCCTGCAAAGTTAAAAAAAAACAAAATCATTGTCAACTCCAGGCCATGTAGGGATGCGATTAAACAAGAGACCAGACACCTTTACCGGCCAGGCAAGCATTATGGATGGTCTGCGCCTAGCAAGATAAGACGTCGCGAGGGATCCTAGCTTGTAGGAACAAAGCCTCAATCAGAATACCATAGACAACATGCATACCAAAATCACGAAAAAGGGACAGTGGTCTACGGTCGGCCTTAAAAGTGCGTGACAGGGCATCTGGGAACCGAACAAACATTAAAATAACCCAAAAGACGATGATGGGGAAACTTTTGAGAGATTGGATGATCATGAAGTGTGATGGGATCCGCTGCTGTTCCAAATTCACTCGGAAATAAACTGGGAGTAGAGGGAGACTGTGTTTTTTCCGAGGAAAAAAAAGAATTAGAAGGTTAAAATATCTCAGCCCTTGCAAGCGTACATGCTTAACAACTGGAATAAATGAAGACAGGATGCAGCTGCAAATGCTTACGTCTGAAGCGCCTTAGCCAAGAAATGATAATATATTCCCAAGCACTTTGCACTAGAGGCGGATACAAAAGAGGCGAGGGTTTGGCTTTGTGTCATTAAGACGCGGGATTGGTCTGGTTTTCATTTGCAATACCGCACAAGTCACGTACGAGTATTGGAGAGACCCGACCACAACCCGCAGCATAGTGAAGTTATGGGCTTCTTCGCGGGTTCCATTCGCGGACAAGAAACACAACAACTACAACAACAACAGCACACCAAGAAACGACAGAACAATAGCAGCAACCCAACAGTTATCACTATGAAATTTCGGCCACTTGCGAGGTTCTGTCCGAATGAAAACCTCAGTGCTAAAGAAAAGGGTGTCTCTGACTTCACATGATCAACAACCCTGCTGATGTTTCTTCCCAGCGATACGTTGATGCCTTATTTATTTATTTATTTATTTTTAACAAACGTACAACGGTACGTACTGTCATGTTGCTTGTTCATAGTCTTTCGTGACAATGCTCTATGGTACTGTTGGCCTTCTGATGCCCCCCCCCCCTCCCCCCCCCCCCCCCCCCCCCCGAAATATTGCGTCCTCATTGACTACCTTTCTTCTTTCAGTCTTTCGACTAAGCCGAACGATCACGTGCTCTCTGGTTAGGGACAGTGCGCAGGCTACCTCAGGGCTGAGGTAGATTTTTCGGGATCAGTCTACCACTGTTTCAAATCGGTGAGTGCTTTTGGGGTCATTTTAGCGTCTGGTTCCCATTGCTGGCTACCACTGCTAGCAATGATGGCTCGACATGGATTTTTTGCCAGCTCACCACACATCTGGATAATTGTGCGTTAAAAGTTAAAAGTTATTCCCCATCAAGCTGTGGGATACCGACGAGTACTATTTTGATCCAAGACGCAAATCAACCTGAGCTTTAGCGAAGGGTTGATTGCGTCTTGGGTCAAAATACGAGTCGGTATACCACAGCTTGATGGGGTGTAAATGCTTTATCATCCATTTTGGAGCCAATTTATGGTATATTTTGAACGTTTATCCTAGTAAAAACTGACAGTCGAAATCGGCTGCACATAGCAGACGAACGAGTTTGTACGTCGGCAGAGCACGACGCCTACAGAATAAAGCGCGCCTTTTTATGCTGGCAAGACGGTGTCAATTCACTCATGAACTCAAATCCAAACAAAAACACAAGTTTTCACTTCAATTTTAAACTTCCACTAAAGACACAAACAAACATGCTGACGCTTTTAAGGAAATGTAAATTTGCGAGGTAAATGCGAAACCGATCAAGCACAGCTCAGTCTGTATCACGCTTTGTACGATTAGGCGGGAGTCTTCCGGTCGCGATTCTTCACGATATCAAGCTTTGTGAGTGTTTATTCTAATATCTGTAGCATAATTATGTACACCGATTAAAGTGACCTTTCCCCCAGCAGCTACATTTTATAACTGCATGCATGACTCAAAACATTCAAGAAGCTTCTGTTCAATCGGAGATGTATCTAGATTACGAATCCGCTGCCATTCTCTGCGCCGATAGCAGACGGCCAGATCAGTAAACAGCAAACATGTCGGTGAGACGCCAGCTTCGATTGAACTTTTTGAAAAACGACTTTTGATAAGTGTTGGTTAAAACTGTCCAAAATTTGAGTAAGTAGTGCTTGCTAAGTACAGGCTACTGTTGTTTTACCTGTTGTACTTGATCAAGGAGTTTATGAAGTCGACAACACCGATATGCCGAGTCAAAATGTTTTGTCGCCGATGGTGTTGACATAGGGAGCGAGTTCTCCCCAAAGAGTAGTAATCCATGTACGTTCTCATCGATGACGTTGGTTTGTTGTTGTTGTTTTTTTTTTGGTCAAAAAAGCTGTATCTCTGTTCTTGCTGTCTGAAAAAAAGAACCTTTTTTGCAGGGAGCCATGCCTGATTGTCATGTGATATCGTGCTCTGTGTCACATGATTTCTCAAGTACTAGTACAATACGGACACTTATTCCACAGGAGAGATAAAAGAAAAAGAGGCCGCTATGGATGATAAAACACGTTCTGTCACATTCGAACTAGAGGCACTCCTAATGTTTTCCTGCTCGGCCTGCGGGTTGTGGGGAGTCTGATTGTATTGTCAATGCCGTAGTCAAGGGTGCAAGATGTACGTATCAGCGTACGTTGATTTTGATTGATTCGATGTGTTCTTGTACTGACAAGTACACGAGCCCAGAATAATATTGCTTCGTGATACGTGACTTCGCTAAAGCTCAGGGTTGATTTGCGGCTTGGATCAAACTACTCGTCGGTATCCCACAGCTTGATGGGGAATAACTGCTAATGAAGCTGAAAGATGATCGTGTCTGCAGCACATTATTAGAATCATGCATAATTCACATTCACATTCACACACGCGTGCATAACCGGTGTCAATGGGCAGGCGATAATCGGTCATATACAGACTGAGGGGACATAATCGCTCAATAACACAGTCCCTACAGAGTAATATTACCACTGAACCACAAAACTGACACAATTCACAAAGTAGTTGTCGTTGCGTGTCTGTCTGTCTGTCCGTCTCTCTCTCTCTCTCTTGAAAACTTTTTTTAATTTAAATCAGCAGCATGAGAGGACCTCGAGGAATGGGATCCTGCGCTTACCATTACCCCGTATTGACTTATTCAAAACAAGCCTTTCCTTCGCTGGAACATTACAATGGAATTCCCTCCCTTCACACCTGAAACTAAATATATCTACTTCTACGTTTAAGCGTGCACTCAAACAGTACCTGATGGATCGCACGTAACGTACGTTACGCGGCAACCTGTTATTTTTATTTTCTATTTTGCATCACTTCAGTATTGTATCAGTGATCTGTGTTTACGAAGGTCGCACGCGTGTGTGAATGCGTTTTGACCTGATGGACGTTTTTCTCGATGGTTTTTGTTTCTTGTAGTTTAGTGCATAATACCTTTTATATCTTGCTCCCTTTTTTCCTTAGTAGATAGTCTCTGTAGTATTAGCAACGGCAAGTTTGCAAACTGGCGAATTTCTGTCAAAACTTTTACCGTTGATAAATAAAGTTTCATCATCATCATCATCATCTCTCTCTCTCTCTCTCTCTCTCTCTCTCACACACACACACACACACACACACACACACACACACACACACACACACGGCAAGTTTGCAAACTGGCGAATTTCTGTCAAAACTTTTACCGTTGATAAATAAAGTTTCATCATCATCATCATCTCTCTTGTAGCTTCGGCATATTGATAACTGACCAGTGTATGTCCAATTAATTTCTTGTGTAAAAGAAACGTTTTTTCGTTCCCACTACCTCCCTCCTCCCGCCTGTCTCTCTGCCCCTTTTGTGCCGTCATCGGGACAAACAAATCCGATTTTTGTTGCTTCTAGTTATTTCGGGGTTTTGTCTTTGAGCCCCCGTGTCATTGGGCCCCCGTGTCATTGGGCCCCCGTGTCATTGGGCCCCCGTGTCATTGGGCCCCCGATGTTCGACTCCCGCTATGTTCTTCTTGTTTTGCATTAATAATGGATCGTGCACTCAAAATTCATCCTTCTGGAGACTACACATTTCATACCTGCCAGGTTCAAAAAAGTTTCTTAGCTTGAGAAACGTCTACATGGTAACTGAAAAATTGGGGCCCAAAGAGACGGGGGTCCAAAGCGACGGGGGCCTAAAGAGACGGGGGCCCAAGGAGACAGGGGCCCAATGACACCGGGGCGCAATGACACGGGGGCTCAAAGACATCGTCCCGTTATTTCAAGAAAGTTTTATCGAACCAGCGCCCCCCCCCCCCCTCTCTCTCTCTCTCTCTCTCTCTCGTGGGGGAGCCGAATTAGCCGCATGGAATTGTCGATGCTCAGGTTGTGAGTTCAAATCCCGGCTGGGGCCAAATGTTTGTGTTGGCCTTTTTCTCGTTGCCCGTAATCACCCGATGTGGTGGGAACAGGACGTTAAACCCACAAACACATACCCACCTACCTGTGTGTGTGTGTGTGTGTGTGTGTGTGTGTGTGTGTGTGTGTGTGTGTTTGCTCTCATCTGTCTTGGCGCATTCTAAATATTGCCTTGCGTACACAAACGCGTTCTGGACCGAACACACCGACGGCATAGCAAGCTCTGGTCAGGCCAGTGAATACATATCCGCAATGTATGAAAGGTTTTTAGAAATACGAGGGTCAACAGACAATTGTGTACATATTCATCGTCAAAACAAATTTCAAAGGGAGTCTGTGCATCTGTGATAATTGGTTATTCGCCAGTAATAAACCGCTTTAGTTTCAACGGATTCAACATAACATTGAGACGCTTTTAACACCTTTTTTATCACCCATACGTAGTGGAAAGAGATGTTAAACTCTAAACACCCACCCACTCGCACTATAGTTACTGCATCTGTTCACTTGACGCATCTTTGCTATAGTCAGTGCTGCCCGCGAGAACTCGATCTGGACAGACTGACAACGAAGAAACACAGACTGAAAAAAACCACAAGAGAATCCACTGGCGTTACTCTGGCCTGAAACTATTGCTAACGCTGCCAATAAAAACAACAGGAAAGACCTCAGGCTCTGATATTCTAATCCTGAAATCCTTTCACTACCTCCTGTTAGTCTTTCACGAAGGATGTTAACGCCGTTTCCGTCGATTCATTCACTGAACGAATTGCTTGTGATCAATGAGACGAAAGACCAACTGTCCATTGTGGCCAACTGGATCGATGCGTTGTTGGAGTTGTGAGGTTGGGAGAGGAGTGAGACTGGGAGAGGAGTGAGGTTGGAAAAACCGTGCGTCTGTAAGGGGGGCATGGTAAAAATGGAGGCGACGTGTAAACGGTCAGGTTTGGAAGGACAAGAAGGGTAAAGTGGAGGTGGCTGGGGTTCGGGCGTAGGGTAGTGCGGAGGGTGTGTGTGTGTGTGTGGGGGGGGGGGGCGTGATGGCCGGTGATGAGGGGGGGGGGGGGTGGGGCTGTGATGGTACAGACGGTTGGATGGGGAAATATCGGTTGTGGCTGCCAACTGCTCCTCCTTAAAGCTTTCTTATTGCAGATCCATGGCTATACAATTGTTGCCACTGTTAAATTTGCCCTGATGACTGCTGTTGAGTTTAAAAACAAAACAAAACAGGGGACAGTGGGAAAAGGGGTGACGGGAATGGAGAAACAAGAAAGGCAAATGGTGGTGGGGGTGGTGGTGGGGGGGGGGGGGGGATGAAAAGGAGTCTGTTGATGGCAGAGATATCACGGGTTTTGCCAGCTGCTTATTATTGTTGGAGTGTTGTATATTGCAGATCCGTGGAAAGTACCACTCTCGCCTGTGGCAGATTTGCTCTTATGTCAGCATCATGACGGTTTTATGCCATTGTAACAGCAGCCATTTGCCAAACAATCAATTCGCTGCACAACCCTCATCAGTATTTCCTGAGCTTTGGGGTATCAGTGTTTTGTAGGCTTGCTTTTAGCCTTTGGCAATGTGTCTCTTTGCTGTTATACTGGGGAATATCCCATACTGAATATGACGAGAAGTGGTGATCTTGTCTCACCGGTCATAAATTACACGATATCTGCAAAATGTCAGAGTGTGTCGGAAGCTGTTGACACGAGCAGAAGTGTTTTCTATGGAACATCATATTTGCCAAACTTTCGCCGCAGGCACTGCTTTCAGGATGATGATATATCGAGCGTTTGTGAGAGCCTCAGTACTGGTAAATGTCAGTTAGTTAGTTAGTCATTTAGGGCTTAATGCCGCGCCTGGTAAAATTAATGTCAGAAACTGTTTACCATATACTACAGTTTACTCGCACTGTTCGTAATTTTTAGGGCGTGATTTATACTGCTGGTAGCCTTTGGGATTTGTCAAAATGTGGGCACAAATTTATGTCTATCGACCGTATCGCGTAAATCTGATGCGTCATTTCCACTGGACGTAGATTCCTATCAGAACTTGAAATGCCAAAGAGCAGTAGATACGCCATAGATTAGTTTCCAACGTTATTGTTCATCTATGTTGTTAGGAACCTCATTGTGTTGCTATTGACCGCAGGCTTACCATGTCGCTGAAACTATACGATAGTGAATCCAAGCCAGCGGAGACCCTGACCTGCCGCCAAGTGCCGCGGTAATTAGGTCAGGAAACCTGTTGTGTGAGAGGCAGGGCCATTGAGATTTCGTGACGCAAACCGCCCTGCATTCTATCAGTAATTGTGCGTCATTAGTCTGGCTATTGAAGTAAAAGAAGGGAATGACAGCAAGACTACAAAGAAATTTCCCTTGTCTGCTGGCAGGTTTGTTCAGCGGACAGAACGTTCCCTTGTAGGTGATAACGATTACTGGTTGGGTGTTATTATTTTGTGGAAGACACCGCCATTGTGATAAGCACAACAGTACGCTTGAAACCGTCAATATGCATTTATTTGCCGTCACATTTCACCTGCATGCCGTGGGTCTGAAAACGGTTGACTCGACAATAACATGGCGCTTCTGATTGGTTGCCGGACTGCATGTGTCGTAGTTTGATTGGCTATCACTCTTTAAACGTCTGAAGCCCCAAATGGGAAACGTATGAGAAGACCTAATGATTTTTGGGGATTTATATTTGCGAGTGCCCGCAATACTTTAGCAGACGCCTGTTTTTCACGTTGTATTGAGCCTCCTGTGGGCTCAGTGCTGGACTTTAAAAGTCTGCTACTCTGCGTGTGTCTAACTGATGGGATGTTAGACACTACCAAAACAACCTAGGTCAATCTGTGATCCTAGACGGTACCTTACACCGTACTTTACGGCGTCTACTTTCACTCTGTAATCCGCTTAGTCTCCCAGAGTGGCGGCTTTGTGTCACCTGATGTCACGCAACTACTTTTGAATCCAGCTTTGAGAGACGCTACATAATTACATTTATAATCCTTGTTTTCTTCCCCAAGGTTTAGTTTTCTCATGTGAGACGAGGCAGCTGCTTCCGGTAATGGTTTAATGTGCATACTCAGCACAAACTGTGACGTGGAGGGGGAGTGGGGGGGGGGGGTTGCGGGGGTGAGACTGACTGACTGACTGACTGACTGACTGAAACGTTTGTTTCAGGATAAAGACTTGTAGGCATGGTCTGTCTATCTTAAAAGCTGTCCTGCTAATCTAGAAACACTAAAAGATAAAGGCTGTAATATTATGACAAAAAGTATACCTGGCACAAAAGGAGTAAATCTAATAGTAAATAAGAAAAGAAAGAAAAAAATTAAACATGCAAAGACAGAAAGAAGCGCAAGAAATTCTAGGGAAACACATCAGGAAACAGGTGAAAAAATAGACTGCATTATGTTTAAAATTGTAGTATACGACACAACTTACAAAAAGGTAACATGTCATAGTGCCATCTGATAACGAGTAATTTAGCACGGGTCAGATATTGTTCGTGGACCTATGACTGACGTGATGAGAGAGAGAGAGAGAGAGAGAGAGAGAGAGAGAGAGAGAGAATCAAGAAGAATCAAGAAAACTTTATTTTTCAACGGTAGGAGGTAATTAGCATAAAACAGCCAATTTTCATAGCTGCCGTTCCTAATTCTAGTAGTATCTACTCTAGCAATGTCTATCTAAATCAACACACATACACACACAGAGTCCCATGTACAGCAACAGGAACAAAGCAGAAATACCAATGAATCCATAGTTAAACGAAACTACACACTAATAAAGAACATTTAAAAAACGTGTATAATATACCAATTATGTCAATACATGTAGGAAGGGGCGAAAATAAACTGTGGGACGATTAAACCTCGTGTGACATAAGATATTTGAAGAAAAGCTGTTTGAAAGTTGTGACAGAGCATGCGTGTATAACATGCGCTGGAAGGCCATTCCATAATGTCGCCCCAGAAAATGAAAAGACTACATTTGAAGATGTCAGTTCGCGGCTTTGGGATTACACACAGGCTGTTCGAACAGCCATAACGGGAAGCTGAGCGGTGGCAACAGTCGGATAAACAGCTAGAAGCCTGTTTGGTGCAAAGTTCATACATGCTCACGCGAATCACGTACTCTCTCACACACTGGGCATTATTTTAACGTATTACAGTCACGTGGTGAGAAGGGTAAGCTCTGCTTTTTAAGTGTCGAAATTTGAAATGTCATTTATTTTTAAATTTGTTGAGCAAACCATTCTTGTGACGTATATATTTCTATGTGTACATAGCAAATGGCCCGCTAACATGGCGAGATACAGACGTACCGT
This sequence comes from Batillaria attramentaria, assembly GCA_018292915.2. Lineage (NCBI taxonomy): Eukaryota > Metazoa > Mollusca > Gastropoda > Batillariidae > Batillaria > Batillaria attramentaria. The sequence goes on from JACVVK020000254.1 coordinate 548,201, forward strand.
GCTGTGTCTTATTGTTGTGTTGTCGGTATTGCTGGGGTTGGGGTGTGGCCAGTATCGACAGATTGGTAAGTCTGATTTTGTTGACGGAATGAGTTATGCCAAATGCTGGCTATGTTTGATGCAGATTATCTGCCGGTACTCCAATGAAAAAAACAAACAAAACAAAAACCGATGGTTTTCTTCCTACGTTTGGCTGAAGTGCAGGTTTTACTTCTAGGACTTTCATAACCTATGTGGTCGTTGCTGTTTTTGTTGTTGTTGTTGTTGTTGTTGTTGTTGTTTTTGTTGTTATTGTTTTTCGCTGTGCCAAGTAAAAGCGCGATTAAAATATTCTTGTAATAGTATTATTTCGTTCGTTAAGTAGTTTGAAGGTTTATATTTCAGCACATACAACTCCACTATTTTCCGTTAACTGCAGTTCTGGGGAACACTGTGACGTGCAGTATCAGCTCGTTATACGATGGTCTTTTGTATGGTACCTCTCTCGACTGTACGGGGGCCATTAATGGCAACACTGATACACACTGGTACAATACTAAAGCAGACAACCCGAACTGTGTCTTCACTGCTAAAGATGCATGGCCCGCCTACTGGTTTCTGAACCTCGGACAGTCACGTGCCATCCACAGGATTACCATCTACCACGTCCGTAAGCACTCCCATGTATCTTCATCTGAAGACGACCATGCTATTCTGCAGCTTGATTAATTTCATTGTAAAACTGAAACAGAAAGTAATTTGTCATCGGTAACTTACAAGGACGGGCCAATTCCATGTTTGCTAAGGCAACTTATGTTCTGGGACATTTTCGCTCGACAGTGGGCCTGTGCGCTCGAATAAACTTTGATGATTAATGCGATACATTGTTTGCACTTTGGGCGAGCGGTCGAACATTCAACTTTACAACTGTCGTTACACTACTGGTGTCGTTACACTACTGGTGTACGTTACACTACTGGTGTCGTTACACTACTGGTGTACGTTACACTACTGGTGTCGTTACACTACTGGTGTACGTTACACTACTGGTGTCGTTACACTATTGGTGTCGTTACACTACTGGTGTACGTTACACTACTGGTGTACGTTACACTACTGGTGTACGTTACACCACTGGTGTCGTTACACTACTGGTGTACGTTAAACTACTGGTGTCGTTACACTACTGGTGTACGTTACAGTACTGGTGAACGTTACCCTACTGGTGTCGTTACACTACTGGTGTCGTTACACTACTGGTGTACGTTACACTATTGGTGTACGTTACACTACTGGTGTCGTTACACTGGTGTCGTTACACTACTGGTGTCGTTACACTACTGGTGTACGTTACACTACTGGTGTCGTTACACTGGTGTCGTTACACTACTGGTGTCGTTACACTACTGGTGTCGTTACACTGGTGTACGTTACACTACTGGTGTCGTTACACTACTGGTGTACGTTACACTACTGGTGTCGTTACACTGGTGTCGTTACACTGGTGTCGTTACACTACTGGTGTCGTTACACTACTGGTGTCGTTACACTGGTGTCGTTACACTACTGGTGTACGTTACACTACTGGTGTACGTTACACTACTGGTGTACGTTACACTACTGGTGTACGTTACACTATTGGTGTCGTTACACTACTGGTGTTGTTACACTATTGGTGTACGTTACACTACTGGTGTCGTTACACTACTGGTGTACGTTACACTACTGGTGTCGTTACACTACTGGTGTACGTTACACTACTGGTGTCATTACACTACTGGTGTCGTTACACTACTGGTGTACGTTACACTACTGGTGTCGTTACACTACTGGTGTCGTTACACTACTGGTGTCGTTACACTACTGGTGTACGTTACACTACTGGTGCGCTCCGTGCGGTCGCCGCGCCATCGAGTATTCTTCTGGTGGCTCAGTGCCAGCATTTGAGATTACAGACCGTGTCACTGTCCAGCTGTCTGAGCGGGGTGATCTGTCAGCTGAAAAGTAGTAACACTACCCCTTTAACAGATTTACAATTACAACCAAATAAACCAGAAAAAAAAACACTTTCTGTTATGTTTTGTACAGAGTATGGTGGTGGTCCGTACAACAGGGATTACACTAACTACATGATGAACGTCAGAGTCAGCGTGGACGGATCAGAAATCTTCAGATATCCTGGTGTAACATCAAGCATCACCAATCCCACACAGAACACCGACAACCTCCCCACCACAGGCCAGATCATCAAAGTGGAAAGGACAACAAAGTGGAGTAGTAACTACCTGCCCATCTGCGAGGTGCAAGTATGGGGTATGGACTACTTTTTAATATCCCGCACTGTGCGACATCAGTATCTCAAAATTGTGTTTTCTTTTGCCTGGTTCACTTTACATTTACTGATGACCCCTCAAATACCCACCTTTTCCTGCTGGCTTTGTTGTTGTTTGTACTGTTAATTATTTTCTAGATTGCTTTGTGTCTAGAAGGCTTTTCTTAGTCCATTAAGCTAATATTCCTTTAATGCTTATTCTGTATAATTTTTTGTTGGCTTTTGCTGCTGTATGTGCTCGTTGTATTCTGCTTTCACATCAGACTGTGAAACGTTTGCACAGGCAGTTTAGCCACCTATCTATTCCATGTCAACCAGAATGTAAGAAAGACAGGTACGGACAGGAATGCGCCAACACCTGCAGCTCCAGTTGTCAGGACAACGGGGGGAATACAACCTGTGACATGATTCGCGGAATCTGTATTCGAGGTAATAGTTACGTTGCATGGGGTTTATAAGGGCCGCATTTTTAAGTTGTTTCTCTATAGAGAAACAACTTTATGAGACGGGGCAGATTTTGCTACGCGCAGCAGCAAGTTTCAGTGATACAAAACAAGACTGTGACGTTTCTCCACACAATACTTACTTTCACGCACACAGTGACGTAACGAAATCTGCGTCATAGACACCTTACGTGCACACTTTGCTGCTGCGTTCTTTTTGGCGGGAATGACGTGTGTGTGTGTGTGTGTGTGGACGGATGTAATGATGGCCTAAATGATCTCCTAAACCACCTCGTTGGAGGCCTTTTTACTTTGAGATAAAATGGGAATTCACCTTCTCCAGACCTACTTTTCACGATTTTTAGCCTACTGCAAATTTTCAAAAGAGTTAATGCCGATTTTTAAAAATCGGTCATGTTACGAATTTTTTCAAAAAAAAATGTTCAAATGGCTTCATTTTCTGAAATTGGGAAGATCATCCAATTATACTGCCTGTTTTCGTAGCACAGCTATGTAGCTCTGACAGGTTTTGTGTAAGAAATATATTTCCGAGGTAGGGGTGGTTTGCATATAAAGCCAAATATCTATGAAAAGACTACTTCAAATTACTCATCATTCCGGTATTTTTGTCACTTGTGCCAACTGCACATATGACATGAACTGCTGCACTATTATAACTTTAGTATTAAGAATAGCAGAGCTTTTAGATAAACACATTTTTCACGTTTCTGCGAGAAGCGCCGGTCAAAAAAGTTCCAATTTTGCATTTTCGTAAGTACAAACCAAGGCACTTAAGTCCACTTTTCATCAGCTCTCTAGATCTTCCAGATTTTATGTCAAAATTATTTCAGTCACGGAAGTCACAAAAGCAACAAGGAAATCACAAGATATGTAGAAGTATCATCTGTCAGACGAGCAGCGTGGGGCTGACGTCAAATGTTTGGTTCGCAGACAAAATCTGCAAGTATCGCCACTGCTTCCGACATTTCATCAGCCCTCTAGATCTTCCAGATTTCATGTGAAAAATAATTCAGTCGGAGAAGTCACAAAGCCAACAGGGAAATCACAAGACATGAACAAGCATCCTCAGACGATCTCAGTGCTAGAGGCTGACGTCGAAAGTTTACTTCACGGAATTGACGTCATCTCTCTCTCTCTCTCTCTCTCTCTCTGTATGACGACCTGCCTGGGCTGACGTCAAATGTTTAGATCACGGAACTGACGTCTCTCTCTCTCTCTCTCTCTCTCTCTGGGGAGCCAGGGTGGCCGAATGGTAGAGCGTTGGACTTTCAATGCTTGGGCCGAGAGTTCGAATCCTGGCTGCTGGGGCCAAATATTTGTGCTGGCCTTTTTCTCGTTGCCCCGTCTTTGATATCACCCTTATGTGGGGGAAAAGGACGTTAAACTCCTAAACACCCACCCACCCACCCACTCACCCACCCTCTCTCTCTCTCTGCCTCTCTCTCTGTCCCTCCCTTCTTCCCCCACCCGGCCCCACCCCCAGTCACGTGGCTAATCGGTCGAGGTCGTAGAGGATCTAGTGTCATTGGTAGAACTTGGAGAGGGAAGAACCGGCAACAATAACTACAAAGACAAAATAAAATGAAATTTGGAGAAACAACTTTTTAGGACGGGGCCGTTCCTCCTTGTTTAGTAAATGTAGGCGTGTGATTTAAACATTGACACTGTGTCAAATATACAGGACATTTTCAATCTGATTACGAATGCACTGGCGTAGGAACAGGGGGGAGGGAGGGCGGGGGTAGGGGGGGGGGTTGACGTTCGGCCCCTGCCCCCACTCCACCCCTTTCCGAGTTCCTCGTGCTAAAAATGTTGTCACAGTCTACAAATACCGCAGTTCCGCCAAGAAAGAAAGTTTCCGGCAAATAAAAGACAATTTGCAAGTTGATCCATGCTGAGAGTAACAGGAAATTGCGCCTTCGGGCAAATCATTTCAGCTACTTTTTTTTTTTTTTTTTTTTGGGAAGGGGGGGGGGTGGGGACGGGGGGGGGGGGGACTATTGCCAGCCCTGCAGGAAACAAAAAGGCAAATAAGTTGCTCTGTACTATGTAGGTATATACGTATATCGTTAAAATATTGTGGTAAAGTGTGGTCGAATTTCTTGTAAAGGTTTGTAAATTTAAGAGGGGGTCTTTAGTAGGAAACCTGCGTGACTGCAATGGACTAGTGACCCCGACACACACACACACACACACACACAAGGCCCCGGCCACAATATGCTGCTGAGCCAGTGTAATTCATACTATAAATTGCGCGGTGTTAGTGTCTGTTATATGCCTATGGCAAGTATTACCATGATTGTTTCAGCACTGATGGGTTAAAAAAAACACACACAAAAAAAACCCAAAAAAACAAAGAGGAACGGCCCCCGTCCTACAAAGTTGTTTCTCCAACCTTCAATTTATTTTGTCTGTTTTGTTCTTATGTTGCCGGTTCTCCCCTCTCTAAGTCCTACCAATGACACTAGATCCTCTACGACCTCGACCGATTAGCCATGTGACTGGGGGTGGGAGGGGGGGCGGAGGGAGAGAGAGACGTCAGTTCCGTGAACTAAACACTTGACGTCAGCATCAGGCAGGTCGTCGTACAGAGAGAGAGAGAGCGAGACAGAGAGAGACATGACGTCAATTCCGTGAGCTAAACATTTGACGTCAGCCTCTAGCACTAAGATCGTCTGAGGATGTTTGTTTATATCTTGTTATTTTCCTGTTGGCTTTGTGACTTCTCCGATTGAATTATTTTTCACATGAAATCTGGAAGATCTAATGTCGGAGGCAGTGACGATACTTTCTGATTTTCTCTGTGAACTAAGCGTTTGCAGTCTGCTTCACATTGGTGGTATGACATATGACGCTTGTGCGTGTCTTGTGATTTCCCTGTTGCTTTTGTGACCTCCGTGACTGAATTAATTTTTACATAAAATCTGGAAGATCTAGAGGGCTGGTGAAACGTGGACTAGAATACCATGGATTGTACTTATGAAATCGCTAATTTGGAACACTTTTGACCGGTGCTTCTCGCAGAAAATTGAGAAAGTTCAGTTATTCTTAATACTAAAGCTATAGTAGTGCAGTAGTTCCTGTCATATGTGCAGTTATCACACTGGACAAAAACGCCTGGATGATAAGTAATTTGCAGTAGTCTTTTCATAGATATGTGATCTTATGTGCAAATTACCCCTACCTCGGAAATATTTTTTTTACACAAAACCAGTCAGAGCTACAGAGCTGTAGCACGAATACAGGCAGTGTGATTGGGTGAACTTCCAAAGTCTAGAAAATGAACTAATTTGAACAACTTTTTTTTTTTTTTTAAATCGTAACATGACCGATTTTTTAAAATCGGCGATAACTCTTCTGAAAATGCGGCAGGCTAAAAATCGTGAAAGGTAGCTCTGGAGAAGGTGAATTCCCATTTTACTTACTTACTTAGGCCCCTGGCTCCACGTGGAGCATAGGCCATCGACAACCCTTCGCCATCGCACTCTGTTCTGGGCTATTCTTGCCACTCCAGTCCAGTTGGTCCCCTGCTTATATAACTCTGCCTCAGTGTCCCGCCTCCAGCTGTTGCGAGGCCGGCCTCTCTTCCTTTTCCCCTGTGGGTTCCATGTCAGGGCTTGGCGTGTGGTGCTGGATGCTGGCTTCCTGAGGGTGTGTCCAATCCAGCCCCACTTCCTCCGCAGGATCTGCTTGGCCGCTGGTTCCTGCCCTGCTCGCTCCCACAGCTCTTCGTTCCGGATCTTCTCTGGCCATCGGATGTTGAAGATGCGCCTCAGACAGGTGTTGAGAAATGTCTGGATCTTCTGCTGCATCGTCTTCGTTGTCCTCCATGTTTCGCATCCGTAAAGCAGAACTGACTTCACGTTGGAGTTGAAGATGCGAAGTTTGGTTCTTATGCTGACAACTTTGGATGCCCAGATGTTCTTCAGCATGACCATTGCTGCTCTTGCCTTGCCGATTCTGGCTGTGACGTCTCGGTCTGTGCCTCCCTGTCCATCAACCACACTCCCCAGGTAGACAAAGGACTCTACCTCCCTGATGGGCTCTCCACCGACTGTGACTGGTGTGTTGGCAGTGGTGTTGATCTTCATCAGCTCGGTTTTCCTCCTGTTGATCTTGAGCCCTGTTCCGGCTGATGTGGCTTCCAGGCATGTAGTCTTGTCCTGCATCTGGCTGTGGCTGTGAGACAGGAGCGCCAGGTCGTCCGCAAAGTCGAGGTCATCCAGCTGCGCCCAGAGTGTCCACTGTATCCCGTTTTTCCTGCCTGTTGTGGTGGTCTTCATGATCCAGTCGATGACCAGGAGGAAGAGGAACGGGGACAACAGGCATCCCTGGCGGACTCCGGTCTTCACCTCGAAGCTTTCTGACAACTGGCCGGCATGGGCAATCCTGCAGCTCATGTCTTTGTAGGTGCACTGGATCAGAGAGATGATCTTCCCGGGAACTCCATAGTGCCTTAGCAGCTTCCACAGCGCCTCTCTGTCTACACTGTCGAAGGCCTTCTCATAGTCTATGAAGTTGATGTAGAGGGGGGAGTTCCACTCCAGTGACTGCTCAACAATGATGCGTAGGCTGGCGATCTGGTCAGCGCAGGACCTGTTCCTGCGAAAGCCCGCCTGCTGGTCTCGGAGCATAGGGTCGACTGCCTCCCTCATCCTCTCCAGTAGAATTCTGTTGAGAACCTTGCCTGGCACTGACAGGAGCATGATCCCTCGGTAGTTGCTGCAGTCCCTGAGGTCCCCTTTCTTTGGCAGCTTGATGACGATCCCTTCTTTCCACTGGGCTGGCACCTCTTCCTTCTCCCAGATCTTGCTGAATAGGCTGTGCAGCATGTTGACGGCTGTCTCTGTGTCTGCTTTGATGGCTTCTGCTGGTATCTCGTCTGGCCCTGCAGCTTTCCCATTTCTCAGTGTCATGATGGCTTTCCTGATCTCCGCCTTAGAGGGCTTGTCGCAGTTGATGGGTAGTTCTGTCTCAGCTGGCGGGATGTCTGGTGGTGTTTCAGGGATGGGGCGATTTAACAGCTCCCTGAAGTGTTCTGCCCATCGCTTCAGCTGTTCCTCAGTTGTTGTCAGTGGGTGCCCGTTCTTGTCCTTCACTGGTTTGTCTGTCTGCTGAAACTTGCCCGCGAGCTTCTTGGTCACCTGGTACAGGTCTTTTAGGTTCCCTTGTCCGGCTGCTTCCTCTGCTTGATTGGCCAGGTTGTCGATGTAGTCCCTCTTGTCCTTTCTGGTGCTCCTCTTCACTTCTCTGTCAGCTGCTGTGTATTCTTCCTGTGCCTTTGCCTTAGCTCTTCTTGTTCGGCTCGTGTTCTGTGCAGTTTTCTTCTTTTTCCTAACTTCCAGCTTCTGGATGGTATCAGCAGAGATCCATTCCTTGTGTTGGGTCTTTCTCTTGCCAAGGACCTCTTCGCATGTGTCGTGCCAGAGTTTCTTGCTGTGTTCCCACTGTGTCTCGATATCCATTCCACTGTCTTCTATCAGGTCTTGCAGTGGCTGGAACCTGTTGGAAAGGCTGATCCGGAATGCTGCTTGTGTCTCTGTGTTCCTGAGTAGGCCAACGTTGTACCTGGTCCGTGTGTTGTTGGCGTTGGTGTGTCTCTTAAGCCGAAGTCTCAGTGTTGTAGCAAGAAGGTGGTGGTCTGATGATACATCGGCACCCCTCATCACGCGCACATCTCGCCACGATCTCCTGAACTTCCGGCTGATGCAGATGTGATCAATCTGGTTCTCCGTGACATGGTCCGGCGATCTCCATGTGGCCTTGTGGATGCGCTTGTGTGGGAAGATGCTGCCTCCTATCACTAGCTGGTTCAGGGCACAGAAGTCTGCAAAGCGCTCGCCATTTTCGTTCATCTGTCCCAGTCCGTGTGTTCCCATGGTGTTCTCATAGCCTGTGTTGTCTGATCCAATCTTGGCGTTGAAGTCTCCCATCAGTATGGTCATGTCCTTGGCTCCTCCTCTATCTATCACTGTCTGCAGTTGTTGGTAGAAGTCGTCTTTTTTCTCCTCTTCCGCATCATTGGTGGGAGCGTAGCACTGGATGATGTTTAGCTTGATGTCTTTCTTCTTGGTGATGAATTTGGCTGTGATGATGCGGGAGTTGACAGGTTCCCAGCCGATGAGTGCCCGCTGTGCCTCCGGTGCCAGCATCAGGGCCACGCCCTCAGTGTGGGGGGCTCCATCCTCTGTGTGTCCCGAGTACAGCAATTGCTCTCCCGATGAAAATCTCAGCTGTCCTGTCTGTAGCCACCTTGTCTCACTCAGTCCCAGTACTCCTATCTTGTAGTTCTTCATCTCTCTTGCTACTTGTATGGTCCTTCCTACTTCATACATTGTCCTGATGTTCCATGTGGCTACTCTCGTCATTGTCCTGGGTGTTAGAAGGGGGGTCGGCCTTGCAGCTTCCTTTCGGCTTTCACTGCAATGCGTCATAGGTCTCCGGGATGGAGACCCTTCCTTGCCCAGGTGAATGTTTTGGTTTGTTGCTGTCGATGCTTCTGTAACGTTATGTTTTTTTACAGGTAGGGCTGTTAACCCTACGCAAACCCGTTTAGCCTCTTGGAGAGGTGGTCCACATTCGTCTGACCTCTACCCTTCGACCTGTCCAGCTTGGGTGACCCTGCCAGGAGCACGTGCTCCCGCTGGCGTAGCTCTCTGGGTCATTGAGGTACACAAGCCACTACCCCACGACAAGGGTTGGACCATGTAGGGGAATTCCCATTTTATCTCAAAGTAAAAAGGCCTCCAGCGAGGTGGTTTAGGAGATAGCCATCATTACATCCGTCCACACACACACACACACACACACACACACACACACACACACGTCTCACAACTCCCGCCAAAAAGAACGCAGCAGCATAGTGTGCACGTCAAGTGTCTATGACGCAGGTTTCGTTTCGTCACAATGTGCGCGAAAGTAGGAGAAACGTCACAGCCTTTATTTGTACTACTGAAACTTGCTGCTGCGCGTAGCAAAATCTGCCCCATCCTATAAAGTTGTTTAAAAACTGGCGCCCGATAACTTTGTGAAATGTAGTTCATTAGATTGCCTCAGCTTGCATCGCTCAACGTATTAAATCGGTATTGCCAGACCTTATAAACGATCAGACCGGGTTTATTCGTGAGAGATACAGCTGGGATAATATAAGGCTAATCTACGACCTTATTTATTTCTTAAATGTCAACAAGCAGCCAGGCATCCTCCTCGCCATAGACTTCGAAAAAGCCTTCGACTCGGTGAATTGGGACTTTATGCATAGAGTTTTGCTTTCATTTGGTTTTGGACCAGATCTGCGAAGGTGGGTTAGGGTCTTATACACAAATATTAAATCAACCGTCATTACTGGAGGCCAAGTTTCATCCTGGTTTCCGACCTCGAGGGGTGCAGACAGGGAGATCCAGTCTCGACGTACCTGTTTGTATTGTGTGTGGAAATTCTGGGGGCCATGATACGGGAAAACCCAGGTATACAAGGAATTCAAATACACGAGAGTATCCACAAGCTAGCTCAATATGCAGACGACACTCAGACTTTTGTAAATGAAGATAAAGAAGCTTTTGAAAACTGTATTAACACCTTTCAACATTTTGGTAAGCTTTCGGGTTTGAAGATTAATTTTGAGAAAACTGATGCGATTTGGTTGTGTAGTAAAAAAAAAAAAAAAAAAAAAAATCATGAACTAAATTTATGCCACACCTGAAGATTAGATGGAACCCAAAAGAATTTAAGGTTTTAGGAATATGGTTTTCAAATACACTAGACGAATGCATTAAAAGAAATTACGACCAGATCTTTGAAGAAATGGCAAGACTTATGAAAATTTTGATGCGCAGGATTCTGACACCACTAGGGAGAATAGCAGTGTTGAAGTCTTTGATTTTGTCAAAACTAGTGTACCTGTGGATGCTTTTGCCCAACCCTCCTGATGGTTTTATAACTAAGCTTCAAAAAACAATATACAAGTTTGTATGGAACAATAAACCAGACAAAGTTAGTAGAAAAACATCCATATTGAATGCAACATGGTGGATTAGGAATCCCAGATGTTAGAAATTTCATCACCGCGCTCAAACGTACGTGGATCGGCAAGCTTAAAAATGGGAGACACAGTGGGTGAAAATTATCACAAATGTAATGCCCAACTTAGATGACCTTGAGAACTTCGGTGGGAACCTGCCAGTGAGTCATTCCGTTAATGATTTTTGGCATGATGTCCTTGACGCTTAAAAAAAAAAATCAGTAAAAAAATAGATATAACAACTGTAGATGAACTTCTGGCCGAGCCAATTTTCTACAGTTCAAGGATCTTGGTAGGTCGACGCAGCTTTTTTTTTTTTCCCCCCAATAAAGACTGGTATGTTAAAGGTGTTTGTCGCGTACAGGACCTTCTCAATAAGGGTCGTGAGTTCGATCCCGGTCGGGGCCAAATATTTGTGCTGGCTTTTTCATCGTTGCCCCGTCTTTGATAACACCCTATGTGGTGGAAAAGGACGTTAAATCCCTAAACACCCACCCACCCACCCTTCTCAATAAGGAGGGCAGGTTCCTATTGTTTGATGAATTTGTTCGGCTTCACGGAGTAAACACTAATTTGTTAGGCTATAGAGGATGCGTAGAAGCAATAAAGGCTTTTATGAAGAAGAAGTGGGTGGGTGTTTGTGGGTTTAACGTCCTTTTCCACCACATAGGGTGATATCAAAGACGGGGCAACGATGAAAAAGCCAGCACAAATATTTGGCCCCAGCCGGGATCGAACTCAAGACCCGAGCATTAGAAGTCCAACGCTCTACCATTCGACCACCCCGGCTCCCCTTTATGAAGAAGAAAGATACTTCCAGTCTAGATGGAAATTCTACGCACCGTACTCCTAAAGCATTGGGAACCATCTACATGCAAAACAAAGGATGCAGACTATACTATAATAGCCTACTTGAAAGTCCAAAACTTTAATAAATGGGACCACAGACTGTCGCGGACTATTCACTGGAAGCAAGTCCTTAAAAACATAAGGAAAATAGGAGGAGAAGTCCAAGTAAGATGGTTTCAAATTAGAATTCTTCACAGAATTTTAGCCACCAAGATTATTTTGAAAGAAATGAATGTGGTAGGAAGTGACAAATGTAGCTTCTGTGAAGAGGAAAGAGAAACAATTGAACATGTACTGCTTCATTGTTCTTGGTCAACAGAGTTCTGGAAAAGGCTGCAGGAACTCATCAATGACAAGTGCCCACTGACAGCTCATTACTTCTGATTATTATGGTGGCTAAGTTTTTTGTTTATAAGAAAAGGTTGGAAAAAAGAAACCCGACCTATCCCATTTCTTAAAAGTATTACAGAAAAGAATAAAAATAGGAAAAAAAATGTGCGGCTTATTTAGAATCGAGGGGTACAGATGTCATTACACAATGGCAGCTGTACGAGACAATTATCGATGAGGAATAACTCACATGCATCGTACGTTCACACACCCTACCGCAGGCTGATATGCAGACTTGTTCTTACAAAGCTATAAGGCGTGTACGTGCATGTACATGTACAGGTGCAATGTGTGTGTGTGTGTGTGAGAGAGAATCAATGAATCAATGAAGCTTTATTTCTCAACGGTAAAGATATTGACATTGTTGTCCACATAGTCATTTTACGTATCTGCCGTTGCTATAAACTATTGAAGTACTACATCTAAAGCTACGACTACGGAAAAGAAAAAGAAGGCGAAGAAAAAAAAATTCAAGTGTGCCCACACACACACACACACACAGTCACACACACAGTCACACACACACACACACAGCATTAAAACAAATTAATCGACATCCTGATGAATATACAGTGGGGAGAACTATATAAGAAAACAAGAGAGAGAGAGAGAGAGAGAGAGCACAAAGTAAAAAACAAAACAACAACAACAAAAAACGGCCGGCACCGCAGGTGCCGTAGTTCCCGGGCCTGGTTAATGCCGGGATATTTATGACAGGAAGCGTGGAATGCGGCCCTGTCCTGCAGTCCCAAACCACACGGACCTCCATAGCATCATCTTACCATCATCCTCATCTCCATCAGCATGCATAATAAAAATTGCCCCGACTTCCGAGCCCTCCGTTGATTCCACCCATTACCAGGGAGGAAAGTTCACCACTGGAGCCGGCAAAGAGTTGTGGCAGCAAAAAAAAAAAAAAAAAAGACGATTTCTGGATTTATTGCTATGAGCTAACTTTATTGAATTGATATACACCATATATATATATATATATATATATATATATATATATATGCACGTGCAGTTGATAATGTCGGTCTGTCGTAGCTTAATTTTTAAAATCGTTGAACATCTTGCCGTTGACATTCTCCAAACTAATCCGTCACCTATGTATCGTTCCCCTAATGTGTTTGTCACAAGGCTGTAAGGCGGGATACTGGGGCGACCAGTGTGACAAGACGTGCAACAGGCGATGTGTGAACGGCACGTGCAACAGGGACGATGGCCAGTGTCAGTGTGCACCAGGCTGGCGGGAACCAAGCTGTGCTGGTGAAGAATTAGTCATTGTTACAGAGTAGACTTTAATACATGTTGCCAGATTTGACTGACACCAGATTCGTGTAAAAAACATTCCTGAAACTTTTTCAGAATTGGCTGAAATAATGTAAGTGTTGTTGTCGTGGTTTTCTTTGTATTGTCGAGAAAATCAACAAGCAACCAACGATATAAAGTAGATTTCCAGTTTTGACAATTGTATTCCGAATGACGTTATTTGCAGTGTGTGACGATTCTCACTACGGCCAAGACTGTAGCAGAGACTGTGGCCGTTGTACTGGTGGTGTCCCCTGTCACAACATCACTGGTCGCTGTCCGTCATGTGAACCCGGCTATATCCCACCTTTGTGTCAAAACTGTGAGCAACAATAAGTTGGCAGGATAATGGTCTTCGTGCTCTTGCTTGTAAACAGCTGTTCTTCCTCAGTCAGGTCACCGAAGTTGAATATCAGAACCCTTTTTGTATAGTTGGTAGTTTTTAATGTGGTTTTGGCTCAGTTTATAATTGGTTTTGGTTGTTTGCTGTTATTATTTTCATTGAAGCGTCTTTTTGGTTGACAATGGATAAACAACGAATTTGTGGATATCTGTACGAATATTCTTGCAGATTTGAAATTGCTTCAGTCTGAAGGTATTTTATTCCTATATCCACGTTTGAGCCTTAATTATGCTGCCTCGACTTCATTCTCCTAGCTTGCCCGGTGAAGAAGTACGGTCAGAACTGTGCATTATCCTGTGGACACTGTGCTGACAATGTGATCTGTCACCATGTGCACGGACACTGTCCTGATGGCTGTGGGTCAGGATATCTTGGTCAACTCTGCGACACTGGTAGGGTCGTATTTATTTGATATTTGTTCTCAGTTCTCCGTGCCATTTCTGGACGAACATATACTCTGGACAGCTAGCGAACCCATTGTCTATAGTCGCGATCATAAATAAGTGTGAACCTTTGCAGGCGATTTCACAGCATCGTTGTTACCAGTGATTGCTCATAGTCAACCCAAAGCTTGTGTTGAGTTCTCCTGAGACAAACAGTGATTTGCTTAGAATCTACCTTGCAAATGCTATGATCACTGTCAGATCCATGGGTTACTTTACCCTTTTTTTCCCCTCAAATCACAGAATGCGCTAAGGGTCGGTACGGCCAGAACTGTAGTGAATTGTGCGGTAATTGTCATCACAAGGCCATCTGTGATCACGTGACCGGACACTGCCCTCAGGGCTGTCCTGGCAACTTCAGCACAACTCTGTGTAAAGGTGAGGTGTTACTTCTTCTTCACAATGACATTCTGAATCGGGGGTCCAATAGTCCCATAAATCTGAGTGCATGAACGGCCCCGTCCTACAAAGTTGTTTCTCCAAACTTCATTTTATTTTGTCTGTTTGGTGTTATTGTTGCCGGTTTTCCCCTCTCCAAGTTCTGCCAATGACACTAGATCCTCTACGACCTCGACCGATTAGCCACGTGACTGGGGGTGGGGCCGGGTGGGGGGGGGAGGGAGAGAGAGAGAGAGAGGTACAGAGAGAAGGCGGGTGGGTGGATGTTTAGGAGTTTAACGTCCTTTTCCACCACATAAGGGTGATATCAAAGACGGGGCAACGAGAAAAAAGCCAGCACAAATAGTTGGCCCCAGCCGGGATTCGAACTCTCGACCCGAGCATTGGGAGTCCAACGTTCTACCATTCGGCCACCCTGGCTCCCCAGAGAGAGAGAGAGAGAGAGAGAAACGTCAGTTCCGTGAACTAAACATTTGAATTTTGACGTCAGCCTCAGGCAGGTCGTCATACAGAGAGAGAGAGAGAGAGAGAGATAACGATCCTTTATTTTACAACGGAAAAAGTTATAGGCACACAAAGACCATTTTCAAACTTGCCGTTGCTACACTACCATAAAAAAGAAAATTCAAAAAAGACTAAGAAGAGAAGGAGACAAAAATTATCTAAGATTGTAAGAAAAGGAAATCACACACACACACACACACACACACACACACACACATATATATATATATATATATATATGCGCACTCGCGCGGCAAGCATAGTTATACACAAAATCATGGTATCACTTATGATGTACATACTCATGGGACTAGCGCAGGTGTATCACTGTTTATGTAAATTGCGTGACAGGTTTTGTTGGTAAGAAGTGAACTTTGGTGAATGGGCAAGACGGATGGGTTGTAAATAATTTATGCAGTTTCTGATGCCAGGTGGTTGAATAGACTTTTCCTGAATGATGACTGCGATCCATTGTTAGTAATGCTTAGAGGGAGTTTGTTCCAAAAAGAGGCACCGGAGAAGCAGAGACTTGATTTAAAAATATCTATTCTCGGACGTGGCGGTATAAAGCGCTGCGTTGATGAGGGATAGCGTGGATCAGACGAGGTAAAGAGGCTGCTGATGTACTCTGGCAGGACGCCTTTGCGGATTTTGAACATAAACATACCTTTATTTAAGATCAGATGTTTCGGAAGAGAGAGCATTTCTAGCTTTTGGAGTTTCTGGTCAGTTGTTAGTGTGGGGTCGGGAAGGATCAATTTTGCTGCTCTCCTGTGTAAGGAGTTTAGTCTCTTCAAATGGACATCACTGCATCCGTCCCAGAGTGTGGACGAATAGTCAATGTGGGGTTTAATATTGGCGTTATAAAACAATTTACGAGAATCGCTGTCAATAAAGTATTTCAGTTTTGACAACATAAATAAATTTCTTGACACAAGTTTACAGACTTTTTCTATATGCGCTTGCCATTTCATCTGACTGTCAATGATCACACCCAGTAACCGATGTTCTGTGACTTGTTTAATGGGCTGGTTTTGGACAGACAGGCTGAGCGTAAGTGGGTTGAGCTGATGTTTCTGACGCGTGGCAATGACCATACATTCCGTCTTAGCTGGATTTAGAACCATAGAATTTCGGTGACACCAATCAGACACGTCGTTTAAGCCCTGCTGTAACCGTTCGCCTATTGTGTCGATGTTCTTGTCAGGCGTGTGAATGGTCGCATCGTCAGCGAATAAGTCACATGACAACTTGTCACTTAGATGAAGCGGTAGGTCATTGATGTATAAACAAAAAAGGAGAGGCCCAAGGATTGAGCCCTGGGGCACGCCTCGAGCAATCAAGCCTTTTGACGAGTATGAGCCGTTCAACAAGACACTTTGGTTTCTATTTCTGAGGTAGGAACGAAAAAATAAAGACACATCACGACTCGACTGAGACGTTGTTACTAAATGTGTGTTTCCTGTGTGTGCGCTGTCGGTGTGGGTGGTTGTTGTGTTGGTACTTGGCGTGACGTCATTAAGATAGAGTTTCAGTTTTGTCAAAAGGATGTCATGGTCGACAAGGTCGAACGCTTTTTTCAAGTCAATGAAAGCAGCACCAGTTACTTGTGTATTGTTCATAGCAGAAAGCCAAACATCCGTCAGGCGTGCTAGAGCCGTGTGACATGAGTGTTTCGGGCGAAAGCCGGACTGAAGCGAATGAAAAAGCTTGCGACTTTCAATAAATTCCATTAAGTGTTTGTGAACATGCCGCTCTAAAGGTTTGGATAAGACAGAAAGCAAAGATATGGGACGGTAGTTATTTATGTCGGAAAGATCCTTGGATTTTGGAATCGGTATGACCTTGGCGTTCTTTAGTTCTGCTGGGAAGACGTTGTGCTGAATACATAGATTATATATGAAAGTTAATGAATCAATTATATAGGGAAGCGACATTTTGAGTACTTTGGGGCTGATCTCATCTGGTCCCGCTGATTTCTTACTGGGCATTGAGCTGATAAATGTTCCAACCTCGTGGACTGCTAGTGGGGGGATGACGAATGGCTTCGTGCCCGCTGTTCGCTTTGTACAGAACTGAACGAGTGTATCGGGACAGGTGTATGGGTCAGTGCTACTATGTGATGGGGCAAGGGATTCGGCGACGGAGAGGAAGTGTTGGTTAAATTTGTTTGCAGTCAGGTCGGATGGGATGCCTGTTGATTTCTTGTTAGCGCCTCCGGTCACAACGGCCATAGCACGCCACAAAGAGGACATGTCCTTGTCTTGTTTGATAAGTCGGTCAATGAGGGATTTCTTTGCCTGCCGGACTAGATATTTTACACGGTTACGTTCCCTTTTAAATTCACTGAAGCGTTTCTCTTGTCGCAATTTATCCCTTACCTTCATGGCGTCTATAATCTCTTGAGTTAGCCACGGTGGAGTAACAGTGTTTTTTACTCGTTTGCGTTTAAGGGGTGCATGTTTGTCAAAAACTTTTAGAAACATTTCATACCAAACAGAGAGGGCACGGTCAGGCTCGTTCTCATTAAACACTGCTGCAAAGTTCGTACGGCTAAGATCAGATAGGAAATCACTTTCATTAAAATGTTTAAAAGATCTGTACGAGATGTATGTGTGTCCTCCTTTCTTCACTTTCGGGAGTTTTGTTTTCCATGTACAGCTGATAGGGAAATGATCACTAACACTAAGATTATCAACGGTGACGTCACTGACGGCTTGGGGGTTGTTGGTGTAGATGTGGTCTATAATGGTGGACGTTAGTGGGGTGACTCTAGTGGGAGAAGTGACTAGCTGTTTCAGTCCTAACATGGTGGTGGTGGAGTCCCATGCGTTGTGTGGTTTTAACATGTCAATATTGAAGTCTCCCATTAGGAGAACATCAGACTTACACGTACTGGCTTTATCGCACATGCTTAGGAAATGATCGTACCATTCTAAGGTCTCTGCGGGGTTACGATATAGAAAACCCAGAAGTAATGCTCGTTTCTGTGGTGTTTTCAGCTCAAGCCACATACACTCAACCTCCTTTGTTTCTAAATCATGGCGTCTGCGCGTTATGTCCCGTATAGAATCATGGATGTATACAGCTAGACCTGTTTCTCCAGGTGATGCAGGGTCTCGTCTGATGATGGAGAAATTGGGGACAGTAACGGATTCATCGGGAATGTTTGAATTTAGGCGTGTTTCCGAGAGACCAACAAGATGAAAGTGATCAGGCCTATTCAAGTAGAGACTAACATCAGGTAGCTTGTTAAAAAGATGAAATACATTGAGGTGTCCTATGCGTATTTTTTGGCGTTTCATACTGGTACAACTCTAAACGATTCAAGAGAAAATGTATGTGTTGAGTGACAAATAGAATGGACAAAACGAAGACAAAATTCAGGATAAGAAGACAAGATAAAAAACCAAGATGAAGGTGCTAGCCTACTTATGACAAACGCTAAGTCACTACGAATAGAATGGTCAAACAAAAGACAAAATTCAAGATAAAAAGACAAAATGAAAGTACTCGTCTACTTATGACAAACGTTTAAATCACTACACTACAGTCGTTTGTAGACTAGACGTGAGATAAAGAAGAGTAGAACCACAAGGAGGGCAGACACTTACGAATAAGGTGTCACAGTCTGTTTACTCAGCCAGAAGTGATCTGCACAGCAGATGTTGGAACTGAAAGCACACTTACGGTTTCCGGCGTATCCGTCACAGGGAGACGCCTCTGTCCGGATCGGTAGGTAACACAACAGCCTTAAAGTCACTATGTGCAGGTGTCTTGGTAAATGGCTGACACAATACGTAGTTTGTGAAAAAGTTCGCTCTATGTCCTCTATGCACACATCCAGTTTACACACGTGTCCAGAATCACTCCAGTCCGGCGTGAGTAGTAAGTCACACAAGAAATACTGAGTTTACTGAGAATGCTGAGATTCAGAGCGCGATGTGTGGTTCGCTTTAAGACCGAGGCAAGATACACTGTCTTCACAAAAGCCAAATAATCAGTTTCTCAAAGTAAGGATGAGAACTAAGAGGAGTTGTCTATGCAGGTATTGTATGAGTTTCCACACACAACTACAGCAAAACAAATTTGACGACTTTGACAGGTTTGACCAGTTCCATCTGTCACTGAACAAGTCGTTACTACCACGAGAACAGAACAACAGTGCGTTTGATGCACAACACTCGAGGGTAAATACAGGCAACGTCCACTGAAATGTACGGAACAAGTAAAGAGACGATAACGAATATGACTCGACTACACACTCGACTACACACAATTTCACCACAATGACACTTGAAAATCGTCATCACTGAAAGAATGGTTGCATCAACTGCGCAATCATTCTCAAAGCCTGCAAGGGATCTGAGGTGTTGGGGGGTCCTTGCTGTTCCCATCCCCTGCTTGGACCTGCAGCCGCAGGGGGGATTATGGGGGCGTGAAGAGGGCGTTGCGGCTGAAGGCGTGGGTAATCCGTGTCCGAGATCAGGGGCGGCCCGGCGTGACCGCGATCAGGACACGGAGGTGAGCGGTCTGACTGCTGCAGTAAGTGTATCTGCTGCGAGGGCTGTGGCCGCTGTTGTAAAGCTGCCTGTTGAGAGAGAGGAGGACGCTGCAGGACGTTCTGATGAGTGGCAGGATTATGTCTGCCGTACGTAGAGGGCGCAGCAGGCCCGTGGTGGTCGTGGTAAGGCTGGCTGCCCTGCCTCTGGTTTTGCTGTGAGGACCCTGGACGGCGATACTGTCTGGGGCCGTCGCCCTGACCCTGGTGTGAACTGAGTCTGTCCTCATTTGAGGACGCTCGGGGTCGGCCAGCGTTGCGAATGTTCCACTCCAGCGAACGCACACCCCTGTCACTCGGGTGAAGTTTGTCGTAGTAGAGGATCTGTTTGGGGGCGCCACTGGAAGCAAGAAACGTTGGGACATTGTCGATGTAGATGGTTTGTTCCTGTTGACAAGCTGACTTCAGAGACTGGTTCGATGTAAATGCTGGTTTGCTGAGGGGATGCAATCCACCGGGAGGAACAATGGAAGACATGATAAGTATGGCCTGGGGGAACACTGTTCTGAGCAAGTTCAGCAGTTTGAGCCATGTTTGCTTGGTAATTGGCCCATTTCGGCAACTGTTTATACCGACGTGCACCGTTACACGCGCAATGTTCGGTGTCGGAGGTAGCGTACTGAGCCATTTCAGTAGATGTTCGATACTGAGTCCAGATACAGACATGTTTTGCACAACAGCGCCGCCAACAGACACCCGTTTCTTGTCCACATACTGTGTGACCGAGTCGCCGATGAGGAGTGATGTAGCTTCGCTGCGTATTTTCATGCGCATGAGGCGCTCCAGTGGTGTTGGTCGTTGTTTGTGGTTGGCGTTTTCAGTGCTTTTGTTCTGTCGCTTATCTACCTCCGACTTCTTCTTCTCGGCATCCGAAGCAAGGTTTTCTTCGCCGTTCAGCCTAGTGAGGGCGTCATATCTGTTTCTAACTGGCACTTTGACAAATGTTTCGTCGTCAGCTTCCTGAACAGAGGACGGCGTCGGGGAGGTTGGGCGGGAGAAGGGCTCCATTGCAGTTATTTCATGGGTGGATGGAGTTGGTGATGGGGATGACGAAGGGTTGTCGTTGTCACGAGAGGTGGGAGGGGAACTACTCTCGTCTCTCTTCTTGTCTGTCGTCGTACGCTCTGACATCACAAGATTGTCGATCTGTTTTTGCAGGTCCCTTAATTTGTCACCGTGACCGTTTTTACAAGAGGTGAGTTGACTGACTTTGTCTGCGAGTGTGTTGTGGTCTTTGGTCAGGGTGGCTGTTGTGGTTTGTAGCGTATCTCGCAGGTCGATTTCAGCTGCTTTCACTACGTTCTTTGTTTTGACTTCACAGTCTAGGACTAGTGATGTCACCCTCTGTTGTTCCTGCCGCAGTTTGGCACACTCATGCTTCACACTGGACAGCTCAGTGCGAACTTTGTTTAGTTCAGTCTGGAGGGTGTTGATTACGTTCACTGAGTCTGCTAGTTGCTGCTGCATGGTCAGGATCAGTTGGGGCATCCCTTCGGTGACCGGAAGAGGAGTCGGTGACTGTTGGTTAGCATTTCCTTCGGCGTTGTGCGAAGCGCTGTTTGCTGTTGTGTTGACCTCTGTGGCATGGTGTTTGTCGTCAGTATTAGGAAGGACAGGGTGGGGGGTGTCCTGATCAGGTGAGAGGTCGCTGATGTAGGGCCCGTCGCTGTTGGTGTCCTCGGGCTGTTCGGTCGCGGAAAGAGGATTATCTCCTCTTGTGGACGGGATGGCTGGGTGCTCACCAGGTGGAGGGAACAGCTGGGGATCAGGCAAGGGGTCGGTGTCACTGTCCCGCGGGCGACGTTCTGGTTCGCTGCTTCCTCTATCACTCTGGTTTTCGCTGTAGGTCTCAGACTCAGAGCTGTCCTCACTTGCGTCGGAGATTGTGAGTTGGCCGATGAGATTTAGGTTGTCTGAGTTGAGAGAAGGGACGGGTGGCGGAGCCGGCAGGTTAGAGTTGAGCTCTGTGTTGGTCGATGGAAGTGATAGCATTTCCACTGCTTGCATCTCCTCGATCGTTTCTTTCAGCTCTTCGAACTCTTCGTCAATCCACTTCTGGGAGCCATGTCCTTCAGCTCTAATGAGATGAGTGGTGTAAAATATTGTGATGGTTATCAGCTTACTGGTTTTGTGCCATATTTGCACTATTGTATGATGCAGTTCGGGAGGGTGGGGTGGCGATACTGGGGCTTGGACTTGTTGGTGGTGTTTGTCGTTGTCTCGCCAGGTAGCCGTAATACCACAGGGCAGGCACTTTTCAATGTATCTGTCGTACAGTACTTTTCTCCAGTTATTGACTCTGTTGTACTGAGTGTGAAAGTGTTTTTGAATAGGGCATCGTGTTCCAACAATTTCCTCCAGTGTGGCGCCACATCTGGCTGTGGTGGACCGCGTCACAGGCATGTTGGTGTAGTCGGTGTCATCTCCATGGCACGTTACACAATGCAGGCCATCGTGTAGGCCTTCGTGTTTGCTGATCGGATTAATCAGCCGTCAGGCGGTCAAGCGTGACGAAGCACTAGGTCTGTGGAAAGCATCAGAGACGGGTTGTGGGCTAACACAAGGCAATGTAAACACAGCTGCACTGGCCCTCCAGGAAGCGAGCCGGCGGGCGTAGTCCTTCTGGCGCCAGTTACGTCATTGGTACTGTCCAACCGCCCGATGGCGTGGGTAGCAAAGAGTCAGTGTGAAAATGATCACGTGTTGTGAAAATATTAAAACACAGAATACTCACGAACCTCCATGAATATCAGTTCCACATCACACTATTCACACAGCACGTTCCATTACGAGTCCGCCAGTATAAAAATGTCCAAGCTAAACACAGTCTTTCTACACGAAATACGATGAAGTTGGAGAGAGATTTGACTAGCGTCCGACTCTCAGAGAGAGAGACGTAGAGAGGAGAGAGAGAGAGAGATGACGTCAGTTCAGTGAACTAAACATTTGACTTCTTTTTTTTTTCTTTCTTTTTTTTTTTAATTCATAGAAATCTCTAATTGTAGTTTTTTTTTATGATGTGTATCATTGTCTTTGTCCACCACACCCAAATTTCCCTCTGGGATAATAAAGATGTATTGTATTGTATTGTATTGTATTGTATTGTATTGTATTGTATTGTATTGTAAGCCTCTAGCACTGAGATCGTCTGAGGATGCTTGTTTATGTCTTGTGATTTCCCTGTTGCCTTTGTGACTTCCCCGATGGAATTATTTTTCACATGAAATCTGGAAGATCTAGAGGGCTGGTGAAATGTCGGTGGCAGTGCTTGCTGATTTTGTCTGTGAACTAAGCGTTTGACGTCAGCCTCACACTGGTGGTAAGACAGATAATGCTTGTGCGTGTCTTGTGATATCCCTGTTGCTTTTGTGACTTCCCTGACTGAATTAATTTCTACATAAAATCTGGAAGATCTGGAGGGCTGGTGAAACGTGGACGAGAATACCTTGGATTGTACCTATGAAATCGCAAATTTGGAACTCTTTTGACCGGTGCTTCTCGCAGAAACTTGAAAAAGCTATGTTCATCTAAAAGTTCAGTTATTCTTAATGTTAAAGCTATAATAGTGCAGTAGTTCCTGTCATGTGCAGTTATCACACTAGACACCAAGATGGCCACCAGCCCAATATGTTGTTTCCATTCAATGACCTGCTGTAGTCACAGTCGTAGTCGTTGTGTCATGTATGCAGCCCGCGCGCACACGAACGCAAGCTCTCTGACATTAAGCATGCTGACATAAAGAAAGTACTGGAAACCCTTTCCGTGCCTCTATGCACTTGCAAAAACCCCAAACACATGAGGTCGTGTGAGCTCGCCTGGCTGGTTGACGTCACAAACTTTTTGGCCTGTGGCTTGTGGAGGAAATGTGCTTTGAGTACAACGTTTCGAGTCAACTGACGATAACGGCTGCAGGGAATTTTTCTAATTTTTTTGTATATTTTTTATGGCACCCCAGACACATATCTGTATATAGTAGGAGCGATTTTGAAATCTAAAATGGGTTCACCAGCACTTTCATCAGGTACGGCTTACGCCAAAAGTATAAAAGCGACAACCTCCAAAATTCACTTAATTGAGAGTCCGTATTCATGCTATCTATGACCAAAAAATGGAGTGGTTTAGGTAAATATTACGCCTTCAAACGCCAGAAAGCCATAACGGGATAAAGGAGGATAACTCGCAAATCATGTGTGCAATCGTTCCTGGATCGCGCCTTCTATTCAACAATCTTGATTCATTTAGAAACCCCAAATTTGAAATCGATCGGTTCAGTATTTACGGAGATACAGGCATCTGAACTGGGTTCACATGCAATGTCAACTTTGGTTCGGTTTACATGAAAACTATAAGAGCGACCATTTTCTAGTAGTGACTCTGTTCAGAGTCCGTATTCAAGCTATCTACTGCCAAAATATTGAGTGATTTAAATAAATATTACGCCTGTAAACGAAAGACAACCAACTTGTCTCAAAAGGGCGATAACTCCCAAGCCACTTAAGCAAGCATCACACGCTTGGTTCCTCTAATGTAACATTTTGATATAGTTAGATACCCCAAATTTGAAGCCATTCGGTTGAGTATTTTCGAAGAAACGGGCCTGGACACAATTCACACACACACATCCGCACACACATCCGCACAGACGGCACTCACTGAGGAGAAGTGCGTTCGGAGCACCATACGCGTCAGCATCGGAAACGCACGCTTCTTACGTCATTGTCAGAGTTACACTTGCAAAATCGTCTCTGCGGGAGATCGGCAGTGACGTGCGTTTGTACCACAGATGCTTGCCTATGAACGTGGAAATTGTATCCCGTCGTATGATGTTGTTTCCATTACTATTGGAAACAACATAAAAATGGAGTGGTTTAGGGAAATATTACGCATTTAAACGCCAGAAAGCCACTTTTTTCTGAAAAGGGGGATAACTCGCAAATCATGTGTGCAATCGTACCTGGATCGGGCCTTCTATTCAACAATCTTGATTCATTTAGAAACCCCAAATTTGAAATCGATCGGATCAGTATTTTCGGAGATACAGGCATCTGAACTGGGTTCACATGCAATGTCAACTCAGGTTCGGTTGACATGAAAACTATAAGAGCGACCATTTTCTAGTAATGACTCTGTTCAGAGTCCGTATTCAAGCTATCTACTGCCAAAAAATTGAGTGATTTAAATAAATATTACGCCTGTAAACGAAAGACAACCAACTTGTCTCAAAAGGGCGATAACTCCCAAACCACTTAAGCAATCATCACACGCTTGGTTCCTCTAATGTAACATTTTGATATAGTTAGATACCCCAAATTTGAAGCCATTCAGTTGAGTATTTTCGAAGAAACGGGCCTGGACACAATTCACACACACAGCCGCACGCACACACACACATTCGCACAGACGGCGCTCACTGAGGAGGAGAAGCGCGTTCGGCGCACCGTACATGTCAGCATCGATGACGCACGTTTTCTTACGTCATTGTCAGAGTTATACTTGCAAAATCGTCTCTGCGGGAGATCGGCAGTGACGTGCGTTTGTACCACAGATGCTTGCCTATGAACGTGGAAAATTTAGCCCGTCCTATGATGCTGTTTCCATTGCTATGGAAACAACATAAAAACGCCGGGATGATAAGTAATTTGCAATAGTCTTTTCAAAGATATTAATTTTGATCTTATGTGCAAACCACCCTTACCTCGGAAATATTTTTTTTAAACAAGACCAGTCAGAGCTACAGAGCTGTAGCACGAATACAGTCAGTGTAATTGGGTGAACTTCCAAAATCTAGAAAATGAAGGAATTTGAACAAATTTTTCGAAAAAATTCGTAACATGACCGATTTTTTTTTTTAATCGGCGATAACTCTTCCAAAAATGCGGCAGGCTAAAAATCGTGAAAGGTAGCTCTGGAGAAGGTGAATTCCCATTTTATCTCAAAGTAAAAAGGCCTCCAACCAGGTGGATGATTACATCCGTCCACACACACAGACAGACACATAGACGTCTCACAACTCCCGCCAAAAAGAACGCAGCAGCATAGTGTGCACCTCAAGTGTCAATAACGCACATTTCGTTACGTCACTGTGTGCGTGAAAGTATGTATCACGTCACAGTCTTGTTTTGTATCACTGAAACTTGCTGCCGCGCGTAGCAAAATCTGCCCCATCCCATAAAGTTAACAAGATGGCCACCAGCCCAATATGTTGTTTCCATTCAATGACCGGCTGTAGTCACATTCGTAGCCGTTGTGTCATGTATGCAGCCCGCGCGCACACGAACGCAAGCTCTCTGACATCAAGCATGCTGACATAAAGAAAGTACTGGAAACCCTTTCCGTGCCTCTATGCGCTCGCAAAACCACAAACACATGAGGTCGTGTTAGCTCGCCTAGCTGGTTGACGTCACTAACTTTTTGGCGTATGCGAGGTTCTACATGGGTGAATGAATTCTTGTAATAAAGTCGTTCCCCTTTGACAGAGTTACTTCCCGCAGACCTGACTGACAGACGATTGCTTACTGGTATCGGAGAAGAGACCCACTCTCTCTCTCTCGCCTCACACACACACACACACACACACACACACACACACATTATGCTTCTGAGTGTGAGTCAGTGGCAAAAACGAAACCCACTACAGAAATTCCCACTTTCCGCATGTTGTAAAGATCGCGAAAAGATACTGCATTTCGATGCAAAATAATTTCGAGACCATCCCAGAACATGCTGGTGCAGTAACGTCAGTAAATTACGTCACCTTGGAAAGATTTCGAACCTTTCAGTAAGTTGAGGAATGTTCTAGATCTGACCTGTTCAGTATGTAAGCAGCCCTGCAGAGCGTTCTGGGTTCTTCTTCTTTCATGAATTTGTTCTCCGCGCACATTCTGTTCATAAAGTATTGGAGTTGTATTCTGTTGTATCTCGTACCTTTTCTGCGAGTGCACGAAGATGGCGACATAGCATAAGTAAAATACAACACCACGTCTCCAAACAGAGGAATTCGGAAAGAAAGTGGCGAGACATCCCCAAGAAAAACCACGTCAATCAAATATGACGCTCTTACTTTACGTCAGTGCGCGTGCGTCTCTTCTTCGATGTTTGTGAGGCGTGTGGCTTGTGGAGGAAATGTGCTTTCAGTACAGTTTAGAGTCAACTGACGATAACGGCTGCAGGGAATTTTTCTATTTTTTTTAAATATATTTTTTATGGCACCCCAGACACATTATCTATATATAGTAGGAGCGATTTTGAGATCTGAAATGGGTTCTCCAGCACTTTTACCAGGTACGGTTTCCGTCAAAATTCACTATCTTTAGAGTCCGTATTCATGTTATCCACTTCCAAAAAATGGAGTGATTTCGATAAATATTACGCCTTTAAATGCCAGAAAGCCAACTTTTCTAAAAAGGGGGATAACTCGCAAATCATGTGTGCAATGCTACCTGGATCGGGCCCTTTATTAAAAACTCTTGATTTATTTAAAAACCCCAAATTTGAAATCGATCGGTTCAGTATTTTCGGAGATACAGGCATCTGAACTGGGTTCACATGCAATATCAACTGAGGTACGGTTTACGTGAAAACTATAACAGTGACTATTTCCTTCTAGTCAGCCTCATCAGAATCCGTATTCATGCTACATGTATCTACTGCCAAAAATTGAGTGATTTAAATAAATATTACGCCTGTAAACGCCAGACAACCAACTTGTCTCTAAAGGGTGATAACTCCCAAATCACTTAAGTAATCATCACACGCTCGGTTGCTCTAATCTAACATTTTGATATATTCGGATACCCCAAATTTGAAGCCATTCGGTTGAGTATTTTTGAAGAAACAGGCCTGGACACAATTCACACACACACACACACACACACACACACACAGAGACTGCACTCACTGAGGAGGAGAAGTGCGTTCGGCGCACCATACATGTCAGCATCGATGACGCACGTTTTCTTACGTCATTGTCAGAGTTACACCAAAGACCTTGATCTTTGGTTACACTTGCAAAATCGTCTCTGCTGGAGGTCGGCAGTGACGTGCGTTTGTACCACAGATGCTTGCCTATGAACGTGGAAAATTTAGCCCGTCCTATGATGCTGTTTCCATTACTATGGAAACAACAGAAAAAGGAATACTGACAACGTATATAATTTGAAAACAAAAACTCTCTCTCTCTCTCTCTGTTGATCCTTCTTGCACCATTTCAGTGTGTGTGGCTGGTCTATGGGGAGAGAACTGCACCGAGTCCTGCGGTCAGTGTGCTGGTGATGGTTCCTGCGACAGAATGACAGCGGAATGTAGCGCTGGGTGTGTCGCCGGCTGGAACGGAACTGTCTGTCAGCAGAAAGGTATCCTTTAAATGATGTTGTTGCAAAATAATGTGAGAAATCAAGTTAAACTATTCAGAGATGACAGCCTTCCACGTTTGTATGCCTTCGTCTGCACTATCACTTATGTTGCTGCCAGCTTTTGAGAGTAATAATTGCATAATATTGTGTGAAGAATAAGAGAATACATCTCTCTCTCTCTCTCTCTCTCTCTCTCTCTCTCTCTGACTACTACCCACTACTCTATCGAACACATGTTACGCAGACGAGAAGACCTTGAGACTGAAGAGTTGGAATGTGTCTGGCTTGAGCTGAAAATGCCAAGCTCTTCATCATTGCTTATTGGCTATTTATACAGAAATCCTGCATGCACTGATGAATGGTATGGAGACTTCGTGCAGGCGATGGATAAAGTTTATGACACTGGAAAACATGTTCTTTTATTAGGCGACTTTAACATTGACATGCAAAAATCTCACTCTCTCTGGGATACTACAACTGCCTTGTTCGGATTAAAGCAAATGGTTAAAACAGCAACACGGTCTACCTCAACTTTAATAGATCATATATACACCAACACACCAGACGCAGTTCTCGAAACAAATGTTCCATCAGTCGCCATTAGCGATCATTTTCCTATCACCTGTTCGTGGTCGCACAAACCACCCAAACAAAATCCCAGCAAGCACTCTTACATTACATACAGAGCATATAAAAAAGATGAACAAGGATGCTTTCCTATACGACCTCACTCTTGTGCCGTTTACTAATGTGTACAACTGTACTAATCCTGATGGCGCTCTGTCGTTGTGGTTAGAACTGTTCCTCGGGGTGCTGAATAAACACGCCCCGTTAAGAAGGAAGCGTGTCAGACGCCGTGAGCCTCCATCGTGGTTAACGGAGGAGATTAAACAAACGATGGCAGCTAGGGACGACGCTAAGCGAGACAAAAACTATGTTGAATTCAAAAGGCTGCGGAATAAAGTTAAATATCTGGTTAGAGAAGCAAAGAAGAACTTTGTGAAACAAACGGTTGAAAATGACAAACATCCTGCCTCCATATGGTCAGCCCTTAATACCTTAACTAATAACACTCGTTCACAGAAAGCTGACATCCCCATTGACATTACGCCTGAAATGTTTAATAATCATTTTCTCTCTGCCCCCCCCCCCTTATGTGGTGGAAAAGGACGTTACACTCCCACCCCCCCCCCCACCCCCACAGTCCTTACTACAATCAAAAGGTCTCAGCCAGACTGCATACATCCCGCCAAACGTTTTAAAAGACTTTTGCAGACAAAGGTTATCCAATAATGACGTTTTCACTATCCCTCCCATAGCTGTACACGAAGCTGGCAGGTACATATCCAGTCTTAGCAATAAATCGTCGTCTGGTCTTGACGGCATTAATGGCTCCATCCTACGCCTCTCTGAACCATACATAGTCGAATCCTTGACATCCCTGTATAATTTGTGTATCAAAAATTGTATCTTCCCGTCAGCTTAAAAAAAGTCAAAACTTATTCCGATTCCAAAAACAAAAGATACATCTGACCTGAATAATTACCGTCACAACTCTCTTCTTTCGGTCCTATCAAAACCACTTGAAAAGCATGTTCACAAACACCTTTTACAATACCTAGAGGACCGATCACTTCTGCATGTTTTTCAGTCAGGTTTCCTACCTAAACATTCCTGTCATACGGCTCTAGCGCGTATACTAAACACCTGGCGGTGTGAAATCAATGAAAGTAAGATGTCTGGTGCTGTATTTCTCGACTTAAAGAAAGCTTTCGACCACATTAACCATCAGATTTTGCTTGAAAAACTTGACATATATTTAAACAATAACAGCCCAGCTGCTCTTTCTTTCTTCGAATCTTATCTATGCGACAGAACCCAGACTGTATATGCAAATGGTACATATTCCTCTGAGGGAATTGTGGCATGTGGTGTTCCTCAGGGGTCTGTATTAGGCCCTTTGCTATTTTGTGTTTTTATCAACGATCTACCTCTATACATAACTGATCCTAAAGTAACCTGCGACCTGTTTGCCGATGACTCTACAGTCCACTCATCGGGAACTACTTTATCTGAAATAACGAATAGTCTGCAACAGAGTCTTAATAATGTTTCGCAGTGGTGCAACAACAATAACATGTTAGTGAATCCGTCCAAAACAACAAGCATGCTCATAACAACACGTCAGAAACATCAGCTTCAACCATTACAACTCAACCTTATTTATGACTTTGCGCAAATTGAGCAAGTTCGTAGCCACCGCTTGCTTGGCGTAATAGTGGCTGATTCTCGAAAATGGCAGCTCCACCTTGAAAATGTTACAAAAAACATATCTAAAAAGCTATTTTTATTGTCTAAAATAAAACCAGTTGTTGATTTACAGACGCGCAAGCTCTTTTGTAATGCGTACATCCGACCAAATATAGATTATGCGTCAACTATTTGGGACGGTTGTGGTGAACTCCATGTTAAAAAGTTAAATTCCTTGTACCGACGCGACATTAAGCTTGTCCTTCCCGACCCCACTCTCACCACGGATGAAAGGCTCACGGTGCTAGAATCTCTACCATTAGAAAAACATTTGGCCCTCAACAAATGCCTGATGATGCATAATGTTCTTAAAGGGAAAGCCCCTTCCTACTTGTCAAAACTCTTCAGGCCCAGTGACACCCGATACAGCACCTCGAGGAACAGTCTATTTGTCCCACGTCCACGTCTAGACTTGTTCAAGTCTAGTCTCTCCTATTCTGGTGCACTCATCTGGAACATGCTACCACCTGAGGTCCGACTAATTAACAATTTCTCTAGGTTCAAACTTCACGTGCGTCAGAATTTTCTGACTAATAAATAATTTCTCACGGTCCTCACTAATCAGGTAAAAAAAAAAGTCTTCCCTTTACTGAGTTTTTAGTTCTTAGAATTTGTTATGTGTATTTCTCTCGTATTTTGAATTGATAACTTCTTATTATTTGCATAAGCATTTACGCTGTAATGTTCGTGAAATGTGCTGTAAAGCGTGAAAGTGCTGGTCAGTCCGTGCGCGCACGAGTGCGCGCGCGCGCGCGCGCGTGTGTGTGTGTGTGTGTGTGTGTGTGTGTGTGTGTGTGTCCTGATGCATTTTGTGTGCTTTATTAGTGTAGCAAGGACAGATAGTAAGAGAGACCTGTGCGTCTATTATCTCATCCTTGGAAAATAAAGTTTCAGTCAGTCAGTCAGTCTCTCTCTCTCTCGCTCTGTAATGCCTATTTAAACATTGTAAACTGTAAATGAGTGGGTTGTTATTCTCTGTTGTTTTTTTCCCCTTTACGTGATATCCGCTCCGTTATTGTCGTCAACATGTTTCAGGGTGCAAGCCAGTTGGGAACTTCAAGTCTTCACTCTGTGTTGGTGCGTATGACTACGGTAGTGTGCACTGCATCTAAAATTAGACATATTGTTCGTGTAACTGCGGACTGGACAAGAAAACAAAGAACATAAAGAAAAATCACAAGACAACAAACCAATTCCAGGATCAGAAGGGTTCAAATAAGTTAGTGCAAGAAGAAGAAAAAACTCTTTGTGTGTAATATTGAAGCAATTCTCAGAGTATTCATTATTCTTGTCTGAATCGTAATCACTAACTGCACGTATCTGATGATGAATTTACCTTTACAGTGATGTGAATTGTCTCAAATACCCAGTGAACTCAGCAATGCGTATGGAATTTCAGGTCAAGGACTTTGACCAGCATTAAGCTGCATCAATTAAGATGCATGATTTTCGCACTCACTTTCTCTGCAAGTGTTACATTTATGCCACTATGGTACGTTTGGTATCTAAGCTGCCAACGATTTTCGACGATAACTTTTCATTGAGCCACTTCTTAAAAGCTATTACAGAGGAAAGGTTATTCAGGATGTTGTGACCTGATACAATCAATACATCCAGTGTTCTCTGTCTTTCTCTTTCTTCCGGGCGTAAGTGAAACCAGCCTACAGAATTACAGATCAGGTTGATAAGAAGTTAGATCACAAGTTTCAAACATCTATTTACAGATTTAAAACAACAAAAACTCGAAACGCTTTGGCATGTCGATTAGTAAATGCCGCACTATACCTCCAAGTTACAATTTCTTCACAGATGTTTTGATTATTAGGCCTTATCCGTTGGTCAGCCTTTTGTGCCTTTTTTACCTTTGAATGTCTGCTCTTAGATTGCGAAGCTGGGTGGTATGGTGAACAGTGTAATGAACCATGCAACGACGGATGTGGAGTTAATGACCAAGGGAAAAGGCCGTGCGACAAGGACACAGGACGATGTTCGGCTGGTATGAGTAATACATATAATTACTCGTAGTACGAAAAGATTAATGTCTGGCATGAGTACAAGATCGGGTGGTACTAACCATGCATTAACAACCTTCTGATAAATAGGAAGTCACTATCGTCCATTCTACATAGTCACAGGAACCAGTCCTCTTTTTCTCTCCATAAAAACACTTCTTTACACATGTCATATCAGCACATCCTTGTCCACAGTCTGTATTAGTGCACTCGTGTCGTGACTAAATTGTAGCGAAATCACCGGCCCCCGTAGTGTAGTGGTTAGCACTTCGGATCATGGACCGGGAGACCCGGGTTCGAATCCCAGCCGAGGCAAGCGGGATTTTTCATACCTAGGTCGGCTCCTACCCAGAGCGGGTGTGCTATGGTCCCAGTGGGGAGGCTGGTGCCACACAGCCGAGCTTCACACACTTCACGGATGCGACTTTGGGGGTGCTTCCCTTGGTATGACACGTCTTATGATGTGGATGATTACACGGCCGGCACCACAGGTGCCGTAGTTCCCGGGCCTGGTTAATGCCGGGATATTTATGACAGGAAGCGTGGAATGCGGCCCTGTCCCGCAGTCCCAAACCACATGGACCTCCATAGCATCATCTTACTATCATCCTCATCTCCATCATCATGCATAATAAAAATTGTCCCAGCTTCCGAGTCCTCCGTGGGTTCCACCCATGACCTGGGAGGAACACCACTGGAGCTGGCAAAGAGTTGGGGCAGCAAAAAAAAAAAAAAAAAAAAAAAAATGTAGCGAAATCAGGTTTCAGTAGAATGTTTCAATGTACAGGTTGTGTGGACGGCTGGTACGGAGATCAGTGTCGGACAGAATGCAGTCAGAACTGCAGTCCTTTGAAATGCGACCAAGACGACGGCGGATGTGAAGGTAACTGTTTTGGAAATACAATTACACTTTGGTATCGTGTGTATTGGTAAGTGCTGCCATTTGGTTTCGTGAAGAAGTCTGTTTAACGCAAGAGCACAAGATTTTCTGTTTTGCTATTCATATGCATTGCTTCCTCTACGGAAACTTTCCGTTGAAATCCTTGTCATGTATCTCGAGTGAACGACTTGTCCTTTGCAGCTGAGCTTCCACACTTGGTCGGGTGATTATTCCAATCCACAATTGTACGTTCAGTGTGACGTAAATTGACCATTTTACCAATAGTTTGTCTAGCATCTCTGGACCCACCGTTTCTGCAACAAAAAAAGTTCTTTTAAACATGATGAAAATTTCACAGCTTTCAGTAGTTTTGCAGAAACTAAGACTATGTCTAAGTTCGGAACGATAATTAATAATGCTTTCATGTGTAAGGAGCCTTTGTTTTTCTGCGCGGAAACTGCTTGTTTGAAGAAATGTATTAGAGGAAACTGTTCGTTGGTATGCAGCCCAAACTGTGCGGACGGCCATTGTGGCGGTGAGTTTGAAATCCGCAGTAGAAATGAGCAACCCAGGTGCTTAGGTCATGTTTGCGATTAACACTGCAATAGAAAGGACAGCCAAATGAACAGATTGTCTTGAAACAGAAAAAGTAAACAGATGCAATACATTTGCCGAAAGCTGTCCCTGTTTCAGGTAATACTGAACATCAGTTCTGAAAATCAGTTCGCAATAACTTGTTTTTCGGGCATTCTGTCCACTGTTATCAATTAATTAGAAATACTCTTGTAACATATCATTCCTGGCGTTTCCAGTAGCATTACGTTATGTTTCCACAACCTGGAAATGGGTTTCATAGATGGATCTTTATAATGTCTTTCCAATACACTTGCAGCTTAGCCTTCGCATTTT
Source organism: Batillaria attramentaria (assembly GCA_018292915.2). Classification (NCBI taxonomy): domain Eukaryota; kingdom Metazoa; phylum Mollusca; class Gastropoda; family Batillariidae; genus Batillaria; species Batillaria attramentaria. The sequence goes on from JACVVK020000254.1 coordinate 582,321, forward strand.
AACGAACTAACCTACGAAGTGTTTATCGTTCTTCCAAAAAGGCTGTAAGGCGGGATACTGGGGCGACCAGTGTGACAACACGTGCAACAGAGGATGTGTGAACGGCACGTGCAACATGGACGATGGACAGTGTCAGTGTGCACCAGGCTGGCGGGTCCCGGAGTGTGATGGTGAGCAAATAGTAATGACAACATAGCAGCATCATAGCTTTAATCTTTTGTTGGAACCGTTGTTGTTGTTGTTCTTGGTGGTGGTGGTGGTGGGACTGCTGTTTCTGTTGTTGTCGCTGCTGTTCTTGGTGGCAGAAAAAATGTGTCTTCTTATAGCCTAGAGAGTAGAGTACATATTTTTCGGTCTAGGGCCACTTCATATACTCTGAGCAAAAGTCGTGACATGCATAAAGGCAAACCAACCAACCAACCAACAAAACCATGTTTTCGCTTTCATTACCATTTGAATCGCGTTCTTTGCAGCGTGTGACGATCATCACTACGGTGACGACTGTGACGGAGAATGTGGCAATTGTACTGATGGTGCCCCGTGTGACAAGAAAACTGGCTACTGTCCTTCATGTGAACCCGGCTATAACCCACCTTTGTGCCAGAACTGTGAGGAATATTCAGTTATTTGTAGTGCCCTCTTTGTGTGTGTGCGTGATCTTGGCAGTAAAGAGCTGTACTATTAAGTTTTTACTGCACTATGTTAACTGAAGAGGGCAAATAAGCACAATGGTTCTAGTTATTATTATCATCATCATCACCATCATCATCATCAGCATCATTTACCGCATAATTTTTGCAAATGTATGCTTTCCCAATAAGTTTTGCACAAGAAATCGTTTAATCGATTAATTCTACCAGTGACTTCAGCCACAATTCATGTACAGTATTACGCAGACAGAGGCCTGTATTTCTGCAATTTCCCATATGATTTATGTCTTTCAAAACACGTGTTCCTTAGTGTGCCCAGAAAAGACGTACGGTCAGAACTGTTCAACAGACTGTGGACACTGTGCTGATGACGTCGCTTGTCATCCTGTAACCGGAAGTTGTCCTGATGGCTGTGGACCAGGATATCTTGGACAACGCTGCGACACCGGTATGGATGAACTTTTTTTTTTTTTTTTTTTGGTTTGTTTGTTTGTTTTTTGTTCAAAGTCATAGTCTGCCAATTTACATCCTATTCGAATCCTATATCTGAGCAAGGAACCAATACAATTACAGCAGGCAAACTTACTGAAAGCTATTTCCTGTCTTATTCTGGTGTACATCATTTTCTCGTTATCTTCTGGTCCTCTATAAAAACATTATGTTTGTGAAACTATTCAGACTATTACGCCATTTTAGATGAATAATTATATACGGTGATTTGCCCAGGAGCTCGTCGATGTGTTAACATTTGTCTATATTTGGTTATCACTAAATATTTATTCACATAAATGAATTAAAAAAAAAATACAATAACTATTTCTGAATACTTTTAATTCCCTGCGAAGCTTAGATGGCCATTACCTCGACATTCCTTCTGTTCATGTGTAATGTTATTTTACCCTCTAACTTTAGAATGTCCTAAGGGTCAGTACGGACAGAAGTGTAGTGAATCATGCGGTTACTGTCATGACGATGCCACCTGTGATCACGTGGACGGACACTGCCCAGGTCGTTGTAGTGGCAATTTCAGCATGCCACTGTGTCAAGGTGAAGTGTCGCTTTGATTTGCTAATTGTTTGTCAGGGGATTTGGTGGCCACAAGTTTTGCTGAGTGAATGGGAGTGTATTGAAATTTTGTTACGTAAACAGAACGCAGAGCTCTGGAAAACACAAACATACACCAACAAACCCACAAAAGCAGAAACGTTATTTTCTAGTAGGCTTTAATCAAAGAAATGTTGTGTGGCGAAGAGATTTACTAAATCTTATATCATAACGTAAAAATAATAATTATAGTACTTATATAGCGTTATCACCTGTTAGTTAATAACAGTTCTACGCGCTTTAAACTATAAAATAAGAAATGAAAAGGAAGAAATATGTGCAAAAATATGCAAAGCCATAAGGTCAGGGTACACACACACACACACACACACACACACACACACACACACACACACACACACACACACAGAGAGATGAAAATCGGACCAGTTAAATGGTGTTTAGGGCAGAGAACAGGTGGGTTTTGAGGTTTTTCGTGAAAGATAAAAAGGGTTGATTGGCGGTGTGAACGAGGGAGAGAATTCCAGGCTAAAGGACTGGCGTAGGAGAATGCTGCATGCATACTAGGGCTGTTCAAATATTATTGGGAATGCTGCCATTACTCACGTGTCTTGCATCGGATCGACTCCAAACTTCTACATCCCCTTGAAGTATTCACCCTTGGCCCAAATGCATGTTTCCAGTCTTGTTCGCCACATATGAAGCGCCCTCTGGTACTCTTCCCTCGGGATACCCTCGAGCCCTGATTTCACGGCTTTTGAGAGGTCTTGGATTCGATCAAACTTGCGTCCAGCGAGTCGCTCTTTCAAGATAGGAAAGAGCCAGAAGTCACACGGTGCTAAGTCCGGACTGTAGGGGGGATGGGCCAAGACTTTGATCTCTCTTTCCTCTAGGAAGGTCGTGGTGATCTTGGCTTTGTGGGGAGCTGCATTATCATGCAGCATTAAGGTCCTTGAGGTTCCAACGGTTGGGCGCTGCTCGCAGATCGCATCCACCACTTTCCGGAGCACCACTTTGGTATAGTACGTGGCAGTGATGGAAGCCTTCGCCGGAAGAATATCAAGAGCCACGACGCCTTGGGTGCTGAAAATAATAGAGAAAAGACGCTTCCGGCTCTGAAATCCTGGCCTCAGGACAACTGGTCGGTCTCCATCTGGGCCTACCCATGCCCGGTTGCAGCGTTTGTTGGGGATGCCGTAAAACGTGAGCCAAGATTCATCACCGGTCACTATGTCACACAGGCGTTTTGGTCCATTTGGCTCAAAATCTTGAAGCAGTTGGCGTGAGCAATCAACCCGCCGTTTCTTTTGTTCGTCAGTTAAGAGATGGGGTACCCATCTTGCAGCCAAGTTTCTCATTTGAAGATCTTTATGCAGAATGCTGTGTATGGTGCCGATAGAGAGGTCACATGCTTCACTCAACTCGCGTATGGTCGAATGTGGGTCTTCGTCAATCAGGCTTTTCACAAGGGTAATGTTTCTTTCGTTCCGAGCTGAGAGTGGACGGCCAGGACTGGTACCTGAGCTTTAAGGCCCTTGTTCAGTTAGAAAAGCTTCGACCCATCTGTAAACTGTGCTCTTACCGACACACTTGGCTCCAAAAACAGCTTGCAAATCTTGAATGATTTTCTTGCCATTGTCTCCGAGTTTTAGCCTCATGAATGTGTAGAAGCGAAAATGCTCATTTTCGGCGTCCATGGTTTTCTGGCTCAGCAGTTTGGATGACGATTTTAATGAGGTCATTCTCTAAAATGCGTCATGATGTCATCGTTCTTTTCTGCATGTTTATAGGGCTTGAGCCAGATTTTCTTTTGGTATAAAATTATTTTCTGTGCGATGTTTACTTATAAAATGGCAGGCCCATTCCCATTAATATTTGAACAGCCCTCGTACATTTGTAGCAAACGGTGCAGATTCCTGTGAGAAACAGGACGCCAGTGCAGGGAGCGGAGTGCAGGAGAGATGTTTTCAAGTGAAGGGCTAGGCGGGCAGCCTTGTTCTGAATGCTCTGAAGTGGGTGAATGGATGAAGTAGGGAGGTCAACCAAGAGAGAGTTACAGTAGTGTAGACGAGACAGAATGAGTGAAGTGACCAGTTTGACAGTGGCTTCAATGGAAAGGTATAGAAGAGATGCTGCGGAGATGGAAGTGGTGCTGTCGAGTGTCACACCAAGATTTTGGGCGAGTCAGGGAAGAAAATAGAGAGGCTGTCTAGAAGGTGTAGGGAGTTGACAGGGACAGATGCCAGTTTCTGTGTGGTGCCAGTGAGTATAGCTTCTGTTTTGTCTCCATTTAGCTGCAGTTTGTTTTCTGTTATCCAGTTTTTCGTGTCTTTGTAGCACTCTGATGCAGTCATGGTCAGCTGATGGATGTTTTGTGGTTTGCTGCTGTTGTGTAGTAGTGTGTCGTCTGCGAACATGTGATGCTGGATGTTGTGGCTGTTGATGGTGTGGATAAGTGGCATGGTGTAGAGGGTAAATAGAACAGGGACTCCGCAGGTGAGTTGAGCAGGATTGGAAGAGGTATTGCTAGCGAGCTCGGTCGGGTTGGAGGATGTATTGCTGATAACTACTGTGTGAAATCTATAGGAGAGATAGAAATGGAAAAAAAAGAGCAGTGTGTCTTCAGTGCTGAAGGTCTAGCGGAGGCGATTGAGAAGAAGAGAGTGATAGATGGAGGAGAGTTAGAATGGAGATCATACCAGAGTCTGTAGCGCCAAGGAGGTCGTTGGTGATACAGAGGAGAGCGGTTTCGGTGGTTTAGGCGAATGGATAAAATGGATGTAGTGGGTTGTTTGCTGTGAGATGGGCGTCAAGTTGCTTGATGACATTTTCCTCAATTAGTTTTGAGACAAGGGGAAGGTTAGAGACAGGGCGATAGTTTTTGTAGACTAGGTATTTTTTTTTTAGAAGTGGGCGGACAATGGTTGTCTTGTAAGCAGTGGGAAATGTCCCGGAGATGAGTGCTGAGTTGACTATGCCAGTGTAGAGTCGACAGGAGATCGGTTAGGCAGCTTAAAAACAAAGAAGACGGGATAACGGGATTGGATCGAGGTCGCACTCGGTGATAGACATGGTTTTCAAGGTTTGCACTAATCTCCTCAGCAGTTAAAGGTAGGGTCGGGTGGGCTTGGAAGAAAGGGGGTTTTATCAAGTTTGGAACATAAGGTATTGACCTTGGTGGTGAAATAGTTCGAAAACAGTTGGGCTAAACTTTCTGTGTTGTAGATGGTGGGGAGGGGGGAGGCAGTGGTAGTGCCAAGCAAACCTGACATTGCAATGAAGAGTTGTTTTGAGGACACAGAGTCCATAATCATGGCGTGGAAGTGTTCATTTTTAGCTTTGGACACCATCTTGTTCATTGAGAGTTTCTTCGCTTTGTAAATCTGCCTGTGAACAGTGAGTCTAATCTAGTCATATGTGATAGCAGGTACCAAAGTTGCTGATATGTATCAAAAAGCGGTCCTCATCCACCCATAAACATGATTTATTCTAGTTTCTATCAAATTAGCTGACATTGTGGTTAGAAGTGGACCTCTGTGATATGTAGAGTACATTATAAAAGTATTTATTGACGATAGCGACATTTCTTTTTAACTTTAACATTTTCCCCTGTCTGACTTAAAGCCTGCATTACCAGTGTTTGGGGAGACAACTGCAGCCAACCGTGTGGACATTGTGCGGGTGATGGTTCTTGCGACAGATCTTCTGCCTTATGCCCGGGAGGATGTATCCCTGGTTGGAATGGGACAAGATGTATGCAGGAAGGTATGTATGGAAACCAGCGTGAAGGAGAATCCCTAGCCGCATGTCAGGTTGGGGTCGGATTTCTAGTCCAGTTTAGTCTTATATTGCCTAATTACACAATAAACATCTTAGTAGCGTCGATTTGCCTGTGGTCCATTCCCTTTAGTTGAACATCGCAGATCGCCGCAACGTGAATGCACTGATCCATCCTGGGTTCTTTTGCTGTTGAAGCCATCATTCATCTTGGTGTCACGGTCAAGAATGACGTTGTGGTCAAGAATGATGTCACGGTCAAGTATGTTTACGTAAATGAGAATCACGTAACCCTTCCCGAGCCCCCTTGCGCATGCAAAATCAACTGTATAGCCAAAAATAAATGACGTCGTGTGGTTTGCCCTCTGGTTTACGTCACTTACTTTTTGACTCGTTATGGTTTGTGGAGATGATACACAGGAGCAATCAATTTCAGGTTTAAATGATTAGCTGCCGGATACCGACCATAACACTCGTGTGCGCGTCAGCAAATTTGGTATAATTCAGTTTAGTACCTTCTGTAAAAGTGTGGGTGAGTTTGCACCCGACGCGCAAGTTCTTAGGCGACCTTCGGCGCAGGTTAAGAAACCAGGAGGGTTTGAGTTGTGAAAACCGCTGCATTGAGTTTCTTTTACACCTTTCTTTTTCTAAGTGCAATAAAAATCGTTCTCCCGGGGACGTCTTTATTCTTTAATATCAGTTATCGTAAACAACATCCACAATATCCAGATTTACGGAAGAATCGAGAAAACTGTTACTGAATGAGATACAGATGCGTGTCACTCAGACAAGTGTCAAACGAGTGAGCGCCTTTATACTATTATTACTCTGTTCAGAAATTCGTGAATTAGGAGACATTAATTTTGTTGCCAAAGCCTTACCTCTCGTTCATTACCCTACCTGTCAGAGCTTCTCTCCGCTTACGTACCAAACAGATCACTCTGCTGCCAGGAAGCTGGTCACGTGTGTGTGCCACGCTTTGATCGGAAGACCCAGGGGGGTCGGTTCTCCTCATGTTTAGGTCCAGTGACTTGACATTTTCTCCCCAGAGCGGCCAGAGATTGCACAACATGCAGGCGATGCTGAAGCTGCGTTTAGAGAATATGATTGTGTTCTCTTCTATTTCATTTATGAGACAGAGTCTCGATCGGTACAGGTTCTTTTTTAATGTTTTGTTGATGGTGTTTTTGTTGTTGTTGTTGTGTAGAAGTAGAGTCATGGACCGTGAGTGATGCAATAGCCGGGGTGGAGAACTTCCTGAACCAGATGACATTCATGACGAACCAGACAGTTGTTGAGAACGTGGTGCAAGATCTGAGTCAGGTAATGGACGTCCCCACGTCCCAGCTGAGACAGGACAACGTTGGACAAAGGTGAGTGTGGTTGGAACGACCAAGGTCGTTTAGTTTTGGGAGGGGTCAGTCTGTGTGTGTGTAGATTGCTGACAAGGAAAGCCCGTGTACTGAAAGTTACCATGGCGGTTGGGACAGGGGATGGGATGGACGTCATCATCCTGGGAATTTGCTGGTTCTGGCTTTCCCTGCTTGCCTCTTTAGCTCTGCTGCTGTTGTCCTATTAGCCTCTAACAGCTTTGCACCTGGTGAAAGCTAGGTTATGAAGATGTACACAAGACTGAACATTGTTGCATCCGTAGATTACTGAACGTGATCGAGCGCGTGTCACGTGAGGGGGCGCTGTCTGATGGTCAGCTGACAGCCACGTCACCAAACCTGGTCATCTCTGCACGTGCTGTGGACAGTCGCAACTTCTCAGGTCTGACGCTCACGGCTTTTGCAGGGGAAGATAACCACTTCCAGGATGGAGAGGTTGAGTGTTAAGCGTATCTATACCTTCCTCCTTATTTTTCCTTTGAAGTTCGCTGTAGTGGAATAATTGTTGCGATCAGTCCCGACAGAATTCACATATCCATTCACGATCGATATTTAAATACAAAATAAATTTATAATGTCTTTCTTGCCGCGAATTAGCCTCTGTTGCTTGCGCGGCGCTAAGCCCTAAATAATTAACTTATAATGTCTTTCTTTAAAAGTCCATGCAAAAATCGCTAATTTACTTGATACCTTCAGATCACTAGTAAAACACTTTAAGCCACTGTCATGCAATCTGCTGCGGTCTCGGGCCTAGCGGGGAAGGCCAACGCCTTGCGTCATAGTGGCTTGAAGTGGCAGCTACTGGTGTGCAGCGACGTGTTCTTTTTCACCAGACTGTTAATATAGTGGTCAGGGCCTGCATAAGTCTAGGTTAGAGACTTTACCCCCGGGTTAGTGTCTAACCACAAACTAAACTAGCTCTAGGGTTTTGGGTTTTTTTTTTAAATCAGGAAGCGGGTTCATTCCAGCAAGGTGCCTATGCCGTCATAGAAGGATTTTTGTCTGTCTGTCTTCGCTTCCTTTTATTTAATTTTGTTTTGGGGTTTCTTTTGTCCTCATCTGGATTAGGCCCGTAGCCGCGGATTAAATTAACCTCGAGTTTAACATACGGGCGCAGGTGGTGGTGGGCTCTGGCTCTTAATAGTTACGTGGCGTGAACCCTGATTCACTGGCACATTGTTCAATGATTAGTTCTCCCATAATGATATACATTTCTATTTAATTATATACATCTCTTTTCTAGGTTCAGGCCTACTCACACACCTCTGTGCCAGAAACTAGTGACGACATCTGCAGCCTCGTTCTGCCTGCAAACCTGCTTACGTCATTGGGCAACGTTTCTCGAATCGCAACGACGGTTCATGTTGATGGAAGACTATTTGAGGTCGATCAATACAATGCTATCATTATCTGTCACAGTTTGGTTTATTATGAATTTTCTGCCAACGTATTAAAGGTCTGCAATCTCAGCAAAAAGCCGCAATCAATGTTTTTTTTTTTTTTAATTGCAAAATGCACAGTCAACCTGTACAGTCACAGATTTTTCAGCGTCCCTGAAGCCTCTAAAAGTCAAGGGGAGCCTGATCTCACAGTTCAGTTTTCGTTTTAACATTGAGCGCTCACTCAGCATAAGCACAGTGAAGTCGCCGCAAACTCACGCTCTGGTTTCATAAAGGTCTCTAAAGCGCTGAAATCTCTACAACTGTAAGAGAGTTGCCTGCATTGTGCACAGTCGCAGGAGTCGCAGTTTTCAAAAACACACTGTTTGCAGTTTGTTTGTTTGTTTGTTTGTTTTTTGTGTGTTTTTTTAGATTGCAGACCCATAAGCGGCACTGAACGTGTTAAGTAATAGTAAAACCGCTATTTTTTCTGCGAAAGGTATAATCATGACTCTGTCACAGGCAATCGCATCCCCACCGGAGACAAACGGGTCTGATGCGACGGAACACGTTGATCACGTGCGCAAGGTTAATAGTTACGTCATGTCCGCCTCTGTTGTTGGCCATGATGAGGTCATCAACCTTCAGGATCCAATCGTACTAGGCCTTGTGCATGTAAACAAGGTAAGTGCACAAGAGTAAGGGTGTACTTTACTGTCTTCCTTTGGTTCAGCCACAGTGAGGGCTTTGTGATATTGAGCTGCCGTTATCTAAACCCTGTACGGAATCGTCGTTCGCGCAGATGGAGTAGGACAATGCAACACACGGATAGATGTGTGTCTGTGAGTCTGAATGGACCTACGGCTAGATGACACCAATGTCATGTCTCCTGCACCCGCGAAATCGAAGTTAGTCTTCTTGGTGCAGATGGAGGAAATCACGGGGTCAGAATTCTTTGTGCGTTCCTATTACTATCGTATTATCAAACCGAACCAAATCAAATCCAATCAAATCATATCCACTTTACTGTGTCTTAAACGACGACTTTGTCTTTTGATGCGTGGGCAATACAAAGAAGAGTAAAACGAGACCGTGGTAAGTAAATTATATCAAGTGAAATAAAAAATATCCAATTAGTTCTCCTGTGATTATGTTCCTGCAGCATATTACACACACATGTTTATACGCTGCCCGGGATTGCGTGTTTCCAGCATTCTTCCAACAGACGTCCCGAGTGTGTGTTTTGGAACCAAAGCCTGGAGGGAGGACGGGGATCATGGTCGACTGCTGGTTGTCGTCTGGTGCAGGAGAAAAGTACCAGCTCCCGGACAACCTGTGAATGCGACCACCTCACTAACTTCGCTCTACTCATGGTATGAAACTCACTCTATCACCTACTGTACTCCAGTACTCTCTGGTAGTTGGGCTTTGATTGAAAGAAAAAGAAATGGTAATTTTTTTACCACAGGGAAGTGCTGGTGTTGTTGATGATGATGATGATGATGATATGTTGCATTTTTAAGGATGTGTACAAGCGAGGGGACGCGTTGCCACCTGAACACAGTCAAATTCTGTCCGTCATTTCCTACACGGGCTGTGGCGTGTCTCTGTTGGCCCTTGTCCTCACCATCCTCACCTACTGCTGCTGCAAGTGAGTACTTACTACACTGTACATTTGCAATAAATAAACACGCGCATTGTCTACTTTGCATATATTTACAAAAAAGCTGTCAACATCATCTACTTAGATTACAATTCTTAGAAATCGTTGTGTTGTATGCGGGGTCCGAAGTCGTTTGTTTTTCTTTCAGTTTGGTGTGTGCTGTGGGCTCTTGTGCGAGGGCCACTCATTATGTTTTGCAACCTGGACGAACTAATGACGTCACTACTTTTCTGTTTACATCACATCGTAGACCAGTTTCATAATACTTATGACAACAAAAATTACTTGATTCCGCACAACCGTTTATATTCCGTGCGACAAAATGTGCAGTAAGGGTGACGGGTCTTTCGCCAGCAGTGTTGACCTTTCTGGGAGGGATTTTCGTGCCATGATGTATTATGACTACTGCCAGGGAAAATCTTTTCAGTCCTGTTTTCAAAGTTTAAAACACTGTATTGGAGATCAATCTCCGTCCAAAGTTACTGGTTTTAGGTTGTTACGATAGTTCATGTGTGGCCAGACAACAGTTGAAGACGATGACTGTTGTGGCTCAATGGCAACGACCGTTACCCCAGAAAACGTCTCTAGGGTAGAATCCCTGATTAAGAAGGACCCAAAAATGATGTACGCTGTAACACAGGATATCATGAAGATTTCATCGGGAAATCTCATTTGCAACCTTCACGACTGCCTTGGCATAGGGAAACGTTGTACCCGTTGGGTGCCCTACAACCTGAGTGAAGAGCAGAATCTGGGTAGGGTGAACTGGTGCACCCACATGCTAAGAAAATTTGACAGAGGAAGGTCCCCTCGGGTCTGGGACATCGTAACAGGAGACGAAACCTGGGTATACCAATACGACCCCGAAACGAAGCAACAGTCGGCGGTGTGGGTCTTCCCAGGTGAGAACCTACATGTGAACTTCAAAAGAAACAGAAGTGCTTCCAGACAAATGATAGCCTATTTCTTTGCAAAATCTGGCCACTTTGCCACCATACAGCTTGAGGACAGAAAGACGGTTACGGCTGACTGGTACGTTAACCACTGTTTGCCTAAAGCCTTCGAGGCATGGTGTAAACAGCGTCCCCGAGCGTGTGTCCGTGGTACTACTGCTTCATCATGAAAGTCCCAGCGCGCACATAGTAGCTGCAATTCTGGACTGTCTACCCGAAAATAATGTTCAGCTGGTTACCCACCCACCATATTCCCCTGGCTTGTCCTCATGTGACTGTTTTTTGAGTGGCCTACGTATGTTCTCTTTTTCTTATATAACATTCTGTTAGGTTCTGTTCTTTTATTGGTGTGATTGTTTGTTGTTGCTTTGTTAATATCAGTAGGTGAAGTTTTCATTTGTCAGCACAGTCGAAATAATCTGTACTCGTAAACTGTGAAAGCTGTATGTGCGTCATGGCGAATGTTCACTGTCTATAGTCCACTGGCATCACCCAAGAGTTACGTCATAAATGAGTCAAGTACCACTTCTGGGGGCTATCGAAGGTAAGCCCAGGGTGACTGGGAACGCAAGTGTTGGTGATATATACTGAAAGATTAACACACACAGTATTCGTACGACGGATGTAACCATTGTAATGACACATTAATCCACCACAGCTCCTTTAGAAAGGCAAAGGTCGTTTCAAATGGCCAGAAACTACTGAAATCGGCATGTTGTAAGATAATAATAATAATAAAATGGGTACTTAAAAAGACGCCCTCCCTCTCGCGGGAGCTCAGGGCGCCTTACAGAGAACACACACTCACCCAGAAACACACACGACATGCCTCCACACATACATTTAACTAAAAACACATGATGTGCAGCATCATACACGAGCTGCCCCTGGCTCACACACACACACACACACACACACACACACACACACACACACACACACACACACACACACATGACCAGCAAGATGAAGATGTGGCAACAGTTATTGGTTAAAGGCTGTGAAGAGGTGGGTTTTCAAATTTGTTTAGGCTTCAGAATAGGCACATTTTGTTGCGACTGCTCCTCTACGACTCATAGCATAATTTAAATAAAAATTAGAGCTTTGAATGCCACACTTACGTCTGTGCTTGCGTGAACGAACATTTCAAACGTCCCGAAACTCTTCTTCTAAAAGTGTAGGAGAAATGCACTGGGCCTGGTTAATTTAAGACACAAGGATGTGTCTCTTAGAGATGTCCTACGGAGCTTTTTTCTGATCAGGATCCAGCGGATGAACAAACCGTCCAAGATTCTTGTCAGCCTGTGTGTAGCGCTGGCTCTGTCCGACCTTGTCTTTGTGGTGGGGATGCAGGACTACACATTGAAACATCCGGCTGCCTGCAAGGTACGTTAATCTCTCTCTCTCTCTCTCTCTCTCTCTCTCTCTCTCTCTCTCTCTCTCTCTCTCTCTTTCCATATATATTTGCAGGCAGAAACATTTACAGGCAAAGGGAGTTGCGCGTATTTATATGAATTTTTAGCAGTTACTGGTTTGCATTGCATTTGATAGACTGAAAATTCGATACTTGAACATGAGTGTCAACCGCTGTGTGCAGGCTGTGTCCATGTTGTTACACTTCTGTTTGCTGTCGTCCATGTGTTGGATGTTGATGGAGGCGTTTTACCTGTATCTGTCCTTCGTCCACGTCTTCAGAACCAGCTTCACTCGCATCATCCTCAAGTTCTCCTGTTTCGCCTGGGGTCAGTTTCGCTTCCTGTGTTCCCAAGACACTGAACCTAAGCAGTATTTAGTAAAACCAAGGCTTCGGTGGTTTAGCAGGGACCATAGCTCAGTAGGAGAAGCCTTTCTTATGTTTACATACGTTGAGCAGTTTACAATTATTTTTACTGGGGCGGTGATTGGTCTAGTGATTAGGGCTTCACCTCAAATTCGAGAGGGCCGGTCGGTGGGTGTTTGAGGGTTTAACGTCCTTTTCCGCCACATACGAGTGATATCAAAGACGGGGCAACGATGAAAAAGCCAGCACAAATATTTGGCCCCAGCTGGGATACGAACTCACGACCTGAGCCTTACAAGTCCAACGCTCCACCATTCGGCCACCCCGGCTCACCCCCAATTCGAGAGGTCCCACTCGGGGCACAGAATTTTTCCCTCTTGTACGTGACGCCGTTCATTCGGGCCTTCGTCGGGGTTCTCTCCGGGTACTCCGGTTTCTCTCCCTCTGGAAATGTTCAGCCCACAAAATTCAAAATAAATGTAATTCTAAATTTCGAAACTTAAATTGCTGAGCTAACCCTTTGTACCACCCCCGTCAGCAAGCAGCTAAAATTACGAATTGTTCAAACAGCTTTTTTCTCCCTCAGTACCTCTACTTCTTTTTCGTACTACTTTATTTATTTTTTTTCGGGAAATTCCCGTGATATACAGGAGTACCTGTGTTGATAGTGGCCATCACTGCGGGAGTCAGTACAGCAGACAGCTACTCGCCCCTCGACAGTGGAATGTGAGTTGTTTTTGTTTTGTTTGTTACTTTCCATGATGTATTTGCACTTATCGTGTGAAAATTCTATCTAAACAAAACGCTTTTTCTACCCCCGAACCAGCCATCCCCTCTCCACCCCCTCCACAGCCCTGCCCCCACCCCTACCCCCACCCCCAATCTAAGACCCCAATCTTCCGCCCTCTCCGCAACCTTCTCCAATTTCCCCCTATCACAATGAAGTGGGTTCGATCCCATGCCGAGCTGTGATATAATTATTTCATACCAAATTTTCATGCTTTCCGGGATGGTTCATCGGGGTTTCTCTCCAAGTATGCCCCCCCCCCCCCCTCCTCCTGAATCCCCCACCCCCTCCTCCCAGCAAAATTCAGAGTAGATAGGTGGCTGGCCTGCAATGCAGCAACACGCTTACCCTGTGGGCAGCAACCCGAATTTCTTGAGGGATAAAAAGTTCCAAAAAGAACTAATGTGAGAAAACGAAAATGCCGCTTCAACCGTTCGTAATTGTAGTTGCTGGCTGACGGGAACGGCTTTCTACGCCGCCTTTGTTGGCCCGGTCTGTCTGATCCTGCTGCTGAACCTCGTGTCCTTCGTGCTCGTCCTGCGCGTCATCCTGGGGCTGACGGACAACAAGCAAGAGACCAGTCAGGCTGCCCAGAAGCTCCGCCGCGCTATCGGGGTTGTCGTCTTGCTGGGGTTGACGTGGGTGTTCGGACTGCTGTCCATTGAAGATACGAGTCAGATTGTTTTCAACTATCTGTTTGCCGTCTTCAATTCCCTGCAGGTAAGTAGAGAGTGTGGTAGCAGGAGTTTGGGGAATGCGGAAGGGGGTGTAAGTTTTCTCACACGATTGTTTAGCGTAATAACAGCTTGAACAATATTTAAGCGTTTTGGCCAACTGTGGCTGAAAGAGCTCCCAACTTAATTCCCCACGTGTGTGTGTGTGTGTGTGTGTGTGTGTGTGTGTGTGTGTGTGTGTGTGTGTGTGTGTGTGTGTTTCAGGGTCTCTTCATCTTCCTATTCTACTGTGTCTTCAACAAGAACACCCGCGCCATCTGGCGACGCTGCTTCCGAACTTGCGTTACAAGTAGGCCAGCGGGGAAGACCACTAGCGAAGGCATGACATTTTTTTTTAACTTTGAAAAAAAAAATCAATAAATCATTCAAACCTTACCATTCTTGAAATCACCCCTTTTCCCATACAATGGCGTCATGGACTTACTTTGGGAAAAGGGGCGGGGCTTTGGCGAGTGGAGTCGTCTATTGTTGCCTGCTTAATGTGTTGCAGTGCTGCATCAGCCGACGAAGAGAAACAAAGACAAAGATGTTTTCCTGATGACAACGACCAGCGATAATACTCGGAGCACTGACCCCGTTGCCGCTACGTCCTCGTCTGTTTAGTGGTAAGTGCTTCCCCCGAACACGTCGTGTTAAAAAAAGAAAAGAAAAGATCATAATGTTTCTTTGTTGTAAAACAGTGGTGTTTGGTTTGTTCTATTGAGTTTAGCATGGACTATAGTAACTGAGGATGTGTGTGTGTGTGTGTGTGTGTGTGTGTGTGTGTGTGTGTGTGTGTGTGTGTGTGTGTGTGTGTGTGTGTGTGTGTGCGTGCGTGTGTGTGTGTGTGTGTGTGTGTGTGTGTGTGCGTGCGTGCGTGCGTGCGTGCGTGCGTGCGTTCGTGCATAATGAATTCATAATGAATGTGTGTGTGTGTGTGTGTGTGTGTGTGTGTGTGTGTGTGTGTGTGTGTGTGTGTGTGTTGCATCTAGTTCAGTGAGGACTCCGCATGTCCTTGAGGAAGACGCCTAAGTACCATCGTCACGATTTTGCCAACATCCGCCATGGACAACACGAGATGATGTACAACACAGGACAACACGAGATGATGTACAACACAGGACAAAAAAACAACAGCAGCACCAGCAGCATTTCGAAATTAGATTACTCATCCCTCTTGTTGTTCCGCTTTGCGTGTTTTAACTTTGTTTGCTGTGGTGGTATGGTAGGATCGGAGGGGAGGGGGAGGGGAAGAGCGGGGGGTGGTGGTGGGGGGTGGGGGGGGTGGACGTGGGAGTCCATTGTAGTCGACATATATCTGCTACTATGCGGGGGCTGGGGGGGGGGGGGGTGGTCCATTGTATGTGTTAGTAAGCAGAGGCTTTTAAATGTATGTAAATACATGTTTCTTAATATATATTTTTTCCAATTATATTATCAGGTACATTGCTTTATTGCGCCTGGGAAATACACAGGACAGAAAGAACAGTTTACATCGTATACTTACCAAGAAATCAATCATCCTATAAACAGTTTGTGTATGGGCTTCAGGCATAACAAGTCGGAAAACACTATAATTATACGGCAAACGGAAACGTTGCACTTAGCATCTTTTTATGTTACAGGTCATAACCCATAATTTTGTTGTATCAGAAAGCCTGCATGCACATTTTCTGACTGTTTTTGATTTTCTGATTTTCTGTACAGTTCCTGACTTCATTGAAAAGAAACAAAAGCGCTGAGTTCTAAAACTACCCACGTACAGAATTGAAAGCTTCAACGACCATTGAATCATCATTTGTGCTTTCGTTTTCGTTGTTCAAGCACAGTTCTTGTGTAAATAAGCTACGACGTTCTCATTTTTGTGCTTTACCGTTTTGTTTTGTTTTTGTCTCTGATTAAAGGAAAGCAGTGATGGATATGACTTGTAATCTGTGTTTATTTCGTTTCATTCATGTGCAACTTGTTGTCGTTTATGTGTGTGTGTGTGTGTGTGTGTGTGTGTGTGTGTGACGTGTGTGTGACGTGTGTGTGTGTGTGTGTGTGTGTGTGTGACGCGTGTGTGTGTGTGTGTGTGTGTGTGTGTGTGTGTGTGTGTGTGTGTGTGTGTGATAAGATAAGATATCACTTTATTCGTCCCTCGAAGGGATATTGCAGTTTGGTATTGGTGAAGGTTTGGTTTACTTTTCTGTTAGTGTCTGTGCTGACAAGCACGATTCTAAACCGAAAACCCATTAAATGGTTCCATTGTTTTTCCAGAGCAGCCAGACCACATGCAGATAACTTTATTGTCTATAAAATGGAAACTTGCCTTTTACTTTACCGACAAGTAAACAAATAAACACGTGAGATCATACAAGAAGTAATGACATAAAATCTCTCTCTCTCTCTCTCTCTCTCTCTCTCTCTCTCTCGTGACACCAGATTTTAAAAAAAAAAACTACATAAAAACGCCACCAATAGCCATAATAAAATCACACTAAACGACTGAAGAAATGGAACCTACTTCGATTTATGTCCGTTAGAACAGTCAAACATTGTGCCTGAAATCCTGTTATACAACTGAAACACTTCCTTCCTGTGTAGTGGCCTATAATCAGGGGGCGAGAGAGAGAGAGAAGGGGCGGGATAGACAGCAACATGGCCGCTCACACCGAGACACCTTTGTCTCTGTCCGGCCATCTTCTGATATTCAGTCTTTTCTTCATCACCGCTGTCCCCTACAGTTACTGCCAGGCGCAAGGTATGTCATTGTGTTTCTTGTGGTACACGTGTGGATATCATTTGCTTTGGTACTCCTAAAGTATCTTCGGATAACTTTTAAATTTTACGATACTGACCTGTGCGTCAATTTCATAAATACAAAGTGATATTAAGGCAATGAACTGTGTTTCTTGTCGTGGAGGTGATTATTGCGGTAATGTAGCCCGATAAAGGAAACATTTGTCACCGATGCGCAGTATGTTTGTTTTTGTCTTTTTATCGTGTGGTGTGGTTGCCCTTTGTCGAAAGGTTGCCCAAGTCGAAATTAGGCTCAGATTCAGTCATGGCTAGTCTTCTTGTCTTTTTCCTGAGGTCAATGTAGTCATATGCTGAATTTACAAACGCTGGTGATCATGGACTTGGGATAATCGTGATCTGTTAGCTAATAAAAATTATTTAACACTCAACATACATGCATGAATGGGAATCTCCTTGGAATACGCGGAACTGAAACCATTTGTGTGTGTGTGTGTGTGTGTGTGTGTGTGTGTGTGTGTGTGTGTGTGTGTGTGTTTTACAGTACCCCCAGGCCCGCCGCATGACGTCACTGTTATATCGTGTGGTGGTATGAGGGCGGACATTGAGTGGAAATGCCAGGGAGCGGCGTCCAGTGTCTGGCCATTACAGCCCTGCGGTTTATCGAAGAGTACAGCAACTCGCATGATATGAACCGGGACAGTGGGTGCAGGCATCTACACTAGACACAGCCGCCAGGTGTGTTCTTCAACTTTTTTCTTTTCTTTTTTTCTTTTTTTCTGGGGGGGGGGGGGGGTGTTGTGGAATTGGTCCTGTTATGTTTTTTGTTTGTTTGTTTGTTTGTTCATTTTGGTTTTCTGTATTTGTTTTCTTTTGTTTTGTTGTGTTTTCCTTCTGTTTTCTTTTCTTTACTTTACTTTTTGGTTTTTGGTTTTTGGGGGGTTTTGTTTGTTTCTTTCTTTTTTGTTTGTTTGGTTTTTGTTTTTTTTTTGTTTTTTTGGTTTTTGGTGTTTGGTTTTGGGTTTCGTCTCTTGTTCTGAGTTTGATTTTGTTTTTGTTGTTGTTGGTGGTAGTGGTGGTGGTGTGGTGGTTGTTTTTTGTGTTTTTTATTTTTATTTTTTTTGTTGTTTGAGGGATTATTTGTATTTGTTTGTTTGTTTGTTTTATTGATTTGATTTGATTTGTTTTGTTCTGTTTAGTTTTGTTTGTTTCTTTTTTCTTTACTTGTTGTTGTGTTTCGGGGGTTTCTGTTATTGTTGTGGTTGTAGTTGTTTTGTTGTTGTTGTCGTTGTTGTGTGTTTATTTGTTTTGGTTTTGGTTTGTTTGTTTGTTTGTTTGTTTGTTGTTGTTGTTGTTGGGTTTTGTTGTTGTTGTTTGTTTATTTTTTGGAGGGGGCGGGGGCTTTCACTTTGTTTCTTTTTTTTATTTTCACTGATTGCTAAAGAGGAATTCGCGATGGGTTAAATCCAACAAAAGGGGGACAAAGGATGATTTGGGGCATATGGAACTATTTGCTTCTCTGGAAACAAGCTTTCTTTTGGTAAATTATTTCTGTAGCGTGGTGAAGGCCTGAGATATGTTTGTTGGAATCTTGCATTTTTAGAAAATGATCAGTAAAGTTTGACCTGCGAATCACGCCGACACTGCCTGGTTGTATTATGTGCTCACGTTTTACGTGTTTATAAACTAAATTCAGTCTTGAAACTGTCAGAAAGGTTGTGTTAGTTGCTTATGAACCCGAAAATACAAAATTTCGGAAATTGGCCATCAGTTTATCATTATTATTATTATTATTATTATTATTATTATTATTATTTTCTGAAAATATGGCTTATGAGTTACTTTGTCTGCCTATCGTGGGATCCAATCACATATTTAAATTCTGTAGGCAAACCTCTATCCGGCTCCAGCCTTGGGCATCGTACCGCTTCCGTGTGCATGTTGTGAACGTGCATGGTACCGGAGACCCGAGTCAGTGAGTCTGCATGTATGAAAAGGAATGTTGTTAATTAAAGTGTAATAAACATTTGGACTATAGTGTGTGTATGCAGGAATTCATGCAGCCTTTGAAATGTTTGTTTGTTTGTTTGTTTGTTCTTTTTTGTTCTGAGCTTGGAGTCCCTGCCAGAAGGTATATCTCTTCTTTTTATCTGTATTGATTGCAGGGAACGCTCGATTTGCTTGAAAAAGCTGTCGGGTAATACTAAAACACAGTAAATCCAGAATGGCATTTTGTGGATAAATACCACTACGTCAATGTGAAATCACTCTTTTCCTATAAATGACGTTGTGTAGTTATCGTTTTGTGCCATCGCACGGCAGAGAGAAATAAGATGGGTTTCATGGAGGGCGGGGCTGAGGGCTTCCGGGCAACATGTTATAATTGTTATCGCCACGAACAAGACCGCTGCACTAAACTTCGAGGTGGACGCAATGCTGAGAGCTTATGGTTGTCTCCCCTGAAACATGTGTAGGCCTGATTTCTATCTAGGTCCTTTTTTCTGCTAAAAGATACTGGTGGGTGGGTGTTTGGGAGTTTATCGTCCTTAACATCACACACACACACACACACACACACACACACACACACACACACACACACACACACAGAGCTTAATTTACGTGTAAATGGGTTACGCTGCTCAGCGACGTCCTCCTTACGAAGTCCTACTAAACAAACCTCGTCTCGTAATAAAAACATGCGTCATTTCCCATTTATTACGTCTCGTAATAAGAACATGCGTCATTTCCCATTTATTACGTCTCGTAATAAGAACATGCGTCATTTGCCATTGATTACGTCTCGTAATAAGAACATGCGTCATTTGCCATTTATTACGTCTTAGAGTTAGTAACCCATTCAGTGCCGCCGTCGCAGAATTTCATGAATCGCACCAGTAGCCTCACTGTCAAATTAATTTAAAATGTTAAACGTATGGTATGGTATGATATGGTATAGTAGACTTCTCCTCGGCGCGGGGAGCCGGGGTGGTCGAATGGTAGAGCGCTGGACTTCTAATGCTCGGTTCGTGAGTTCGTATCCCGGCTGGGGCCAAAATTTCATTGTTGCCCCGTCTTTGATATCACCCGTATGTGGTGGAAAAGGACGTTAAACCCCAAACACCCACCCATCCCCACCCTCTCCTCGGCGCACATATCCATCTCTACTGAAACGATTATGGCGCCGCAGGCCACAACCCTGCGGAGACATTCTGCCCTCCACATCACTCAGTACTGTGTTGGGGGAAACTCGTCAACTTAATTTGCACAACACCTCGAGGTCCATGATCTGGGTTCTCTGAGGACCACTTCCACAGCCCGCCATTCTGTCCGTGTGGCGTGTAATGAGATTGTCAGGAGTGTCCGCGACGTTCCTCACTTGACCCGGGTAAGATGGAGCCAGTTTGCGGTGAAGGTTACGGTCTTGGTTGGCCTCTGTCTCTGACTGATGTCCCGCCTGCGTATCCTAGACAGCGGCTAGCGTCCATTGAAAGCAGCCATACCATGGGTTCCTTGCAAACGCCCGTACAGATTTTGGGACTGTTCCAATGTTTGTTTGGTTTATAAAAGGTGAAAAGGTGGCATGCAGTGCTCAGACATGCTTCAACAGAGAGCGTCCGCCTGCAATATCAAACTAGAGGAGCAAAGCCTCCTTGGCTCACTTGTGAGATGGGTCAAGAGTATGTTTGTAAAATTCTTATCACTATCTATCCTAAAGTAAGGTGTCTCTTGTGTTAATAGTTCCTAAGAAAACGGAAAATGGCAATATAACAGTTTTCCCAGGACTAATTGTAATGAGATCTGTAATAGCTCATCAATGACTATCATTATGCCAAGTTTGATAACTCTAGTTTTGTAGTTTCTGTACAAATGGTAATGTAAAATTTCACAACAGACAGCTGTAATGACCTTGACCTTGAGTCAAGGTCATTCAAAAGGGTATGTCTGAATAGGTCTCACTTCTGTCTATCATTGTGCCTTGTTTGGTGCCTCTGCTGTTTGTTGTTTCCAAGAAAATGCTAAAGAAAATGCTAAAGTTAAAGTCTCCGCAAAACATCTTGAATGGCATTGAGCTTGACTCAAGGAAATTGAATACAAGTATGCCAGTACAGGTTTTGTCAATGTCTATCACCATGCAAAGTTCGATGCCTCTGGTACCCCTAGATTCTGAGAAAATGACAATTTTACATTTCCAATGAGACAGTTTTAATTACCTTGACTGAAGGTCTTTCGACTAAGCCGAACGATCACGTGCTCTCTGGTTAGGGACAGTGCGCAGGCTACCTCAGGGCTGAGGTAGATTTTTCGGGATCAGTCTACCACTGTTTCAAATCGGTGACTGCTTTTGGGGTCATTTTAGCGTCTGGTTCCCATTGCTGGCTATCACTGCTAGCAATGATGGCTCGACATGGATTTTTTGCCAACTCACCACACATCTGGATAATTGTGCATTAAAAGTTATTCCCCATCAAGCTGTGGGATACCGACGAGTATTTTGATCGAAGACGCAAATCAACCCTGAGCTTTAGCGAAGGGTTGATTGCGTCTTGGGTCAAAATACGAGTCGGTATACCACAGCTTGATGGGGTGTAAATGCTTTATCATCCAATTTATGGTATATTTTGAACGTTTATCCTAGTAAAACCTGACAGTGGACATCGGCTGCACATAGCAGACGAACGAGTTTGTACGTCGGCAGAGCACGATGCCGACAGAATAAAGTGCGCCTTTTTGTGCTGGCAAGACAGTGTCAATTCACTCATGAACTCAAATCCAAACAAAAACACATGTTTTCACTTCAAGTTTAAACTTCCACGAAATTCACAAACAAACATGCTGATGCTTTCAAGGAAATGTAAATTTGCGAGGTGATTGCGAAACCGATCAAGCACAGCTCAGTCTGTTCACGCTTTGCACGATTTGGCGGGAGTCTTCCTGTCGCGATTCTTCACGAAATACCAAGCTTTGTGAGTGTTTATTCTAATATTTGTAGCACATGTACACCGATTAAAGTGTCCTTCCCCCAGCAGCTACATTTTATAACTGCATGCATGACTCAAAAGATTCATGTTGAATCGGAGTTCTATCGAGACCACGAATCCACTGCCATTCTCTGCGCCGATAGCAGACGGCCAAATCAGTAAACAGCATACAACCGGTGAGACGCCAGCTTCGATTGAACTTTTTAAAAAACGACTATTGATAAGTGTTGGTTAAAACTTTCCCAAATTTGAGTAAGGAGTGCTTGCTAAGTACAGGCTACTGTTGTTTTGTACTTGAACAACGAGTTTATGAAGTCGGAAACACCGATATGCCGAGTCAAAATGTTTTGTCGCCGATGGTGTTGACATAGGGAGCGAGTTCTCCCCCAAAGACTAGTAATACATACATGTACGTTCTCATCGATGGCGATTTTTTTTTTTTTTTTTGGTCAAAAAAGGCTGTATCTCTGTTCTTTCCGTCTGAAAGAAAGAACCTTTTTGCAGGGAGCCATGCCTAATTGTCATGTGATGTCGTGCTCTGTGTCACATGATTTCTCAGTACAATACGGACACTTATTCCACAGGAGAGATCAAAGAACGAGAGGCCGCTATGGATGATAAAACACGTTCTGTCACATTAGAACTAGAGGCACTCCTAATGTTTTCCTGCTCGGCCTGCGGGTTGTGGGGAGTCTGATTGTATTGTCAATGCCGTAGTCAAGGATGCAAGATGTATGAGCGTACGTTGATTTTGATTGATTCGATGTGTTCTTGTACTGACAAGTACACGAGCCCAGAATAATATTGCTTCGATACGTGATTTAGATATTTCATACAGTGACAATGTGGGCAGTTTATACTAAAGCTCAAAGCATGTGTGTTCTGTCTTCCTGTTTGTTCTAGATCTGTAATGGCAAGCGAAGCCAGTGATGCATAGCGGAGTGTTTCCTTGATTTCTTTTCAACACATTTAAAACAAATTATGTATTTGGCTGTTGTTAAGCGGAGTGGTCTCTATTCAAAACTGTATCCTCGTATTTCAGACTTATGGCTTCATTTGAAAGGAATTACCGTCGCAACTTTTTAATCGATAGTGACACTTCGTTTTTCCGCAGCCATCTCGTTTAGCCCCCAGTGCTAGGGGGTGCAAATGGCCATCGACTGGTATTTTAGATGAAGCTGAAAGGTGATCCGTGTCTGCCGCACATTTTTACAATCATGCATAATTCACAGCATGCATAACCGGTGTCAATGGGCAGGCGATAATCGGTCAAAATCAGACTGATGGGACATGACAATCGCTCAATAACACAGTCCCTAGAGAGTAATATACCACTGAACCGCAAAACTGACACAATTCACAAAGTAGGTGTCGTTGCGTGTCTGTCTGTCTGTCTGTCTGTCTCTCTCTCTCTCGTAGCTTCGGCATATTGATAACTGACCAGTGTATGTCCAATTAATTTCTGGTGTAAAAGAAACTTTCTTCGTCCCCACTACCTCCCTCCTCCCGTCTGTCTTTCTGTCTCTGCTGACAACGAAGGAACCTTCCTGCCAGTCTCCGGCGCTTCATCTGTACGTGTAAGGTACACGTAACCCTGAGACACCAAGGTTCTGCGTTTACCCCTGTCTCGAAGTTTGGCGACTGTGTGTTGGGGGGCGGGGTGGGGGGGTGGTGGTGGTGGTGGTGGTGGTGGTACACGTAAACCTTATGCACATGCCGAGGATCTGTCTGTCCCCGATTCTTCAATTAATTTTAGCCAACTTTGCACGTTAGGCACATGTAACCCATATACTCTTTGCCAGGCCGGGGATTCTGTCTATTCCCCAGCCTCCAATTTTTGCCGACCAGGCGTGTGGAGTACATCTCATCTGAGACTTTTAGCCGAAACTCTGTCTTTTGCCCAATCTCGAATTTTGGCGACCTCGCATCAGTGGTTGCGTGAGCTGACAGCAAATCTCGAATTTTGGCTACAGTGCGTGTAAATGTGCACACAACCCTTTGACGTTTTTGAACCCAATGTGGGTCTAGTGCTGACACTGTTTGCCCCAAATCTTGAATTTGGCGACCTTAGAAAACTGGACTCGTGAGCTGCCAGCAGATCTGACAGATCGATCCGAGGCCACAATCAGGGGATCAGTGGTAGCAGACGAAATCCTGCCTCTCTCCTCACACCCCCTGGTATCACGACCCCCCCCCCCCCCCCCCCCTGCAAATTTAGCAGACTCTGGCTGGTCGATCATACGAGTGTATGAAGTATGGCATGTGAGTGGAATAATTACGTCGTCCCTGTTGTCTCTGTCAGAATTCCGGTCGTTAGTTAGAATTCCTTCTGAAGCACCCCCCCCCCCCACCCGTCCCAAATCCCCCACCCTACACCTCCCCCAAAGAAGCATAACAAACAAACAAACAAGAAACTCCGAAAAAGAAAAAAGTGGCTGACCCACTGCACAGAGGACTAAGGACATAAAGGGAAATTTCCCTCCACTATATGCTTGGTTTGATTTTTTCCTTCTGCGTTTTGTTCTTTCCAAAAAAAAAGCTTCTTTTGGATTTTTTTTTCTTTTTGCTGGGAAAGATCTCAAAAGGTTTTAATCTCGTTCGCAACACAGCCTGAAAAAACACAAGAGAATCCACTAGCGTTACTCTGGCCTGAAAATATTGCTAACGCTGCCAGTAAAAACAACAGGAAAGACCTCAGGCTCTGATATTCTAATCCTGAAATCCTTTCACTACCTCCTGTTAGTCTTTCACGAAGGATGTTAACGCCGTTTCCGTCGATTCATTCACTGAACGAATTGCTTGTGATCAATGAGACGAAAGACCAACTGTCCCTTGTGGCCAACTGGATCGATGCGTTGTTGGAGTTGTGAGGTTGGGAGAGGAGCGAGGTTGGAAAAACCGCACGGCTGTAAGGGGGTCATGGTAAAAATGGAGGCGACGTGTAAAGGGTCAGGTTTGGAAGGACAAGAAGGGTAAAATGGAGGTGGCTGGGGATCGGGCGTAGGGTAGTGGGGAGGGTGTATGTGTGTGTGTGTGTGTGTGTGTGTGTGTGTGTGTGTGTGGGGGGGGGGGTGATGGCTGGTACAGACGGTTTCATGGGGAGGGGGTGGGCGGGGGTGTGGGGGGGGGGGGATGGGGATGTGATGGTACAGACGGGTGGATGGGGAAATGTCAGTTGTGGTTGCCAACTGCTCTTCTTTAAAGCCTTTTTTATTGCAGATCCATGGCTATACAATTGTTGCCACTGTTAAATTTCCTCTGATGACTGCTATTGACTTTAAAACCAAAACAAAACGGGGAGCAGTGGGAAAAGGGGTGAGGGGGATGGCGAAACAAAAATGGCAAATGGTGGGGGTGGGGGGGGGTGGAAAAGGGGTCTGATGATGGCAGAGATATCACGGGTTTTGCCAGCTGCTTATTATTATTCGAGTGTTGTATATTGCAGATCCGTGGAAAGTACCACTCTCGCCTGTGGCAGATTTGCTCTTATGTCAGCCATCGAGTGCTTGGCAGGATCGTGACGGTTTTATGCCATTGTAACATCAGCCATTTGCCAAACAATCATTACGCTGCACAACCCTCATCAGTAGTTCCTGAACTTTGGGGTATCAGTGTGTTGTAGGTTTGCTTTAGCCTTTGGCAATGTGTCTCTTTGCTGTTTTTACTGGGGAATATCACATACTGAATATGACCAGAAGTTGTGATCTTTTCTCACCGGTCATGAATGACACGGTATTTACAAAATGTCAGAGTGTGTCGGATGCTGTTGACACGAGCAGAAGTGTTTTCTATGGAACATCGTATTTGCCCAACTTTCGCTGCAGGCACTGCTTTCAGGAGAATGATATATCGAGCGTTTGTGAGAGCCTCAGTACTGGTAAATGTCAGTTAGTTAGTTAGTTATTTAGGGCTTAACGCCGCGCCTGGTAAATGTCAGAAACTGAGAGAGAGAGATGATGATGAAGATGATGATGATGATGATGATAGTTTGAAGTCTCTCTCTCTCTCTCTGAGAGCCACAGGATGACACCATTTCCCCAGGCACAGTGCATGTTCTTGAAGGCTGTTGAAAATTTCCGCAGAAATCTGCGGTAGAAACTCCACAATCTCTCTCTCTCTCTCTCTCTCTCTATATATATATATATATATATATATATAAAATTGAGTCATTGACATTTATCTATAATCTCTCTATTCAAAATAATGTATTTCCAGCGGCTCTTAAACACGCTAAAGTTGTCCTGATACCAAAAAACAAAAATCTAAGCGATGTAAATGAATATCGTCCAATATCTATACTATCAGTTCTCTCAAAACCTGCGGTTATACAACATTGGGTCAGGCACATTATCATTCTTCTCGTCCTTCCTCTTACACAGGAAACAGAGAGTGTTTTTAAATGGCACATTCTCATCCGAAGGGATTGTTAAGTATGGGGTACCTCAGGGCTCCATCTTGGGGCCTCTTTTATTTTGTTTTTATATTAATGACCTTCCCTTTTGTTTATCTAGTCCCAGCGTGTCCTGCGAGTTATTTGCAGATGACACAACACTACACACATCCGACAAAAAAGAGGCAACAATAAACAAAACAATTCAGCAGAGCCTCGATGAAGTATCTGAATGGTGTACCCAAAATCATATGATAATCAGCGTCCCCAAGACAAAGAGCATGCTAATAGCTACCCGCCAAAGGCACCAGCGGAAGCCTCTACCTCTCAAACTATCTCTCGGCTCAGAGCCCATACGCCAAGTGTCAACGCACCGCCTTTTGGGCGGGGAGCCGGGGTGGTCGAATGGTAGAGCGTTGGACTTCTAATGCTCGGGCCGTGAGTTCGATCCCGGCTGGGGCCAAATATTTGTGCTGGCTTTTTCATCGTTGCCCCGTCTTTGATATCACCCTATTTGATGGAAAAGGACGTTAATCCCCCAAACACCTACCCACCTACCTACCCGCCTTTTGGGCGTTACAGTGGACGACCAATTGAAGTGGGAGCCGCACCTAGAAAAACTTAGTAAAACCCTGTCTAAAAATCGTTTTCTCTTAAGTAAACTTAACCGTATAGTTAGCCACGACATTTGCAAAGTTTTCTTTCACGCACATATAAAAAGTCATATAGATTACGCCTCCAACCTCTGGGACAAATGTGGTGGTATTCACTTGAAAAAGATCAATTCTCTCTATAAACGTGGTATAAAGCTTTTACATCCTGAGCCCTTACCCACAGAAGAAAAACTTAAAGCGCTCGAACTCCTCCTCCTTACCAAGCATCTTGAGTTCAACCGATGTGTTTTCATGCACAAGATAGTCCACTGTAAGGCTCCTCCATATCTGACCATGTTCTTTCAATCAAGTCAGCGACACAACGCAAGAAATGGCCTGTTCCAATTACCATTACCTAGACTGGACATTTTTAAAACAAGCCTCTCATTCTCTGGGTCACTTTCATGGAACCAGTTGCCAGCATACTTAAAATGTACCCCGAAGCTTCATTCATTTAAAACTCAACTTCTCAGATACTTACGTCAGTCATAGGTCCATGAACAATATCTGAACCATGCTAAACTACTCGTTATCAGATGGCACTATGACATGTTACCTTTTTATGTGTTTCCATAGTAATGGAAACAACATCATAGGACGGGCTAAATTTTCCACGTTCATAGGCAATCATCTGTGGTACAAACGCACGTCACTGCCGATCTCCCGCAGAGACGATTTTGCAAGTATAACTCTGACAATGACGTAAGAAGACGTGCGTCATCGATGCTGACATGTATGGTGCACCGAACGCGCTTCTCCTCCTCAGTGAGTGCCGTCTGTTCGGATGTGTGTGTGTGTGCGTGTGTGTGTGTGAATTGTGTCCAGGCCCGTTTCTTCGAAAATACTCAACCGAATGGCTTCAAATTTGGGGTATCCAAATATATCAAAATGTTACATTAGAGCAACCAAACGTGTGATGATTGCTTAAGTGATTTGGGAGTTATCGGCCTTTTGAGACAAGTTGGTTGTCTTTCGTTTACAGTCGTAATATTTATTTAAATCACTCAATTGTTTGGTAGTAGATAGCTTGAATACGGACTCTGAACAGAGTCACTACTAGAAAATGGTCGCTCTTATAGTTTTCATGTAAACCGAACCTGAGTTGACATTGCATGTGAACCAAGTTCAGATGCCTGTATCTCTTCGAAAATACTGAACCGATCGATTTCAAGTTTGGGGTTTCTGAATGAATCCAGATTGTTGAATAGAAGGCCCGATCCAGGTACGATTGCTTACACGATTTGCGAGTTATCCCCCTTTTCAGAAAAAGTGGCTTTCTGGTGTTTAAAGGCGTAATATTTACCTAAACCACTCCATTTTTTGGACATAGATAGCATGAATACGGACTCTCAACGGAGTGAATTTTGGAGGTTGTCGCTTTTATACCTTTGGCGTAAGCCGTACCTGATGAAAGTGCTGGTGAACACACTTTAGATCTCAAAATCGCTTCTACTATACATAGATAATGAGCCTGGGGTGCCAAAAAAAATATACAAAAAAATAGAAAAATTCCCTGCAGCCGTTATCGTCAGTTGACTCGAAAATTTGTACTCACAGCACATTTCCTCTACAAGCCACACGCCTCACAAACATCGAAGAAGAGACGCACGCGCACTGACGTAAAGTAAGTGCGTCATGTTTGATTGACGTGATGCTGTTTTTTTCTTGGGGGTGCCTCGC
This sequence comes from Batillaria attramentaria, assembly GCA_018292915.2. Taxonomy (NCBI): domain Eukaryota; kingdom Metazoa; phylum Mollusca; class Gastropoda; family Batillariidae; genus Batillaria; species Batillaria attramentaria. Next base: position 610,923 of record JACVVK020000254.1, read on the forward strand.
CACTTTCTTTCCGAATTCCTCTGTTTGGAGACGTGGTGTATTTTACTTCTGCTATGTCGCCATCTACGTGCAATCGCAGAGAAGACACGGGATACAACAGAATACAACTCCAATACTTTATCAACAGAATATGCGCGGAGAACAAATTCATGAAAGAAGAAGAACCCAGAACGCTGTGCAGGGCTGCTTACGTACTGAACAGGTCAGATCTAGAACATTCCTCAACTTACTGGAAGGTTCGAAATCTTTCCAAGGTGACGTAATCTACTGACGTTACTGCACCAGCATGTTCTGGGATGGTCTAGAAATTATTTTGCATGGAAATGCAGTATCTTTTCGCGATCTCTACAGCTTGACATGTGGAAAGCGGGAATTTCAGTGGGTTTCGTTTTTGCCACTGACTCACACTCAGAAGCACAATGTGTGTGCGTGCGTGCGTGCGCGCGCGCGCAAGCGCGCGTATAAGGCAAGAGAGAGACTGAGGGTCTCTTCTCCGATACCAGTAAGCAATCGTCTGTCAGTCCGGTCTGCGGGAAGTAACTCTGTCAAAGGGGAACGACTTTATTACAAGAATTCATTCACCCATGTAAAACCTCGCATACGCCAAAAAGTTTGTGTGACGTCAACCAGCTAGGCGAGCTCACACGACCTCATGTGTTTGGGGTTTTTGCAAGTGCATAGAGGCACGGAAAGGGTTTCCAGTACTTTCTTTATGTCAGCATGCTTGATGTCAGAGAGCTTGCGTTCGTGTGCGCGCGGGCTGCATACATGACACAACGACTACGACTGTGACTACAGAATTAGACTAGAATTTCTTGCGCTTCTTTCTATCTTTGCATGTTTTTTTGTTTGTTTTTTCTTCTTCTATTTTCTGATTAGATTACTCCTTTTGTGCCTGGTATACTTTTTGTCGTGTTAGCCTTTACGTTTTAGTGTTTTTTGATTAGCAGGACAGCTTGTAAGATAGGCAGACCATGCCTACAAGTCTTTATCCTGAAATAAACGTTTCAGTCAGTCAGTCAGTCTCTCTCTCTCTCTCTCTCTCTGGCAGCTACAGAATGACACCCTTTCCCCATGCGCAGCGCATGTACTTGCAGAACCAATTAAGTGGCAGTTGAAATGTTCAGCATTAGACAGAAATCTGCCGTAGACCCTTCACAATACAATCTCGTGCGGTAGCCTTTACAAATGTCTCTAAGTCTCCTTCGCTGAACTGTCTTCTGGGGGAGCCGGGGTGGTCGAATGGTAGAGCGTTGGACTTCTAATGCTCGGGTCGTGAGTTCGATCCCCGCTGGGGCCAAATATTTGTGCTGGCTTTTTCATCGTTGCCCCGTCTTTGATATCACCCTATGTGGTGGAAAAGGACGTTAAACCCCCAAACACCCACCCACCCTCCTGTCTTCTGTGTTGGCAGGTCCTTATCTGTGGTTATATCGGGGTCTGTATCTGTTGTGTGAGAGGCAGGGCCATTGAGATATCGTGACGCAAACCGCCCTGCATTCTATCACAGTAACTGTGCGTCGATCATTAGAAGTCTGGCTACTGAAGTAAAAGAAGGGATTGGCAGCAAGGCTACAAAGAAATTTCTGCTGGCAGGTTTGTTCAGCGGACAGAACGTTCCCTTGTAGGTGATAACGATTACTGGTTGGGTATTAGTATCAGTTTGTGGAAGACACCGCCATTGTGATAAGCACAACAGTACGTCTGAAATCGTCACTATGCATTCATTTGCCGTCACATTTCAGTTGCATCCTGTGGGTCTGAAAACGGTTGACTCGACAATAACATGGCGCTTCTGATTGGTTGCCGGTCTTCATGTGTCGTAGTTTGATTGGTTATCACTCTTTAAACGTCTGAAGCCCCAAATGGGAAACGTATGAGAAGGCCTAATGAATTTTTTTGGGATTTATATTTGCGAGTGCCCGCAATACGTTAGCAGACGCCTGTTTTTCACGTTGTATTGAGCCTCCTGTGGGCTCAGTGCTGGACTTTAAAAGTCTGCTACTCTGCGTGTGTCTAACTGATGGGATGTTATGCGCTACTAAAACAGCCTAGGTCAATCTGTGATCCTAGACGGTATCTTACACCGTACTTTATGGCGTCTACTTTCACGCTGTAATCCGCTTAGTCTCCCAGAGTGGCGGCTTTGTGTCACCTGCTGTCACGCAACTACTTTTGAATCCAGCTTTGAGAGACGCTACATAATGATATTTATAATCCTTGTTTTCTTCCCCAAGGTTTAGTTTTCTCCTGTGAGACGAGGCAGCTGCTTCCGGTAATGGTTTAATGTGCATACTCAGCACAAACTGTGACGTGGAGGGGGAGGGGGGGTTGCGGGGCGGGGGGGGGGGGGTGAGACTGACTGACTGACTGAAACGTTTGTTTAAGGATAAAGACTTGTAGGCATGGTCTGCCTATCTTAAAAGCTGTTCTGCTAATCTAGAAACACTAAAAGATAAAGGCTAATATGACAAAAAGTATACCTGGCACAAAAGGAGTAAATCTAACAGAAAAGAAAGAAAAAAATAAAACATGCAAAGACAGAAAGACGCGCAAGAAATTCTAGGAAAACACTTCAGGAAACAGGTGAAAAGTAGACAGCATGGTGTTTAAAATTGTAGTCTGCGACACAACTTGCAAAAAGGTAACATGTCATAGTGCCATCTGATAACGAGTAATTTTAGCACGGGTCAGATATTGTTCGTGGACCTATGACTGACGTGATGAGAGAGAGAGAGAGAGAGACTGACTGACTGACTGAAACGTTTATTTCAGGATAAAGACTTGTAGGCATGGTCTGCCCATCTTACAAGCTGTCCTGCTAATCTAGGAACACTAAAAAAAAAAGAAAAAAAAGGCTAACATGACCAAAAAAAAAATGTATACCAGGCACAAAGGGAGTAAATCTAATAAAAAAAAAAAAAAAAAACAGAAAAAAAGCATACAAAGATACAACAAGGAGGAACGGCCCCGTCCTACAAAGTTGTTTCTCCAAATTTCATTTTATTTTGTCTGTTTTGTTGTTATTGTTGCCGGTTCTCCCCTCTCCAAGTTCTACCAATGACACTAGATCCTCTACGACCTCGACCGATTAGTCACGTGACTGGGGGTGAAGCCGGGTGGGGGGAGAGAGAGAGACAGACAGACAGACAGACAGAGAGAGAGAGAGAGTGGGTGGGTGGGTGTTTAGGAGTTTAACGTCCTTTTCCACCACGTAAGGGTGCTTTCTAAGACGGGGCAACGAGAGAAAGGCCAGCACAAACATTTGGCCCCAGCCGGGATTCGAACTCTTGACCCGAGCATTGAAAGTCCAACGTAGACTCCAGAGTGCAGTCCCTTTTCGGCGGGGCGTGAAAATGTGACTGCTTACACCCAGCGCCATTTTCAAAAATGGCGAATTTTTTTTAGAAAAGCAGAGACTTGTGTGTCATATGATTCGATTTGAAACGAAGTCTTGAATATCCGACCACTTTTCGTTTGGGCAAAATCTTTGCCAGCGGACAATTATTGTTGCGCTTTGATGGCACTGTTTACGTGGTACACTGATCCAACAGGATGTGAGTAAACGGCAAGGGGGTTGCACTCTGACAGGCAAGGGTGTTGCACTCTACAGGCAAGTATTATTGCACAGTGCAGACGATCACGTACCTGCCTTGTGGTGGAATAAGAGACGATTACTAAAGCATACACACCCGTGCTCTAGGACTGAATGTAATAATAGATCTGTCCATTCAGACAGAGACATGTTATGTATGTCTCTGATTCAGAAACACGCCTACTTTCACTCTGAAGACAGCCTGGCATCACTTGCGCCACTGAGGATCCCTCTGGGTTCAAAGCTGGTCAAGGATGACATAGTGCGCGACCTTGTGTTTGAGAGCACCGAGACAATTTAGGCCCATCACGGTAGCGCAGTGAGCGCCATTTCCCCACTGTGCACAGAGGTACTTTCCACTGAAAGACTCTGTGCCCCGGAGAGTGAGTCCAACGCTCTACCATTCGGCCACCCTGGCTCCCCAGAGAGAGAGAGAGAGAGAGAGAGAGAGAGGTCAGTTCCGTGAACTAAACATTTGACGTCAGCCTCAGGCAGGTCGTCATACACAGACAGAGAGATGACGTCAATTCCGCGAACTAAACATTTTCACGTCAGCCTCTAGCACTGCCATCGTCTGAGGAAGCTTGTTTATGTCTTGTGATTTCCCTGTTGGCTTTGTGGCTTCCCCGATTGAATTATTTTTCACATGAAATCTGGAAGATCTAGAGGGCTGGTGAAATGTCGGAGGCAGTGACGATACTTGCTTATTTTGTCTGTGAACTAAGCGTTTGACGTCAGCTTCACACTGGTGGTATGACAGATGATGCTTGTGCATGTCTTGTGATTTCCCTGTTGCTTTTGTGACTTCCCTGGCTGAACTAATTTTTACATAAAATCTGGAAGATCTAGAGGGCTGGTGAAACATGGACTAGAATACCTTGGATTGTACTCATGAAATCGAAAATATGGAACTCTTTTGACCGGTGCTTCTCGCAGAAACTTGAAAAAGTTATGTTTATCTAAAAGTTCAGTTATTCTAAATGCTAAAGATATAATAGTGCAGTGGTTCCTGTCATATGTGCAGTTGTCACACTAGACAAAAACGCCGGGATGATAAGTAATTTGCAGTAGTCTTTTCATAGATATTTGATCTTATGTGCAAACCACCCCTACCTCGGAAATATTTTTTTTACACAAAACCAGTCAGAGCTACAGAGCTGTAGCACGAATCAAGGCAGTGTGATTGGGTGAACTTCCAAAGTCTAGAAAATGAAGGAATTTGAACAACTTTTTCGAAAAAATTCGTAACATGACCGATTTTTTAAAATTGGCGATAACTCTTCTGAAAATGCGGCAGGCTAAAATCCGTGAAAGGTAGCTCTGGAGAAGGTGATTTCCCATTTTATCTCAAAGTAAAAAGGCCTCCATCGAGGTGGTTTAGGAGATAGTCATCATTACATCCGTCCACACACACACACACACACACACACACACACACACGTCATTCCCGCCAAAAAGAACGCAGCAGCAAAGTGTGCACGTAAGGTGTCTATGACGCAGATTTCGTTACGTCACTGTGTGCGTGAAAGTAAGTATTGTTTGGAGAAACGTCACAGTCTTGTTTTGTATCACTGAAACTTGCTGCTGCGCGTAGCAAAATCTGCCCCGTCTCATAAAGTTGTTTCTCTATAGAGAAACAACTTAAAAAAGGAAATTCAAAGGAAACACATCGGAAAATAGGTGAAGAAGTAGATAGCATGGTGTTTGAAATTGTAGTATACAACATAACTTGTAAAAAGGTAACATGTAATAGTGCCATCTGATAACGAGTAATTTAGCATGGTTCAGATATTGTTCATGGACCTATGACTGACGTAAGTATCTGAGAAGTTGAGTTTTAAATGAATGAAGCTTCGGGGTGCATTTTAAGTATGCTGGCAACTGGTTCTATGAAAGTGACCCAGAGAATGAGAGGCTTGTTTTAAAAATGTCCAATCTAGGTAATGGTAATTGGAACAGGCCATTTCTTGCGTTGTGTCGCTGACTTGGTTGAAAGAACGTGGTAAGATATGGAGGAGCCTTACAGTGGACTATCTTGTGCATGAAAACACACCGGTTGAACTCAAGATGCTTGGTAAGGGGGAAAAGTTCGAGCGCTCTAAGTTTTTCTTCTGTGGGTAAGGGCCCAGGATGTAAAAGCTTTATGCCACGTTTATAGAGAGAATTGATCTTTTTCAAGTGAATATCACCACATTTGTCCCAGAGGTTGGAGGCGTAATCTATATGACTTTTTATATGTGCGTGAAAGAAAACTTTGCAACTGTCGTGGCTAACTATGCGGTTAAGTTTACTTAAGAGAAAAAGATTTTTAGACAGGGTTTTACTAAGTTTTTCTAGGTGCGGCTCCCACTTCAATTGGTCGTCCACTGTAACGCCCAAAAGGTGATGCGTTGACACTTAGTGTATGGGCTCTGAGCCGAGAGATAGTTTGAGAGGTAGAGGCTTCCGCTGGTGTCTTTGGCGGGAAGTTAGTAGCATGCTCTTTGTTTTGGGGACGCTGATTATTGTATGATTTTGGGTACACCATTCAGATACTTCATCGAGGCTCTGCTGGAGTGTTTTGTTTATTGTTGCCTCTTTTGTGTCGGATGTGTGTAGTGTTGTGTCATCTGCAAATAACTCGAAGGACACGTTGGGACTAGATAAACAAAAAGGAAGGTCATTAATATAAAGACAAAATAAAAGAGGCCCCAAGATGGAGCCCTGAGGTACTCCATACTTAACAATCCCTTCGGATGAGAATGTGCCATTTAAAAAGACTCTCTGTTTCCTGTGTAAGAGGAAGGATGAGAAGAATGATAATGCGGCTGACCCAATGTTGTATAACCGCAGTTTTTTCAACAGAATGCTGTGATTTACCAAATCAAAAGCTTTCTTGAGGTCAAGAAATATTGCTCCAGATAGCTTTGACTCATTTATACCACTAAGCCACTTATCTATGATGTGAGTGAGAGCAGTCTGGCACGAATGGCCTGGACGGAAACCTGACTGAAATGCGCACAGAAGTTTATTTTCTTTGAGAAATGTGAGCAGATGTGTGTGAATGTGTCTTTCTAGGGGTTTTGAGAGAACTGTTAGTATAGGTATTGGACGATAATTATTCATTTACATCGCTTAGATTTTTGTTTTTTGGTATCGGGACAACTTTAGCGTTTTTAAGGGCCGCTGGAGAGAGAGAGAGAGAGAGAGAGAATCAAAAAGAATCAAGAAAACTTTATTTTTCAACGGTAAAGGTAATTAACGTAAAACAGCCAATTTTCATAGCTGCCGTTCCTAATTCTAGTAGTATCTACTCTAGCAATGTCTATCTAAATCAACACACATACACACACAGAACCCCATGTACAGCAACAGGAACAAAGCAGAAATACCAATGAATCCATAGTTAAAAGAAACTACACACGAATAAAGAACATTTTAAAAAGCGTGAATAACACGATACCAATTATGTCAATACATGTAGGAAGGGGCGAAAATAAACTGTGGGACGATTAAACCTCGTGTGACATAAGATATTTGAAGAAAAGCTGTTTGAAAGTTGTGACAGAGCATGCGTGTATAACATGCGCTGGAAGACCATTCCATAATGTCGCCCCAGAAAATGAAAAGACTACATTTGAAGATTCAATTCGCGGCTTTTGGATTACACACAGGCTGTTCGAACAGCCATAACGGGAAGCTGAGCGGTGCCAACAGTCGGATAAACAGCTAGAAGCCTGTTTGGTCCAAAGTTCATACATGCTCACGCGAATCACGTACTCTCTCACACACTGGGCATTATTTTGACGTATTACAGTCACGTGGTGAGAAGGGTAAGCTCTGCTTTTTAAGTGTCGAAATTTGAAATGTCATTTATTTTGAAATTTGTTGAGCAAACCATTTCCATTAGGTCTTATTTGTATTTACAATGCGTGTACGCAGTGCCACATTCTTGTGACGTATATATTTCTATGTGTACATAGCAAATGGCCCGCTAACATGGCGAGATACAGACGTACAGTGCTGTGTCTTATTGCTGTGTTGTCGGTATTGCTGGGGTTCGGGTGTGGCCAGTATCGACAGATTGGTAAGTCTGATTTTGTTGATGGAATGAGTTATGCCAAATGCTGGCTATGTTTGATGCAGATTATCTGCCGGTACTCCAATGAAAAACCAAACAAAACAAAAACCGATGGTTTTCTTCCTACGTTTGGCTGAAGTGCAAGTTTTACTTCTAGGACTTTCATAACCTATGTGGTCGTTGCTGTTTTTGTTCATGTTGTTGTTGTTTTTGTTGTTGTTGATTTTCGCTGTGCCAAGTAAAAGCGCCATTAAAACATTCTTGTAACAGTAGTATTTCGTTCGTTGTCTAAGTAGTTTGAAGGTTTCTATTTCAGCACATACAACTCCACTATTTTCTGTTAACTGCAGTTCTGGGGAACGGTGTGACGTGCAATATGAGTAAGGTGTACGCTAGTCATATGAATAATACCTCCCTCGACTGTACGGGAGCCATTAATGGCAACACTGATACACACTGGTACAATACTGAAGCAGACAACCCAAACTGTGTCGCCACTGTAACACGCGAATGGCCCGCCTACTGGCTTCTGAACCTGGGACAGTCACGTACCATCCACAGGATTACCATCTACCACGACAGTAAGCACTAACATGTATCTTCATATGATAACGACCATGCTATCCTGCACCTTGATTAATTTCATTGTAAAACTCAAAGTAATTTGTCATCGGTAACTTACTTAGATAGGCCAGTTCCATGTTTGCTAAGGCAACTTATGTTCTGGGACATTTTCGCTCGACAGTGGGCCTGTGCGCTCGAATGAACTTTGATGATGAATGCGATACAGTGTTGTTTATACTTTGGGCGAGCGGTCGGACATTCAACTTTACAACTGTCGTTACACTACTGGTGTCGTTACACTACTGGTGTCGTTACACTACTGGTGTACGTTACACTACTGGTGACGTTACACTACTGGTGTCGTTACACTACTGGTGTACTGGTGTCGTTACACTACTGGTGTCGTTACACTACTGGTGTCGTTACACTACTGGTGTCGTTACACTACTGGTGTACTGGTGTCGTTACACTACTGGTGTCGTTACACTATTGGTGTCGTTACACTACTGGTGTACGTTACACTATTGGTGTCGTTACACTACTGGTGTACTGGTGTCGTTACACTACTGGTGTACTGGTGTCGTTACACTACTGGTGTCGTTACACTATTGGTGTCGTTACACTACTGGTGTCGTTACACTATTGGTGTCGTTACACTACTGGTGTCGTTACACTATCGTTACACTACTGGTGTCGTTACACTACTGGTGTCGTTACACTACTGGTGTACGTTACACTGGTGTCGTTACACTACTGGTGTCGTTACACTACTGGTGTACGTTACACTACTGGTGTCGTTACACTACTGGTGTCGTTACACTACTGGTGTCGTTACACTACTGGTGTACACGGCGTTACACTACTGGTATCGTTACACTATTGGTGTACTGGTGTCGTTACACTACTGGTGTCGTTACACTACTGGTGTACGTTACACTACTGGTGTCGTTACACTACTGGTGTACGTTACACTACTGGTGTCGTTACACTACTATTGTCGTTACACTACTGGTGTCGTTACACTACTGGGGTACGTTACACTATTGGTGTCGTTACACTACTGGTGTACGTTACACTACTGGTGTACGTTACACTACTGGTGTACTGGTGTACGTTACACTACTGGTGTACGTTACACTACTGGTGTCGTTACACTTTTGGTGTCGTTACACTATTGGTGTACGTTACACTACTGGTGTACGTACACCAATACACTACTGGTGTCGTTACACTACTGGTGTACGTTACACTACTGGTGTCGTTACACTACTGGTGTCGTTACACTACTATTGTCGTTACACTACTGGTGTCGTTACACTACTGGTGTACGTTACACTACTGGTGTACTGGTGTACGTTACACTACTGGTGTACGTTACACTACTGGCGTCCGTTACACTACTGGTGTACGTCACACTATTGGTGTACGTTACACTACTGGTGTCGTTACACTACTGGTGTACGTTACACTACTGGTGTCGTTACACTACTGGTGTACGTTACACTACTGGTGTAACTACTGGTGTCGTTACACTACTGGTGTACGTTACACTACTGGTGTCGTTACACTACTGGTGTACATTACACTATTGGTGTACGTTACACTACTGGTGTCGTTACACTACTGGTGTACGTTACACTATTGGTGCGCTCCGTGCGGTCGCCGCGCCATCGAGTACTCTTCTAGTGGCTCAGTGCCAGCATTTGAGATTACAAACGGTGTCACTGTCCAGCTGTCTGAGCGGGGTTACGATAGATAGCACAAAGTAACTCTAAGCTCTGTGATCTGTGAGCTGAAAAGTGATAGCACTATCCCTTTAAGAGATTAACAATTACAACCAAAAAACAAAAACAACAACAACAAAAAACTTCCCGTTATGTTTTGTACAGATTCGTATTTCGGGTACATAATGAACGCCAGCGTCAGCGTGGACGGATCAGAAATCTTCAGATATCCTGGTGTAACATCAAGCATCACCAATCCCACACAGATCACTGACAACCTCCCCACCACCGGCCAGATCATCAAAGTGGAAAGGACAACAACTCTGCTCATGTGCGAGGTGCAAGTATGGGGTATGGACTACTTTTTTTTATATCCCGTACTGTGCGACATCAGTATCTCAAAGTTGTGTTTTCTTTTGCCTGGTTCAGTTTACATTTACTGATGACCCCTCAAATACCCACCTTTTGCTGATGGCTTTGTTGTTGCTGATCGTGCTGTTGATTTTTGTTTGTTTTTTTCCTTGATTGTTTTGTATCTTGAGGGGTTTTCTTATTCCATTATGTTGAGATTCCTTTAACGCTTATTCTGTATTTTTTTTGTTGGCTTTTCCTGCTATATGTGCTTGTTGTACTCTGGTTTGACATCAGACTGTAAAACTTTTGCACAGGTAGTTTAGCCACCTATCTATTTCATGTCAACCAGAATGTAAGAAAGACAGGTACGGACAGGAATGCGCCAACACCTGCAGCGCCAACTGTCAGGACAACGGTGGGGAGACAACCTGTGACATGATTCGCGGAATCTGTATTCGAGGTAATAGTTAAGCTACATTAGGAGTTTATTTGGAGTGAATGTAGGCGTGTGATTTACACATTGAGACTGTGTCAAATATGCAGGACATTTTCAATATGATTATGAATGCACTGGCGAAGGAACAGGGGGGAAGGGAAGGCAGGGGGAGTTAACGTTCGGCCCCCGCCCCCACCCCACCCATTTCCGACTTCCTCGTGCTAAAAAATGTTACAGTCTACAAATTCTGCAGTTCCGCCAAGAAAGAAAGTTTCCGGTGAATAAAAGAAAATTTGCAAGTTGATCCATGCTGAGAGTAAAAGAAAATTTCGCCTTCATTTTTGTTTGTTTGAACTATTGCTAGCCCTGCAGGAAACAAAAAGGCAAGTTGCTCCACCGCCCCCCCCCCCCCCCCCCCAGGCGCCGGCCAAAATATGCTTCTGAGCCAGTGTAACTCATACTGTTAATTGCGCGGTGTTAGTGTCTGTTATATGCCTATGGCAAGTATTACCATGATTGTTTCAGCACTGATGGGTTTAAAACACACACACACACACACACACACACACACACACACACACACACACACACACACACACACACAAATAATATGATCAAACGTGCTGTTACGTATCACCGAGCAGTTTCAGGTTTTTTTTTTTTTTTTTTTTTTGTTTTTTTTTTTTTTTTTTTTTTGGGGGGGGTGTTTGTTTGTTTGTTTTTCAGTTAGGCCAAATAGTTCAACATTATTTTTTGCATTGAATATACACGTGCAATAGATAATGTCGGTCTGTCGTAGCTTAATTTTTAGAATTGTTAAACATCTTGACGTTGACATTCTCCAAACCAATCCACCACGTATGTATCGTTCCCCTAATGTGTTTGTTACAAGGCTGTAAGGCAGGATACTGGGGCGACCAGTGTGACAAGACGTGCAACAGTGGATGTGTGGACGGCACGTGCAACAGGGACGATGGACAGTGTCAGTGTGCACCAGGCTGGCGGGAACCAAGCTGTGCTGGTGAAGAATTAGTCATTGTTACAGAGTAGACTGTGCATGCCTCTAATACGTGTTGCTAGATTTGATTGAGACGCATGCAAAATCAACCGTATAGCCAAAAATATATATGACGTCGTGTGGTATGCCCGCTGGTTTACGTCACTTACTTTTTGACTCGTTGTGGTTTGTGGAGATGATACACAGGAGAAATCAATTTCAGGTTGAAATGATTAGCTGTTACATCATAATTATGACTTGGTTGAATACCGACGAGTATTTGCTCCATGATGCGGATCCGTCCCAGAAGCTTTAGCTCAGAGACGAATCGCGTTATGGAGCAATACGAGTCGCTTTGCGTAGACTCTGCGTATTGCTTGTAGCCTGCCTGTTGTAGTGTTTCCGACAAATAAACTCATGTCACAGCGACCTCTCCGTTTTGCCTCCCTACCTGCATGAACCGGACCTCTGGCACCCGGTTACACATTTGACAAAAGTTTATGACTTGTATCGCATTTCTGTATACAACTGCCGGATACCGACCATGACACTAGTGTGCGCGTCAGCATTTTTTGTAGAATTCAGTTTAGTACTTTCTGTAAAAGTGTGGGTGAGTTTGCACCCACTATGTACGGCGAGGGATAGTATGGGTTTTTCTTTCCTTTCTTTCTTTCTTTGAAAGGATGGGTGGGGTGAAGTTTCACCCTCGAGATAGGGCGCGCGAATTTTCTTCTTTAAAGTGTGGGTGCGTTTGCACCCGACGCGCAAGTTCTTAGGCGACGTTCGGCGAAGGTTAAGAAACCAGGAGGGTTTGAGTTGTGAAAACCGCTGCATTGAGTTTCTTTTACACTTTTCTTTATTTCTAAGTGCAATAAAAATCGTTCTCCTGAGGACGTCTTTATTCTTTAATATCAGTTATCGTAAGGAACATCCACAACATCCAGATTTACGGAAGAATCGAGAAAACTGTTACTGACTGAGACACAAATGCGTGTCACTCAGACAAGTGTCAAACGAGTGAGTGCCTTTATACTAGTATTACTCTGTTCAGATATTAGTGAATTAGGAGACATTTGTTGCCAAAGCCTTACCTCTGGGTCATCACCCTACCTGTCAGTGCTTCTCTCTGCTTACGTACCAAACAGATCACACTGCTGCCAGGAAGCTGGTCACGTGTGTGTGCCACGCTTTGATCGGAAGACCCAGGGGGATCGGTTATTCTCATGTTTTGGTCCAGTGACTTGACATTCTCTCCCAATAGCGGTCAGAGATTGCACAACATGCAGGCGATACTGAAGCTGCGTTTAGAGAATATGTGTTCTCTTGTATTCATGAGGCCGAGTCTCGGTACAGGGTTTTTTTTGTGATGTATTGTTGATGGTGTTTTTGTTGTTGTTGTTCTGTAGAAGTAGAGTCATGGACCGAGTGTGATGCAATAGCCGGGGTGGAGAACTTCCTGAACCAGACGACATTCATGACGAACCAGACAGTTGTTGAGAACGTAGTGCAAGATCTGAGTCAGGTAATGGACGTCCCCACGTCCCAGCTGGGACAGGAAAACGTTGGACAAAGGTGAGTGTGGTTGGAACGACCAAGGTCGTTTAGTTTTGGGAGGGGTCAGTCTGTGTGTGTAGATTGCTGACAAGGTCAGCCCGTGTACTGAAAGTTACCACGGCGGTTGAGACAGGGGATGGGATGGACGTCATCACCCTGGGAATTGCTGGTTCTGGCTTTCCCTGCTTGCATCTTTAGCTCTGCTGCTGTTGTCCTATTAGCCTCTAACAGCTTTGCACCTGGTGATAGCTAGGTTATGAAGATGTACACAAGACTGAACATTGTTGCATCCGTAGATTACTGAACGTGATCGAGCGCGTGTCACGTGAGGGGGCGCTGTCTGACGGTCAGCTGACAGCCACGTCACCAAACCTGGTCATCTCTGCACGTGCTGTGGACAGTCGCAACTTCTCAGGTCTGGCGCTCACGGCTTTTGCGAGGGAAGATAACCACTTCCAGGATGGAGAGGTTGAGTTTATCTACACCTTTCTCCTTAGCACATAATTTTTCCTTTGAAGTTCGCTGTGGGGGAATAATTTTTGCGATCAGTCCCGACAGAATTCACATGTCCATTAACAATATTTAGATACAAAATTAGTTTATAATGTCTTTCTTTCACTCTTAAAAAGTCCATGCAAAAATCGCTAAAAACCTTCAGATCACTAATGAAACACGTCAAGCCACTATTATACAATCTGCAGCGGTCTCGGGCCTATCGGGGAAGGCTTGAAGTGGCAGCTACTTGTGTGCAGTGGCGTGTTCTTTTTCACCAGACTGTTAATATAGTGGGCAGGGCCCGCATGTAAAAATCGGGGTTAGGGAGTTTAGCCCCGGGTTAGAGTCTAACCTCGAACTAAACTAGCTCTAGGGTTATTTTTTTTTTTTTTTTTGGTTGTTGTTTTAAATCAGGAAGCGGGTCCATTCCAGCAAGGTGCCTAAGCCGTTATAGAAGGATTTTTGTCTTTCTTTCTTCGCTTCCTTTTACATTTTAATTTTGTTTGGGGGTTTCTTTTGTCCTCATCTGGATTAGGCCCGTAGCCGTGGGTTAAATTAACCTCGAGTTTTACATACGGGCCCAGGTGGTAGTGGGCTCTGGCTCTTAATAGTTACGTGGCGTGAACCCTGATTCACTGGCACATTGTTCAATGATTAGTTCTTCCATAATTATATACATTTCTATTTAATTGTATACATCTCTTTTCTAGGTCCAGACCTACCCAGGCACCTCTGTGCCAGAAACTAGTGACATCAGCAGCCTCGTTCTGCCTGCAAACCTACTTACGTCATTGGGCAACGTTTCTCGAATCGCAACGACGGTCCTAGTTGATGGAAGACTATTTGAGGTCGATCAATACAATACCAGAATTATCTATCACAGTTTGCTTCATCATGGTTTTACTCACAACGTATTAAAGGTCTGCAATCTCAATTCTCAACAAAAAGCCGCAATCAATGAGTTTAAATATTTTTTTTTTTAAACCTGCAAAATGCACAGTCAACCCTGTACAGTCACAGATTATTCAGCGTCCCTGAAACCTGAAAAGTTCAGTCTGCGTTTTGACATTGAGCGAGAAAGATCGTAGTGGTTATAGTCTTCTCGTACAGCACACAACACCTGCTAGATGCTGTAGCGATGTGTCTCGCTCACTCAGCAAAAGCACAATGAAGTCCCCCGCAAACTCGCGCTCTGGTCTCTAAAGCGCTGAATACTACAACTGTGAGAGAGTTGCCTGCATTATGCACAGTCGCAGGAGTCGCAGTTAAAAAAAAAAAACAAAAAACAAAAAACACCTGTCTGCATTTTTTTTTTTTTTTTTTTTGGGGGGGGGGGGGGGGGGAGGGGAGATTGCAGACCTATAAGCGGTACTGAACGTGTTAAGTAACAGTAAACCGACAATTTTTCTGCGAAAGATATAATCACGATTCTTTACGTTTTGTCACAGGCAATCGCACCCTCACCGGATACAAACGAGTCTGATGCGACGGAAGACGTTGATCACGTGCGCAAGGTTAATAGTTACGTCATGTCCGCCTCTGTTGTTGGCCATGATGAGGTCATCAACCTTCAGGATCCAATCGTACTAGGCCTTGTGCATGTAAACAAGGTAAGTGCACAAGAGTAAGGGTGTACTTTACTGTCTTCCTTTGGTTCAGCCACAGTGAGGGCTTTGTGATATTGAGCTGCCGTTATCAAAACCCTATACGGAAACGTCGTTCGCGCAGATGGAGTAGGACAATGCAACACACGGATAGATGTGTGGCTGTGAGTCTGAATGGACCTACGGCTAGATGACACCCATGTCACATTTCTTGCACCCGCGAAATCGAAGTTAGACTTCTTGGTGCAAATGGAGGAATTCACAGGGTAATTGGGGTCAGAATTATTTGTGTGTTCCTATTACTATCGTATGTATCAAACCGAATCAAATCAAATCAAATCAAATCAAATCAAATCAAATCAAATCAAATCAAATTGTAAATCTGCTTTACTGTGTCTAAACTGAACAACGACTTGTCTTTTGATGCGTGGGCAGTACAAAGAAGAGTAAAACGAGACAGTGGTAAGTAAGTATATCAAGTGAAATAAAAAAAAATATCCAATCAGTTCTCCTGTGATTATGTTCCTGCAGCATATTACACACACATATTTATACGCTGCCCGGGATTGCATGTTTCCAGCATTCTTCCAACAGACGTCCCGAGTGTGTGTTTTGGAACCAAAGTCTGGAGGGAGGACGGGGATCATGGTCGACTGCTGGTTGTCGTCTGGTGCAGGAGAAAAGTACTACCTCCCGGACAACCTGTGAATGCGACCACCTCACTAACTTCGCTCTACTCATGGTATGAAACTCACTCTATCACCTACTGTACTCGCATACTCTCTGATCTGGTAGTTGGGCCTTAATTAAAAGGAATAAAAAAAAAGTAATGGTCTTTTTTTGCACAGGGAAGTGATGATGATGATGATGATGATGATGATGTGTTGCATTTTTAAGGATGTGTACAAGCGAGGGGACGCGTTACCACCTGAACACAGTCAAATTCTGTCCGTCATTTCCAACACGGGCTGTGGCGTGTCTCTGTTGGCCCTTGTCCTCACCATCCTCACCTACTGCTGCTGCAAGTGAGTACTTACTACACTGTACATTTGCAATAAACAAACACACGCATTGTCTACTTTGCATATCTTTACAAAAAAAGCTGTCAGCATCATCTACTTAAATTACAATTCTTAGAAATCGTTGTGTTGTATGCGGGGTCCGAAGTCGTTTGTTTTTCTTTCAGTTTGGTGTGTGGTGTGGGCTCTCGTATATTCTTGTATTTTCTCATTTTTATGTGAGGTTCTGTTCTTTTATTGGTGTGATTGTTTGTTGTTGCTTTGTTAAAGTGTCCCTGAACCCCCATTTTGAAAATTTTACGGCGGAAAGGTTGGCTATTTCTTAGTCCAATGCAGTTGCATGTTCGAAACCCGCACATGAAGCCGTTAATTCCGCCTTAATGCACCGCTGTAGCAGACGACACGCGCCCGGTTCGCGCAAAAGGCTGAGCACGCGGCGGAAACAGCTGAAGCTGATGATGACGTCATCAGGGTTACACAGCAATGGCCGACGCGGACGCAAGTAGCAGAATCGCTCTGCCGTATCAATTCGAGCCACAAAGACATCGTGCGCTCGAAGCAGTTGAGGATAAAGCGACGAAACCGATTGTAGGAGGTTCCTTGTCCGAAACGGCCGACTGGTGAGTACTTTGGATCGATCAGTGTTTCGTTTTACCTAGCCTGTTCACCCCCCTTCGCCCCTCTTCCGAACATGTGTTGTTTTGAACGACTTTCGTTTAGAATGTATCATCAGTCTTCACTAAAATGGCAGTTGTGGAAACTGTTAGACTATGTTCAACCACTGCGATCTGCTCATCTCAAGAGCTATTTTGCTATCACTCGCGACGAGCGCATAAGACTTTAGTAATAAAGTAACAGGGGCGCCGGAACCGGGGGGGCAGGGGGGGCAGCTGCCCCCCCCCCTGTACCCAAGCAGGGGGGGCAAGAGTGTCTTTTTGCCCCCCCCCCCCCCTGGAAAATCAGGTGACTATGGCAAGAGGGGGGGCAAAGCCATGGTCTTGCCCCCCCCCCCCTTCCTCTACCTCTCCCCTATCCCTCTTCCTGCTCTCTCCCTCATCCCACCCAACAGAGAACTGTTTTTGCAAACCGAAGGCTGTCCGCTCCTGTGATTGCCCCCCCCCCCCCCCGCTCCTGTGATTGCCCCCCCCCCCCCCCCCCCCCCCCGCTTTTCACTTTTTTTCGGGCAATGTCCTTTTCAATGGCTCCCTGGTTCGTAAAGGTTTTTTTGTCTGCGCAGCATCTGATCGCCGCCCCCCCCGCCCCCCCCCCCCCCCCCCCGCTGTTCACTTTCTTCGGGCAACGTTCCCCCCTCCGAGATTCTGTCCCCCCTCCCCCCAACATCTTCCGGCGCCCCTGAGTAAAGACCACCTGATTTGCATTCCTTTCTGTTCACAGGTGTGCCTGTCTACACTGCAGGGTATGGACCATAGAGGGAGAAAAGTTTTGCGAATTGCCTCGCATTTGGGACGAGGCAGAGAAACAGAGGTACAACATGGCAGTTGTTTTATGTTACAGTGCCACTGCATTGATATAGATTTAATGTGCTCAGAGCTCACAATCAGTACACTCTAACATGTCATGTTGAGGTGATGAATCATTGAATGTAATTGTTTCGTACGTTAGAATTTGGCAGATTCAATATGATATTGACATGGGCGCAGGAGGGGGGGGTGTGTGCAGAGTTTCTCGTGTTAGTTTCAGAAGTAATAGTGATAAAACATACAGATTACTTTGTACGGCACTACTGTGCTAAGAATTGGATAAAATATGTTTTATGGGCCTGTCTGGCTTCCCTGCAAGGTTGACCTATCCAAAGGAATGGTCTAGGTAAAGGTTGGTTTCATTCACTGCATTTAGGTAGTTGTGGAGGGGCATTTGTTATTTTATTTGAGGATTAGCATGTGCATGTCATCTACTTCCCAAAACTAGGCAGTGCCACAGTGTTACTGATGAGTAAATATTTCATCATTTTTGAGGGACCTGTCAGGAAACCTGTACATTGTGCTTATCAAACCACTTAGCAAATCTATTCACGCTAAGCATTTAGCCCCACCCTGGTGTATATTTTACTGCCATGTAGTATGTAATTCCTGAAAAGTTTGTGACATACATACATGTTTACAAAACCTTATTATTACAGGTCACAAGGGACTGGGACTGAGGCATGCATTACTGAGCTCCTTGGATTTTTTCCATGTTTGCCTGCAGCCTGATGTCAGCTTACTACCAATACAAGCAGGAACAAGGCACCATGGATAAGTCACAAAAAGAGTGAGTTAATGACAATGACCCTTCAGAATAATTCTCAAATTCATGAATTGACCCATCCACAACAACATCATTAGAGTGAAGGGCTCAGGAGCTCAAGTGTCAAATCGTTCCATATTATTAGTTTAAAGGCCCATTTCTTTAAAATCTTCGGATCATGAAATTAATGAACTGTTATTGTCATGCCACATGGTTCATTCAATCCTGGAAGTGAACCACAGGTGGTTGAGTGTGAATTGTATCAGGTTCTTATTTCGTTTCAGGAAGTATCGATACATGTTGCCATGGAGTATTGGGCCGGACAATTCGGGTGCCAGTCCCATCCTGTGCCCTGAAGGCCATCAGGGAGGCCTTCCAAAGCGAAAACTTTCAGGGTTTTTAGTACCCCACCTTGTGATGAATGTACACAAAATAAATGTGATTTGAAAATCTTTAGTGTTTGGGACATTTCTTATTCAAGTAAGATATTTGCATGCTTTGCACACTGGGCATGAATGGTGGTGTACACTGCTGCAGACCTACATGTATTTGTGGATTGTGCCTGTTTACCTCACTGCTATCTTTCTTCGCAGTAAAAAAAAAAAAAAAAACCAACAACAAAAAACAGAAAATTTACCTGGGAAACTAGATTTGTCGCAAATTCTAAACCCAGTATTTATGACACACACATACTCATGAATGCATTCCTTCATCATTGATAATATGAGAGTGAGTGAGAGGATCCTGACCACACTTCCCAACTAGATGAGAAGAACTTTGAATTATGTAAATTTTGAATTTCAGTGTTACATTTGTTAAATATTATACATGTATGAAAAACACACAATTCCATGAGAACCACCAAATCTGCTGGGACATATTTATTCGGAATGCAGGTATGCACTCCTGGCAATCACAGCAAGCAGGATGACTGGTGACAGTTCAGTCTCTAAATTATTGGGAGAGGTAGCCATGGCTTCTGTAGATGTTGGGTGATAGTGGAAAGCCGACAGTGGATCTGGCTTCTTGAAACGGTCTGGCATTGATTCATATATCAGTGCCGGGCCAGCAGAATATTGGGCAAAGAGTTCCTTCACCAGTCTGGAACAGTAAACTGAAAGGACAATTCAAACAAAATATACAATGCAGTTCCTCTCTCTCTCTCTCTTTTTTTTGTTGTTGTTGTTGTTGTGTTTTTTTTTGTTTTGTTTTTTTTTTTTTGTTTTTTTTTGGGGGGGGGGAGGCTGGGAAACCACATCACATTTAAACATACTCTTGAAAGTGTCTCTTGTCTCAGAAGGACACAAAGTTGAAAGACCACACCCACATTTTCCAAAGAGGTATTTGATTTTTTCACTCTTGATATCATGAGTATGTGTAATATGGCTTTACAGTGGGTGTGAGCAAATAGGAAAATGCTGTGTGTTTAGGGCAAAACCTGAGTATTAAGAGGTGGAAGGATTCCAGGGCTGATGTTTGGTGCAGTGGGGACAACGTCGGTGTGCTTTTTCTGAGAAAGCGGTTGTCAAGGATGCTGCTCATAGCCAGGAATTCAGCCAAGTCTGCAAAAGTGCGGGTAGAAAAAAAAATGAATGTCTTCTTTCCATGACTCAGCAAGGTTTTTTGTTTGTTTTTTGTTTTTAAATAACCGTACATGCTGTACACTGTGTTAGTCTAATTATCAACAATAGTACTAACAGCAGAATATCTAGAACTGAAAGCTTTACATTTGCATATGTGAAGCTCATGTGACTTGTAGTATGACTCAAACTTTAGAAATTTCCATTTGGGGATCTCTCCAAGTTCTATTTCAATTTTCATGACTGGAAATACTAGCCTGCTGTGAACCAGTCCTTAGTTCTGCCATCCTCCTCCAGCTGCCCATGAGGTGGTTGTAGCCCTGATGCTTGTTTATGATTTGGTTCAGTTCTGTCATCCTCCTCCAACTGCCCATGCAAATATCTTGGCCGGAAAGAGGCGGTTGTAGCCCTGATGCTTGTTTTTGATTTGGTTCAGCCAACATTCTTTCGGGTAGTTTTGACAAAGTTGATCCACGCTCGTCTTCTCTCCGGTCAGTGTCTCTGCCGCGGGAAAGCGAAAGTGCTAACACCACTTTTCCCTGCAGAATTTGCGGCATAACCGAACACGGCGCAAATCTTTCCCATTGCAATGAAACGATGCTACTTTTGGTCTGTTATCACGGAGCTCTTTCAAGTGTTTAGCTACTAGCACGCGGCACGCTTGGCTGCACGCATCGCGATCGCCCTTTGTTCTCGCAACGCTGCGCGGCCGATGCCCTGATGACGTCACGCGAGGGGCGCGTAAGCGATGCTGGTTTTTCGAGGCCTGCGCCCACGCGGTACCGATGTACTGGTGTTTGAAACCCGATAAAACGTTTTCTGCGCCGCCAAATACTGCAGCGCGTATGCAATTAGGCTCTTCTAACAATGTATTATAGAAAACTTATACAGTTTGGGTGAGTGAAATGGGTGTTCAGGGACACTTTAACACTTTCCTACCGCGGTCGGTACCAGGTACCGACCAGTGGGGCCCGCATCACTGTCCTAGGTCGGTACCTGGTACCGACCACACCGTGGAACAAACTACAACTTTCAACCCCAATAACTGATGCAATTTTCATTGAAATTGTTCAAAAGTCAGTACACATATCAAACAATATATTATAAAACATGTCTCCAAATTTAAAGAAAATCAATCGAGAACTTAAAGAGTTATTAGCTTTAGAAAGCAGTAACCCATGCTCATGCCTGGAAAACGCTCAGGCAGAGGCTGCAGGCGTGACCTAGATTCCTGTAGGGCTGAAAGTGTTAATATCAGTAGGTGAAGTTTGCATTTGTCAGCACATTCGAAATAATCTGTACTCGTAAACTGTGAAAGCTGTATGTGCGTCATGGCGGGTGTTCACTGTCTGTAGTCCACTGGCATCAACCAAGGGTTATGTCGGAACTGAGTCAAGTACCACTTCTGAGGGCTATCGAAGGTAAGCCCAGGGTGAATGGGAACGCAAGAGTTGGTGATATATTCTGAAAGATTCACAGCGCGTAACAGTATTCGGACGATGGATGTAACCATTGTAATGACACATTTCTCTACCACAGCTCCTTTAGAAAGGCAAAGGTCGTTTCAAATGGCCAGAAACTACTGAAATCGGCATGTTAATAATAATAATAATAATAATAATATCGGCATGTTCTAAGATAACTAGGCTTCAGAATAGGCACAGTTTGTTGTGCGACTACGACTACGACTCATCATAATCGAAATGAAAATTGGATGTTTGAACTCCACACGTACGTCTGTGCTTGCGTAAACGAACATTTCAAACGTCCCGAAACTCTTCTTCTAAAAGTGTAGGAGAAGTGCACTGGGCCTGGTTAATTTAAGACACAAGGATGTGTCTCTTAGCGATGTCCTACAGATTTTTTTTTTTTTATCAGGATCCAGCGGATGAACAAACCGTCCAAGATTCTTGTCAGCCTGTGTGTAGCGCTGGCTCTGTCCGACCTTGTCTTTGTGGTGGGCATGCAGGACTACACATTGAAACATCCGGCTGCCTGCAAGGTACGTTATCTCTCTCTCTCTCTCTCTCTCTCTCTCCCCCCCCCCCCCTCCCCCTCTCTCTCTCTCTCTCCATATATATATATGCAGGCAGAAACAGTTACAGGTAAAGGGAGTTGCGCGTAATTACAGGATTTTTAGCAGGTACTGCTTTGCATTGTTTTTGACAGACTGAAAATTCGATACTTGAACATGAGTGTCAACCGCTGTATGCAGGCTGTGTCCATGTTGCTACACTTCTGTTTGCTGTCGTCCATGTGTTGGATGTTGATGGAGGCGTTTTACATGTATCTGTCCTTCGTCCGCGTCTTCAGAACCAGCTCCACTGACATCATCCTCAAGTTCTCCTGTTTCGCCTGGGGTCAGTTTCGCTTCCTGTCTTCCCAAGGCACTGAACCTAAGCAGTATTTAGTAAAACCAAGGCATCGGTGGGTTAGCAGGGACTATAGCTCAGTAGGAGAAGCCGTTCTTGTGCTGTTGTAATGTTTACATACGTTGAGCAGTTTACAAATATTTTTACTGGGGCGGTGATTGGTCTAGTGATTAGGGCCACCCGGGGCAAAGAGTTACCTATACTTCTTTTTCGTACTAACTTATAATCGTTTTTCTCGGGAAATTCCCGTGATATACAGGAGTACCTGTGTTGATAGTGGCCATCACTGCGGGAGTCAGTACAACAGACAGCTACTCGCCCCTCGACAGTGGAATGTGAGTTGTTGTCGTTTTGTTTGTTACTTTCCGTGGTGTATTTGCACCAGTCGTGTGAAAATTCTATCTGAACAAAATGTTGTATCTACCCGCTACCCAGCCATCCCCCATCCTACCCCTCAACAGCCCTGCCCCCCCCCCCCCACCCCAATCTAAAACCCCAATCCCCCGCCCTCTCCGCAACCTTCTCCAACTTCCCCCTATCAAAATGAAGTGGGGTCGATCCCATGCCGAGCTGTGATATAATTATTTCATACCAAATTTTCCTGTTTTCTGGGATGGTTCATCGGGGTTTCTCTCCAAGTATTCGGGGTCCAATTCCCCCATCCCCTCCTCTCAGCAAAATTCAGAGTAGATAGGTGGCTGGCCTGCAATGCAGCAACACGCTTACCCTGTGGGCAGCAACCCGAATTTCTCGAGGGATAAAAAGTTCCAAAAAGAACTAAAGTGAGAAAACGAAAATGCCGCTTCAACCGTTTGTAATTGTAGTTGCTGGCTGACGGGAACGGCTTTCTACGCCGCCTTTGTTGGCCCGGTCTGTCTGATCCTGCTGCTGAACCTCGTGTCCTTCGTGCTCGTCCTGCGCGTCATCATGGGGCTGACGGACAACAAGCATGGCAGGGCAGAGACCAGTCAGGCTGCCCAGAAGCTCCGCCGCGCTATCGGGGTTGTCGTCTTGCTGGGGCTGACGTGGGTGTTCGGACTGCTGTCCATTGAAGATACGAGTCAGGTTGTTTTCAACTATCTGTTTGCCGTCTTCAATTCCCTGCAGGTAAGTAGAGAGTGTGGTAGCAGGAGTTTGGGGAATGCGGAAGGGGGTGTAAGTTTCCTAACAAGATTGTTTAGCGTAATAACAGCTTGAACAATATTTAAGCGTTTTGGCCAACTGTGGCTGAAAGAGCTCCCAACTTAATTCGCCACGTGTGTGTGTGTGTGTGTGTGTGTGTGTGTGTGTGTGTGTGTGTGTGTGTGTGTGTGTGTGTGTGTGTTTCAGGGTCTCTTCATCTTCCTATTCTACTGTGTCTTCAACAAGAACACCCGCGCCATCTGGCGACGCTGCTTCCGAACTTGCGTTACAAGTAGGCCAGCGGGGAAGACCACTAGCGAAGGCATGACATTTTTTTTTTTTACTTTTAAACAAAATCAATAAATCATTCAAACCTCACCATTCTTGAAATCACCCCTTTTCCCATACAATGGCGTCATGGACTTACTTTGGGTAAAGGGGCGGGGCTTAGGCGAGTGGAGTCGTCTATTGTTGCCTGCTTCATGTGTTGCAGTGCTGCATCAGCCGACGAAGAGAAACAAAGACAAAGATGTTTTCCTGATGACAACGACCAGCGATAATACTCGGAGCACTGACCCCGTTGCCGCTACGTCCTCGTCTGTTTAGTGGTAAGTGCTTCCCCCGAACACGTCGTGTAAAAAAAAAAAAAAAAAAAAACAGATCATAATGTTTCTTTGTTGTAAAACAGTGGTGTTTGGTTTGTTCTTTTGAGTTTTGCATGGACTATAGTAACTAAGGATTTGTATGTGTGTGTGTGTGTGTGTGTGTGTGTGTGTGTGTGTGTGTGTGTGTGTGTGTGTGTGTGTGTGTGTGTTGCATCCAGTTCAGTGAGGACTCCGCATGTCCTTGAGGAAGACGGCTAAGTACCATTGTCACGATTTTGGCAACATCCGCCATGGACAACACGAGATGATGTACAACACAGGACAAAAAAACAACAGCAGCACCAGCAGCATTTCGAAATTAGATTACTCATCCCTCTTGTTGTTCCGCTTTGCGTGTTTTAAGTTTGTTTGCTGTGGTAGTATGGTAGGATCGGAGGGGAGGGGGAGGGGAAAAGCGGGGCGGGAAGTCCATTGTAGTCGACATATATCTGTTAGTATGCGGGGGGGGGGGGGGGGGGTTCCATTGTATATGTTAGTATGCAGGAGCTTTTAAATGTATGTAAATACATTTTTCTGAGTATTTTTTTTCCAATTATATTATCAGGTACATTGCTTTATTGCGCCTGGAAAATACACAGGACAGAAAGAACAGTTTACATCGTATACTTACCAAGAAATCAATCATCCTATAAACAGCTTGTGTATGGGCTTCAGGCATAACACGTCGGAAAACACTATAATTATACGGCAAACGGAAACATTGCACTTAGCATCTTTTATGTTACAGGTTATAACCCATCTGATGTATCAGAAAGCCTGCATGCACATTTTCTATACAGTTCCTGACTTCACTGAAAAGAAAGAAAAATACTGAGTACTAAAACTACCCACGTACAGAACGGAAAGCTTCAATGACCATTGAATCATCATTCGTGCCCTCGTTTTCGTTTTTCAAGCACAGTTCTGGTGTAAATAAGCTACGATGTTCGCATGATTTGTGCTTTGCCTTTTTGTCTCTGAATAAAGGAAGACGGTGATGAATATCACTGTTGTAATCTGCGTACATTCATGCGCAGGTTGTGTGTGTGTGTGTGTGTGTGTGTGTGTGTGTGTGTGTGTGTGGTGTTTTACTTTTCTGTCAGTTAAATTTCCACATGCTTAGCACGAACCGAAAACCCATTCAATGGTTCCATAGTTTGTCCAGGGCAGCCAGAACACATACACATAACTTTATTGTCCATAAAATGAAAATTTGCCTTTTACTTTACCGACAAGTAAACAAATAAACACCTGACATCATACAAAAAGTAATGACATAAATCTCTCTCTCTCTCTCTCTCTCTCTCTCTCTCTCTCTCTCCTGCTTTGTTAGTGTAGCAAGGACAGATAGTAGGAGAGACCTGTGCGTCTATTATCTCATCCTTGGAAAATAAAGTTTCAGTCAGTCAGTCTCTCTGGTTACACCAGATTTAATAAATTGCATAAAACACCATCAATAACTACAATAAAATCAGACTTAACGACTGAAACATATTTTTGAAAGACAGCTCGTCAGACGTAATTCCTAATGGACACATTAGAGAGAAGTGGAACCTACCTGGTGGACTGAGCGAGTTATGTCCGTTAGAACAACCAAACATTGTGCCTGAAATCTTGTTACACAACTGAAACGCTTCCTTCCTGTGTAGTGGCCTACAGTCAATGGGCGAGAGATATAAAGAGAGAGAGAGAAGGGATGGGATAGACATCAACATGGCAGCTCACACCGGGACACCTTTGTCTCTGTCCGGCCATCTTCTGATGTTGAGTCTTTTCTTCATCACCACTGTTCCCTATATTCACTGCCAGACGCCCGGTATGTCATTGTATTTCTTGTGGTATATGTGTGGATATCATCTGATTTCCTTTGAATGAATTTTATGATCATGACCTGTGCGTCAATTTCACAAAGTGATATTAAGGCAATGAACTGTCTGTGTTTCTTGTCGTGGAGGTGATTATTGCGGTAATGTAGCCCGATGAAGGAAAAATTTGTCACCGGTGCGCGGTATGTTTGTTTTTGTCTTTTTATCGAGTCGTGATTCTAAACGTTCGTCTCAGTTCCATTGTCGAAAGGTTGCCCAAGTCGAAATTAGGCTCAGAGTGAGTCATGGCTAGTCTTGTTTTTATTTAATGAGGTCAAATATATTCATACGCTAAAGTTCCACACGCTGGTGATCATCGACTTGGGATAGTCGTGATCTGTTAGCTAATATTTAACACTCAACATACATGCATGAATGGGAATCTCTTTGGAATACACGGAACTGAAACCATGTGTGTGTGTGTGTGTGTGTGTGTGTGTGTGTGTGTGTGTGTGTGTGTGTGCGTGCGTGCGTGCGTGCGTGCGTGCGTGTGTGTGTGTGTGTGTGTGTGTGTGTGTGTGTGTGTTTACAGCACCCCCGGGCCCGCCGTATGACGTCACTATTATATCGTGTGGTGGTATGAGGGCGGACATTGAGTGGAAGTACCAGGAAGCGACGTCCAGTGTCTGGCCACTACAGGGGTTTATCGTAGAGTACAGCAACTCCCACGAACCGGGACAGTGGGTGCAGGCATCCACACTAGACGCATCCGCCAGGTGTGTTCTTCAACTTTTGTTGTTGTTGTTGTTGTTTTTGTTGTTGTTTTTGTTGTTGTTGTTTTGTGGGTGGGGTTGGGGTGGCGGGGTTCTTCAACTTGTTTTTTCTTGTTTCTTCTTTTTAGGGTGGTGGGGTGTGGATGAGGCGGAGGGGGGGGGGGGAATTGGTCCTCATGTCTTGTTTTGTTCATTTTGTTGTGTTGTGTTTTCCTTCCCGAAAATACAAAGTTTCGAAAATTCACCCCCGTCGGTGGTCTATTAAGAGACAAGAGACTTGTCATCAATGCGAGAGGTCGGTGGTTCGAGTCCCACTCGGGGGCAAAGAATTTTCCCTTCTCGTATGTGGCACCGTTCATTCGGGCCGATCGCCGGGGGTTCTCTCCGGGTACTCCGGCTTCCTCCCTCTCTGCTTTGGAAATGTTCAACCAACTAAATTTGAAAAATAAATGCAATTCTAAATTAGGAAATCTAATTTAGCTGAGCTGATCCTTCGCACCACGTGATTGTAATGTGTTTATGTCCAGTGTGTGAGAGAATGCGTGTGATTCACGTGAGCGTTGGGTTCAGTTCGCGGCGCTTTGAGCCGATTCATGAAATTGGGTAAAGCGCCTATACAATAATTATTATTATTATAATTATTATTTTCTGACATATGGCTTATGAGTTACTTTGTCTCCCTATCGTGGGATCCAATCAAATTTAATCAATTTAAATTCTGCAGGCAAAGCTCTATCCGTCTTCTGCCTTGGGCATCGTACCGCTTCCGTGTGCGTGCTGTGAACGTGCATGGTACCGGGGACCCGAGTCTTCCGACCATCCATGCGTGTCAAACTCAAAGCCAACGACCGTTTCGAAATCCGGCAAATGTCACTACAGTCGGAGACAAGACTCACTACCTTGTCATTGAGTGGGAGGTGAGTATTCAGTGAGTCTGCATGTATGAAAAAGATAGTGTTAAAGTGTAATAAATATTTGGACTACAGTGTGTATGCAGGAATTCATGCAGCCTTTACAGTTTTGTTTGTGTGTGTGTGTGTGTGTGTGTGTGTGTGTGTGTGTGTGTGTGTGTGTGTGTGTGTGTGTGTTGGTAAAACACAGTAAATCCATAATGTCATTTTGTTTATAAAGATCACTACGTCAATGTCTCTCATCTTTTCCCATACATGACGTCGTGCACTTATCGTTTTGTTCTGCCATTTCACGGCAGAGAGAAATCAGACAGGTGTCATGGAGCATCAGAGGACGGGGCTGCGGGCTTCCGGGCACCATGTTATATAATTGTTATCGCCCGAATAGGACCGCTGAACCAAACTCCGAGGTGGACGCAATGCTGAGAGCGTATGGTTGTCTCCCCTGAAACATGTGTAGGACTGATTTCTATCTAGGTCCTTTTTTCTACTAAAAGATACTAGTGGGTGGGTGTTTGGGAGTTTAACGTCCTTTACCGCCACGTATGGGTGATATAAAAGCGAGGGCAACGATAAGAAAACCAGCACAAATATTTCGCCCCAGCCGGGATTTGAACTCACGACTGACCCCAGCATTGAAAGTCCAACATTCAACCCTTCGGTCCACCCGGGTCCCGTACGTGTGCATACTAAATGTAATTATCTTGAACTTGGCCATCGCTTGTGAGGGAGGGAGTCCTTGACACTCGTGTTGCAAAACTCTGTTCTGCATAATTATATCAATCAGTTCTGCTGTGTCTTCCAAGGACAACATTTGCGTAACACGTAAGATGCCATTTTGGCGTCTGTTGCGAAATTCCGCTTCGTACATATCTCGCGCTCGCTCTGATCTATTTATGAATTGTGTACTACTACTACTACTACTAAGCGGTTGATACCGAACCCAACTCGTTGGCTCACGCGAATCACGCACTCTCTCACACACTCGGCATTATTTTGACGTATTACAGTCACGTGGTGAGAAGGGTAAGCTCTGCTTAAGTGTGGAAATTTGCAATGTCATTTATTTTGAAATTGTGTTGAGGAAACCATTTCCGTTATGTCTTATTGTATGCGTGTATGGAGTGCCACATTCCTGTGACGTATATGTTTCTATGTGTGCATGTATACATCAAATAGCAAGAAAAGTATCTGTATTTTAACAGGGGATTTGGTCTAGTGG